>CM021106.1:4283649-4684171 GCA_007115665.2 Sequoiadendron giganteum | reverse complement strand
TCTCTCTCTTGCTCTCTCTAAATTATCTCTCTCCCACCCCCTATATATATATATCTCTCCCTCTATCCCTCCCACCCTACCTAGCTAAGTCCCTCTCACTCCAACCCCTTCTCTCCCACTCCCTCTCTTAGACCCTCCCTTCCACCCCCTCTCCCTATCTCAATAATCTCTCTCACCACCTCTCTCTCTCTCTCTCTTAGGTCTCTCCTTCCCTCTCTCCCTCCCACCCTACCTAGACAACTCTCTCTCTCTCTTCAAATTCTCCCCCCCTCAAAAGAAATATATAAATACATACATACTTACATACATACAAGCACAATAAATATGTACTTATGATACTACATACATACAAGAATAAATGTACATATGTAGATACGATCTTACATACATACATACATGCACTGATGCATACATACATACAACCATGCATACATACATACAAGAATACATGTACATACAAAAATACAAATATATAAACATACATTCAATAGATTAGAATTTAACATAAAGCAAGACATAATGCAAGCGTGTTATACCATGCTCACGATATACCACACTCGTGTTATTTCTTATTAGACATGTCCCACACAAACGTAAAAAATCGTGTCAAAACTAAGATATAATGCGAGCGCGTTATAACACGCTCACATTATATCTTGATTTCGGAATCCCCAAACCTTAGGCTTGGTATTTTCCTTGGAATACCAAACCAAAGGCTTGGAGGGCCTTCCCAATGACCAGAGACATGTTTTTGCAAATTCTACATTTTTTCACATAGTCGGTTTCATGCTCACCGTTAGGATTGCACGTGTTTCAATATCAAACAAATCGAACACCTGGGTAATGTTAGGTTCTCTCTTAGCTATCCAACAATGTAATTTTTTTCACTTTTTGACAATGTTAAGCCTTTCATCTATAATTTCTTTTGTTTATGTGTCTCTTTTTTGGAAAAAAGTAGTGTTTGGTATTTTTTTCATTATAAATTAACCGTTTATCGAAATTTCAAATAAATTAGATTTTTAGAAACTAGACTCCAATCTATATATTTAAAAAAAAATTCAATTAGTTTCACAAATTTGTAGGGGTAGCACAACCAAAAATCTGTTTTTCAGGAAGTTTCCACTTAGAAAATTAGTTAAAAATCAAATATTCATTAAAAAATTATTAGAAAAATCGTGCATCAACTACAAACTGTTAGCTAATTTCTCAGTGGAGTGATTTTAAAAATACTAAAAAAAACTCAACGTGCTAGGGATGTACAAAAGTTGCTATGTTATATTTTTCTAACAGAAACAACACCAATTTTTGTACATCCATTTTTTGAACCCCTCAATCTCAACCATTTTCAAAATAAATTAGTATTTTAGAAAGTAGACTCAGAGCGCTATGATCCTTGTTTTTGTTGCATCTCAAAATTTTGAGTGTAACTATCCTCAATTTCACGTCCAATGTCAGTATTTTCTAATTTCACAAAAAAAGTGGCCACTTAAGCCCCCTTTTTGGCCCCCCATTTTTTGCACTTACCCTACTATTTTTCCACCTTTATAGAATGAAGAACTTGATGTTCAATAAAAAATCTATGTTTAGTAAAAATGAAATTAAATATATGATAAAATGAAAACATATCAAAACTGTACTTGTTGGAAAGATTATTTCGAGGGCTACAATCTTGCAAAATATAATTTCTAAATAACTTTATTTAATCCCTCAAAAGGTAAAGAAAAAGTTTTTTTTGCCAACATTTTGATAGGTGTGAAGGACACTTCATTGTGGGTATGATTTAATACTAGAGGGGTTCTATCCAAGGGGGTTTGATCTAAGGGGGTCTTATCTAACCCTCTTCAATTAAAACCCTTTAGATGAAACCTCTGAAGGCTTAAATCATTAGTTTTTTAAAAATAAGTGATTTGAAACAAAAAATAGGATGTCCCAAAAGTGAGACACACTATTCTGACAACACCCAAAGTAGTCAAGGAGGCAGTGACAATGAGGAACCATCCACAAAAAATAGTTTCAAGAATGTGTGTGGAGATGATCTAAAGGAAAAGAAGAATAGATCCAAAATCAAGGAAAGATAATTGCAACCTATTTAGCAATAATCAAAAACAAAGGATTCAAGATAATCTAAGGATGACTCTGAGGGTGATGAAAAAATTTAAACAATGTCTCCGTATATTCTCATTTTGTCTCCTACACATGAGGTACCTGATCCCCCTCTTGTTATAGAACTACCACCCTCGACAAATATGAATTCACCAATAGAAGATATTTTTGAGCCACATGTTCTTCCTTCATCTATGGCATCTATCCACTAGATACTAATGTTACTGAATCCTCATATGGTCATATGCCTTCTTGGATAGAATAAATTTTTCTAAGGAAAATGAAAGTTGTTGAATTGACCATTCCTAAATTTAATTTTGTTGCTAGTTTGTTCTAGAAGTCAGAGAGGTCAAAGAAGATAAATGTCACTTCTAGATTGAAAATAGATCCTACTATTGGAACCTCCAAAATTTACATTACTACACGACCACGAAAAACCTTGAATACAAAGAATGAAGCCTTGAACTCTACAAAACTTCCAACTTCACAAGTGTGCTCACCTTGTAATTGAAATTTTAGGTCGGATTGACACTTAAAAGTATCATACAATTTCAAAGACTCCAAAAATTCATTATATATTCTTAACCAAAACATGTCTAGCAGTTTAAGTACATAAAAAGTCCACTACTGCAGTCCCACAACCGTTAATAGGAGTGTGTGCAGGGTGGCGAGATACATAAGACAATATATATATATATATATATATATATATATATATATATATGTTATTACTATACCGTGGTGGTCAAATATGAACAATGTGGGGTAGCGGTGATAATTCTTTAACGGAGATAACCCACACTCTTGCAAAGAGAAGATAGTAACACCATGGTATGACGGTAAAGAATCACTGAACCATTTGACTTAACCCGCTGCCCCATAATAGGCATAATGAAGGCATGTGGTATAGTGGGAAGAATAAGATGAAAACACTACCATACCCTTGCCCAATGATAGTTGTAATGAGATAGAGTGGTACTGTGGTACAGCCTGCCAAGGCATCATTACCAATTGTTGTATTAAATACATAACTTATTGTCGACCATCGGATCTTGTAAAATCAATGGCGCACATTCAAAATTGAAATATGAGTAAATCAAAAAATATTTAGCATGAATTTGGTATTAATGTTGATGTGACTAAGCATAAGAAGCCATTAAATCTAGAACTCGATATTGTTTTGCAATCATTTTTCAAGAGATCGTCATGTGTGGAGCTCAAGAGTTTGAGGAGAAAAAGCTTTGTAAGTCAGAATACACTAGGTAAGTATACAAACACCATCTGTGAGAAAATTTATAAGCATTTGGTGGTTGAATTATCCAATTAGAAACTTGAAGTTTTGATTAAACACGAAACTCTACACCATGCCACCCAAGAAGAATGAACCCACAACCCCAAAAATGAAGAGGCCCTTACAATAGTCAATCATAGATATATTACCTAATTCCATAGGCAAGGGGTTTAAGAAGGTTTTCAAGGATGTAGCTCATGGTTGTAGGGATGCCATTATTCCTATCTCAGGGTGAGAGCTGTTTTGGTATTTTTACGACAAGAGGGATAGTAATTCTAGTCTCAAACCCATGGACATTAGATATAGCCAAGTTAATTGTCCCCAATATCTTCACAGATGTGGAGTTTGTTAAAGTACTAGCACAAAATTACCATCCTGCTACTAGGTCTGTATGGATGTTCGATGTTTCACCATTGGTAGTGTTGAAAAAAGCAGCAATCATTGAGTTATTTAACCTAAAAAAATAGACCCTTGCTAAGATTGACTTGCAGAAAGCTGAGGAGTATAATAGATTAAGGAAAACATACAAAAGTGATGAAATCCCCATATACATGAAAAGGGGTGTTAACAATAAGTTTATACCCATCTCCTTCTCTGCCATTGAGCCATTTGTTGTAGGGGATTTTCAAATTTATTTCATGAGAACCTATTCTACTATATGTCAGGTACTTGTGGCTAGATGTACAAGAAAATATGTTAATTGGCTTGATGATGATGGCTATGAGAATCCATAACCCTAAAACAAACATTGAATATGATTTTGCTTCATACATTGAGAAGGCATTTCATAAAGGATTCTTACAAGTAAAGGAAAATAGAGCCCCTATAACTTTTAGGCAGTATTCTCTGCTATTCCATTTGATATTATACCAAAATAGAGATAAATGGACTAAAAGAATGTGCTTGGGAAATTTGACCAATAAGGAAATATGATACCTATACAACGTTGGTGTTATACCTGGGATAGTAGATGCAAGAACTGCAACTATGTGATATTCCATGATGATTTTGTGAATAAAGTTATGACCGTTTTGGCCACCCATCACCAACGTTACACACACCCATACTGCAATTGTTGAGACATTTGGCATTGAAGCCAAAACAAGGCCATACCCACAACTTTGGTGATTGGTTCGTCCTTCCATATTTTACAATAATAAGAATTTATGGATGTCCACAAGATCCACATATCATGCCTAAATTTTTCCCTCTCCAACTAGCCTTCTTAGAGTTTATGTGGCAAATTTTGTGGATGGAGAAGGAAATTATGCATAAACAGAAAAAGGGCACATTCCTACCTAATTTGACAGTGTGGAGAATTTTTTGTTGGATGTGATACTCTTGAGGAATTGTAGAATTATCTTAAAACAAATTACTCTCTTATTTTTGGAAAAGAAAGGGTCTTTGACCTTGAGGGTCACATGAAATTTGTAAGACAAACCATCCTTACAAAGACTAGGATCACCCATCAAGTTGATTATGAGGAAGATGTAATAAAAAAAATTACTTTACTTTCCAAGAGGTATTTCAAAGAAGGAGAAAATAGGAAATATTAATGAAGTTGGAGGAGGAAAAGAAGAAGACAACTATTGACTTCTTGGTATTTCATGTAGATGAAATAGATCCTTTTAAAAGGATCAATTAGATGATTGGAAATTTTGATAAACTATATGGAAAGGAAATAAGTGATTGTAGGTGGTGCATGTATAGTTGAGATACTATAGAGATGTTGTGAGTACATGGAGCTATCTTTATGGTGTTGCAGGTGTGTTGATATGATGAGTTACCAAGTGCTTATGAGAAAATTAATAAATATTGAAGAAAAAATTGTGTGTTTAGAATATGCTCTGATATGTGCTCTACATTGCTTCTATGTTGATCCTATGCTTGTACAGATATATAGTATTGTTTAAGGGCTTCCTTGGGTGATATATCCTAGATTATAGCTTCTGGTTTGATGAAGAGTGAAAGTTGTGCTCATCGATTTATGAAATGGTCTGGCAAAGTTGTTTGTCTGTGGATTGGGAGAAATGTATCTGCTCTACAGTCCTTTGTTGGTTTGTTTCAGGTCTTGCAGATATGGAAGAAGGATTTTAATGGTGTTATCTATGTTCTATCAAAGGTGTTCATGGTTTGGTGCTCTGAAAGATTAGTTTCAAAATTACTATGTGTGTCTGTACAGTCCGGATGGACTGATGGAAAGTGTTCTTTGTATGAAGGTTGTTGTAGTTGCTGCAAATGAATCTGAAGGCATCTTAGATATGTTCCAGTGTATGGTGAAGTGTGTTATGTCATCCACACATTATCTTCTTGTTGCAGATGTGTGTACTTCAAAGTTCATTGGTGTTTTCATTAGGTTTGGCCAACCTGGTGTTTACACATCATGTGAAGGATAAGTATCAATTAAGGAAGCATGCAGTTGATCCAAAATGTTTTTTTGGTTCCTGGTTAAGTATTGAATTGGTCCACTCTCACTCTCATCCATCATGGAAATGTTGAGTTACTGACTTAATTTGAATTTGTAAAATAAAGATGGTGTATCCGACCTTGGAGAAAGTTTCAAAGATTGGGGATGGTATAAATACAAGTCAAGATGTTATGGATTTTAAGCCACAAGTGCGAGAAGTAAGATAGATGCGAGAGATTGTGTGAATGTGAATTGAGGTAGTGAGGAATTTAATGTGTTAGACTCCTGAAAGTAGTCAGTTAATGGTGTCTACAATTCTCTGATCAAGGCTACAGATGTGTACAAGTTGATGTGGTGGATCTTTTGTTTCATTGAGATAATATTCTTTGTGTAACATTCTTCTTTCTATTTTTTTGTATTTGTAGGAAGTGAGCCTCCCATATGGATAGTGAGTCCTATCTTGGGTAGTGAGCCTCTTATAATCGGTTTTGTAATAATCTTATATTGTGAGTTAACCCTCACCGTGGCTTTTCCCTTATTGGGTTTTCCACATAAATATGATGTTTCTTGTGTTTTCTTTTTGTTATTTGCACTTCATGCTTATACTTAATAACAGATTAAAGTGAATGTGGAATAGTTTAAGATCTGTGGTGAATGTGATTAGATATAATTGATTCACCCCCCCTCTCAATTGTAGTATGTATTTCAACAATTGGTATCAGAGATGTGGTTCCTCAGAGAAGAGCTTAACCGCTTGAGGTAGATCCGATGACGCACAAACTAACAATCCTTGTGTTTGATGGATCTAACTATAGTTTTTGGAAAGTGCAGATGAGAGGTTACTTGATCTCTCTTGGATACAAGACTTGGAAAGCTATAGAGACAAAATATTTTGAGCCTGCAAGTGGTCCTTCCTCTGTAGATGAGATTTCTTCTTATGAAGAAAATGAGAAAGCAAGGTATGCAATCTATTCTACTTTATCTAAGATTGAGCTGACAAAATTTATTTCACTAGACACTACTTATGAATTTTGGGAAAAGTTGAAATATATCTATGAAGGAAATGATAGAGTCAAATTATCAAAGAAGTTAACAACTAAGCGTAGATATAAGAACTTGAAAATGGAAGAAGGTGAGGGCATTGCAAGCTAATTTAAGAGGGTTGACATTGTAGTAAATGAAGTAAAAAATGAAGGTGGTACTATTACATATGAGGATGTAATGGATAAGATTTTTATGGCCCTACTAGAGAGCTACAGTGACAAGGTCTCAACTATTGAGGAAGCTTATGATCCAAATAAATTTACTAAAGAACAATTATTTGGAACCTTGAACGCATTTGAAATAAGGAATTTTGGAAAAGAAAAGGAGAAAAAAGAAACTTCCTTCAAAGCCACAAAGTTAGAAGATGATCCAAACAGTGAAGGTTCAAAGGAGTTGGAAGAAATTTTTACAAGGAAATTGGAGAAAGGTACCGGTAAGTACAAAGGTATGTTACCTTTTAAATGTTTCAGTTGTGGAAATATTGGTCACTATGCTTTGAGATGTCTAATTAGAGCCATACAAAAGAAGAGCAAAGACAATAAAGACAAAAAGTTCAAGAAATTATATTATGTTAGAGAAGATGCTGGAATTTTTTATGATGAATCTGATATTGAGTGTGATAAAGACAAATGTATGTTTCTAGCCTTAGAAAATAAATCAGTATCTACTAACCATGGAATATGTGCAAAGGAATGTGGTCCGAAAAACAAGAAGGAAGAGATGGAAGGTACTCTAGTTATTGCCTTTCATGCTAGAAAAGATGAAGACTATTGGGTAATTGAGAGTGGCTTATTAAATCATATGACCAAAGACAAAATTAAGTTCACTAAACTTGAAAAGTATGATGGAGGATTAGTCATGTTTGGAGATGATTCTAGTGCAAAGATTGTTGGAAAAGGAACAATTAGTTTTGACGAAAAACACAATATTGATGATGTCTATTATGTTAAGGGATTAAGGCATAATATCTTGAGTGTTGGAAAAATGTGTAGCAAAGGATTTAAGCTTGTGTTTTAGGATAATACTTGTGAGATCAGAAAAGGGTCTGAAACTGTGGTAGCTGCAGGAAGAAGAACATATGCAAATATTTATCAATTTAAGGGTGTTGGTCAATTTTTTGTGTCTCAAGTTAATGAAAGTTGGCTACGACACTGAAGGGTGGAACATGTAAAATTTGAATTCCTAATTAGGATTAGCTCAAGAGAAGCTATAAGGGATCTGCCAAAAATCAGAAAGTGTACCTATATTGTTTGCATAAGTTGTCAGTTGGGAAAACAAACAAGTTGCAACTTTAAAGGAAAAGAACAATCAACTATTCGAATGCTGGAATTTATTCATACAAACCTCTACAGTCCTACAAGAACAAGAATTCTTAATGTTGATAGGTATTTTATGCTTTCCATTGATGATTATTCTAGAATGACACGCGTTACTTTTCTTAGGGAGAAATATCAAGCTCTAGATAGATTCAAGGTGTTCAAGGCTATGGTAGAGAATGAAGTGAATCTGAAAATCAAATGTTTAAGGTTTGACAGAGGTGGAGAATTCAACTCCAATGAGTTTAATATGTTTTGTGAAGAGAATGGTATAAAGAGGCATCTTTATGCTCCTAGAACTCCTTAGCAGAATGGAGTTGTTGAGAGGAAGAACCAAATAGTTCAAGAAGCTGCAAGAACTAGGATGAGTGAGGCAAATGTTCCTGAGGTATACTAGAGAGAAGAAATTCACACTATTGTCTATATTCTTAACAAAGTTTAGATCAAAGGCAACAAAACAAAGAATCCTTATGAATTATGGTATGGAAAATTCATACTATTAAGTACTTTAAGGTGCTTGGAAGAAAATGTTATATCAAAATAGATGATGAGAATCTACAAAATTTTGATGCAATATGTGATGAAGGTATTTTCTTATGTATATCCTGAAACTAGTCTTTCAGAGCACCAAACCATGAAAAACTTTGATAGAACAAAAATAACACCATTAAAATCCTTCTTCTAGATCTGCAAGACCTAAAACAAACCAGTGAACACAACTTTCACTCTTCATCAAACCAGAAGCTATAATCTAGGATATATCACCCAAGGAAGCCCTTAAACAATACTACAGATCTGCATAAGCATAGATACCGGAGCATATTTTGAACACGCACACAATTTTGTCTTCATTATTTTTTAATTTTCTGAGAAGCACTTGGTAACTGATCATATCAGCACACCTACAACACCATAAAGATAGCTCCATGTACTCACAAAATATCTACATTATCTCAACTATATATGCACCACCTGCAACCACTTGTTTCCTTTCACTACAACAACTTGTATTGTGTTGACATCAATGAAAAAATTAATGACAACACTGCCATACTCATTCATACTTGCAACAATATTCCCATTTGTTATTGATGAAAACACATGATGTGAAAAAAATCAGAGACAACATACACATTCTCCCTTTTTTTCAAATTAGACAACCTACACAACATTCCTGTACTCTCTCCTCCTTATAAGATTTTCTCTCACCTTTTCAACTTTTCAGATATAGATAGACTTTTTCACATGACACTCTCTCCCCCTTTGACATCAATGGAAAAATAAATTACATAATTCTTCAACCTAATAAGATTTTGATCACTCCCCCTTAGGAGTGCACCCATGAAAACACACATATCATACAACAACAATGATACTTCCTACTCCCCCTGAGGAGTAGACCCCAATCATCAGTCTAGATAAATGATGAATTTTTAGATCCATTGGGCTGATGCACCTCTATGTGCACCTAGTTCAAAGAAGGGGGGGCAATAACCCCCAACTTCTCCTGGAGATACTCAAAAGTATCCTTAGGAAGATCCTTAGTAAATATATCTACAATATGATCCTTTTAAGGTACATATTCAAGTTGAATTCATTCTCCAATACCTTCTCTCTTAAGAAATGATATTTGATAGATATATGCTTTATCCTTGAATGCATTTACAGATTCTTTGAAATATTTATTACACTTGTATTATCATAGAAGATAGGGATAGGCTTATCACACATCACTCCTATATCCTTCAATTTTTTCTTCATCCATAATACCTATGTGCAGTAAGATGTTGCTGCTATGTACTCAACTTCAATAGTGGATAAAGAGATTAAATCCTATTTCTTGCTTAGCCATGAAACCAACCTACACCAAAGAAAGAATGCACCACCACTTGTACTCTTTTGGTCATCTACACAACCAACCCAATCTGCATTAGTGTAAGAATTTAAGGTAAAAATAGTATCCTTAGGATAACACAAAGCATTATCCAGAGTCCCTTTTAGATATTTGAATATCCTTTTCGCAGCTGTAACATGTGTTTCTTTTGGTTATTCTTGAAATCTGGAAACCAAACATATTGCATGTATGATATATGATCTATTCGTAGTAAGATATAGCAGTCCACCAATCATAGATCTATACTTTCTCTGATCAACTTTAGGAGATTCATCATCTGTACTTAGTTTGCATCCAGTCACCATAGGGGTACAAACCGGTTTGGAGTCATCCATTCCAAACTTCTTCAATAATTATTTAACATACTTTGATTGTGAAATGAATATGCCTTATCGGTTTGATTCACTTGAGTTCTAAGGAAGAAATTAAACTCACCAATCATAGACATTTCAAAATATTTTTGCATCTCCTCTGCAAATTTATTACACATACCCTCATTTCCTCCAAAGATAATATCATCAACATACACTACTACTATCAATATTTTTTTTCCTTCAATCTAGAAATAAAGATTACCGTTTTTTCTTAGGGAGCCTATTTAAGTCCATATAGTGCCTTTTTCAACTTATAGACCATGTTTGGTTAATCTAATAGCTTAAATCCCTTTGATTGTTCTATGTAGACCTCTTCTTCCAATTCTCCATTCAAGAATGCAAACTTAACATCCATCTAGTATACCTTGAAATCTTTGTGAGAAGAAAATATGTGATGAAGGTATTTTCTTAGGTATATACCTAGTGGTAAGAATGGAGGCTATTCAGATGTTTTTGGTATTTTCTTTTCACAAAGATTTCAAGTTATACTAGATGGATGTTAAGTTTGCATTCTTGAACGGAGAATTGGAAGAAGAGGTCTACATAGAATAGTCAAAGGGATTTAAGCTATCAGATTAACTAAACATGGTGAAAAAGGCACTATATGGACTTAAATAGGCTCCCAAAGCATGGTTTGTAAGGTTGGACAAGTAATTGACTAAAAAAAGGTTCGAAAAAGGCTCCACAAATGGTAATCTTTATTTCAAGATTGAAGGAAAAAAAATATTGATAGTAGTAGTGTATGTTGATGATATTATCTTTGGAGGAAATGAGGGTATGTGATGCAGGAGCATCCAGTGGTGTAAGGGCAATCCTGCATCACCCAAAAATATATTTACTTTCATTTAGATTTTTTTTTGTAGATGTTTTTGCATTTCTGGATACCCTTTTCGTCGAAGAAGAATTCCCAACTTTCAGAACTGCTTTTCTGCTTTTTCTGCTCAACTGCTATTTTTAGCAGGTATGAATTTGAAGGCGTGAGGAGACAAAAATTTAAGGGAAGCTTCAGGACATAATAATAAACACTTTGGTGAAAGAATCAGATCAAGAGCATTTCCGGTTCAAAAGTTATTCAAGTTTCAATTTCTGCTTTTTGCCTTATGAAATCTTCGGAGCTAATTTTGAGGTACTTAGAGGCTCCGGATGGGCCTGAAAAATTGGCGGAATACGAAAGTGGTTAGCCTTTAGGCCCCACTTTCCGGCAAGAGATCTTCGCGAGAGCTTTCCGAAAAGGTATTATCATTGAAGATCTGACGGTTAGATCTTGAGTTAGGGCTTCCGAAAGTTGGTGCATAATTTGAATCCCGTTTTTGGCTCCAAACAAAGAAACGGGCTATTTATGGGCGAGTTACTGTTTCTTTTAGGCAGTTTTTGGGGAAAGAAGATCGCATGCTGCGAATAGGGGAATTTCTGTAGTTTCTTTCTGTAATTTGCATGTATTGCAAAACTGGAGGATTTGAGATCCTCTGCATGTAGGAATTTCATACTTTGAAAATAATAAGATTTGTTAGTTTTTCTGTGTGATTTTTTTTGTGTCTCGGGTTGCACCCTCATCAGTATGTGTAATAAATTTGCAGAGGAGATGCAAAAAGAGTTTGAAATGTCTATGATTGGCGAGTTTAATTTCTTCCTTAGAATTCAAGTGAATCAAACTGATAAGGCATATTCATTTCACAATCAAAGTATGTTAAACAATTATTGAAGAAGTTTGGAATGGATGACTCCAAACCGGTTTGTACCCCTATGGTGACTGGATGCAAACTAAGTACAAATGATGAATCTCCTAAATTTGATCAGAGAAAGTATAGATCTATGATTGGCAGACTGCTATATCTTACTAATAATAGATCATATATCATACATGCAATATGTTTGGTTGCTAGATTTCAAGAATAACCAAAAGAAACACATGTTACAGCTGTGAAAAGGATATTCAAATATCTAAAAGGGACTCTGGATTATGGTTTGTGGTATCCTAAGGATACTATTTTTACCTTAAATTCTTACACTAATGCAGATTGGGCTGGTTGTGTAGATGACCAAAAGAGTACAAGTGGTGGTGCATTCTTTCTTTGATGTAGGTTGGTTTCATGGCTACGTAGGAAATAGGATTTAATCTCTTTATCCACTATTGAAGCTGAGTACATAGCAGTAACATCTTACTGCACATAGGTATCATGGATGAAGAAAAAATTGAAGGATATAGGAGTGATGTGTGATAAGCCTATCCCTATCTTCTATGATAATACAAGTGTAATAAATATTTCAAAGAATCCGTAAATGCATTCAAGGATAAATCATATATCTATCAAATATCATTTCGTAAGAGAGAAGGTATTGGAGAATGAATTCAACTTGAATATGTACCTTAAAAGGATCATATTGTAGATATATTTACTAAGGATCTTCCTAAGGATACTTTTGAGTATCTCTAGGAGAAGTTAGGGGTTACTGCCCCTCCTTCTTTGAACTAGGTGCACATAGAGGTGCATCAACCCAATTGATCTAAAAATTCATCATTTATCTGGACTGATGATTAGGGTCTACTCCTCAGGGGGAGTAGGAAGTATCATTGTTGTTGTATGATATGTGTGTTTTCATGGGTGCAATCCTAAAGGGGAGTGATCAAAATCTTATTAGGTTGAATAATTATGTAATTTATTTTTCCATTGATGTCAAAAGGGTAGAGAGAGTCATGTGAAAAAGTCTATCTATATCTGAAAAGTTGAAAAGGTGAGAGAAAATCTTATAAGGAGGAGAGAGTATAGGAATGTTGTGTAGGTTGTCTAATTTAAAAAAAAGGTAGAATGTGTATGTTGTCTTTGATTTTTTTCACATCATGTGTTTCCATCAATAACAAATGAGAATATTGTGGCAAGTATGAATGAGTATGGTGGTGTTGTCATTAATGTTTTCATTGATGTCAACACAATACAAATTGTTGTAATGAAAAGAAACAAGTGGTTACAGGTGGTGCATGTATAGTTGAGATACTATAGAGATTTTGTGAGTACATGGAGCTATCTTTATGGTGTTGTAGGTGTACTGATATGATGAGTTACCAAGTGCTTCTCAAAAAATTAAAAAATAATGAAGTCAAAATTGTGTGTGTTCAAAATATGCTCCGGTATGTGCTATGCATTTATTCTGTGTTGATCCTATGCTTGTGCAGATCTGCAGTATTGTTTAAGGGCTTCCTTGGGTGATATATCCTAGATTATAGCTTCTGGTTTGATGAAGAGTGAAAGTTGTGTTCAACGGTTTGTGAACTGGCCTAGCAGAGTTGTTTGTCTGTGGAATAGGAGAAATGTATCTGCTTTGCAGTCCTCCACTAGTTTGTTTTAGGTCTTGCAGATCTAGAAGAAGGATTTTAATGGTGTTATTTCTGTTTTATCAAAGTTGTTCATGGTTTGGTGCTCCGAAAGACTAGTGTCAGAATTTTATGTGTGTCTATATAGTCCAGATGGACTGATGGAAAGTGTTCTTTATATGAAGGTTGTTGTAGTTGCTAGAGATGAATCTAAAGGAATATAAGATATGTTCCAGTGTATGGTGAAGCATATTACATGGTCCACACATTATCTTCTTATTGCGGATGCATGTATTTCAAAGTTCAATGGTGTTTTCATTAGGTTTGGCCAGCCTAGTGTTTACATGTCATGCGAAGGATAAGTATCAATTAAGGAAGCGCGTGGTTGATCCAAGATGTTGTTTTTGGTCCTAGTTAAGTATTGGATTGGTCCACTCTCATTCTTATCCACCACAGGAATGTTGATTTTCTGACTTAATTTGAATTTGTAAAATAAATATTGTGTAGCCAACCTTTGAGAAAGTTTCTAAGATTGAATATGGTATAAATACAAGTCAAGATGTTATGGATTGTAAGACACAAGTGTGAGAAGTAAGATAGATGTGAGAGATTGTGTGAAAGAGAATTGAGGCAGTGAGGTGATGGTGTCTACAATTCTCTGATCAAAGCTGCAGATGTGTACAGGTTGTTGTGGTGGATCTTTTTTTGCATTGAGATAATGTTGTTTGTGTAACATTCTTCTTTCTATTTTTCCATATTTGTAGGCAGTGAGCCTCCCATTTGGACATCGAATCCTATCTTGGGTAGTGAGGCTTTTAGTAGTGATTCTCTTGTAATCAGTTTTGGAATTACTCTTATATTGTGAGTTAACCCTCACCGTGGTTTTTCCCTTATTGGGTTTTCCATGTAAATCTAGTGTTTCTTGTGTTTGATTTTTGTTATCTACACTTCATGCTTTTACTTAATAAAAAATTAAAGTGAATGTAGAATAGTTTAAAATATGTGTTGAATGCAATTAGATACAACTGATTCACCCTCCCTCTCAGTTGTCTTGTGCATTTCAACAAAGGCCCACCAAAATACCTCCTAAAAGGTCAAGTAGAATTGTAATTTTTGAGCCTCCTCTAGAAACTTCTTCAATACATGATGTTCCTCCTAAATCACCTCCAAAGCAACCACTCCCCAAGAAGCAAAAAACATAGCAGCCAAGTCCCTTGGTTTCATATGCAATGAGTTAAGAATTTGGAGGTATAGAAGAAGTGGCAAGTGTACCGAGACACTTAAAAGATGATATTGAAGTAGATCAACCAATCCATGAGACAAAAGATCATAAGCCAGAGGCTAGAATTGATATCTATATGCAGGGAAAAAGAGAAATGCATGATGATGAGAGGATAATTGCAACTCTTAGATTTGTAGAAGATGTTGAGTTCATTAAAACTCATGAATTTAAGGATTTATGGATCAAGATAAAAATGAAAGAGTTTGAAGAAATAATAGAGATAAACAAGATGGGTGTTGAGGAATCTTAGCATGATCAAATTGTAGCCCAAACTTTCAATGAGTTAAGAATCAATGAGGTTGATGTTAGTCCATAGGAGGTTAGGGATATGGTTTAAAAAAGTGATATACTCATTATCCCTAGGATGGAATTAAAGAAGATATTCTTTCTTGACCAAATAAGAACACAAGAGGATCACATGATGATTTTTGAATTTTATTTTGATGAAGGAATGAAGGGCACATGATATAACCCTAAGATTGAAACCCTAGAATTTTGGGCTAAGAAAAGAAATACCCAAAAACCGAGGCTACTAGATGTGGTGCAAGAGATGAGGGGAAGTGCCATTGTAAAAACATTAAAAGATACATGTGCCTTAGAAGTTGCGACCATGATAATGCATTCAACCATGTTTACTCAAAAAACTATTAAGGAGATGGAGACCATATTAATAGAATATGAAAAGGATAAGAAATTTTTGAATGATGAGGTAAATAAATTATTCATGGAGAATGTGAGATTAAAGGAGCAATTGAAGGGAGCAGACCTTCACAAAGTAAGTAAGTGATATTTTACCAACCTCCAATTGATCAACCAGATGACAAATAATATTTCCACCAAGAAAGTGAGTGAACTAAGGCAAGAGATTGAATACTTGAAGAAGGCCAATAAGGAGACTACAGAGGGAGTGAAGAATAAAATCCTCAATGTCTTGGAGAAGATCTTAGATCACATGATTAAATTAGTTATGGACAATTTAGAAAATGTGCATGAGTGTTACATATCATTGTCACAAGAAGCTGATCAAATGAAGACCCACATTCCTATATTAGAACCCCTCTTCAATAAGTGGTAGCTAGTACATCATACTTTGATAACCTTATGTAAGGTTCTATAGAGAAGTGTTGAAGCCCCCACAACCTTAAAACCTACAAAGAAAATGGTTAAGATGGTCATAAATGAATCCCCATATATACTCAACGAAGACCAAAAGATTAAAAAAAGGATGGATTCATTTCATACATTAAAGCATTTGTTCCGAAGATATTGAGAGATGATGATAAGCTAAAAGACCTCAACGAGTGGAAACATGAATTTGGTAAAATTGTTTCGGATTGTATCACTCATTTACAAAAGGATGGTGAATTGAATCTTCATATTCTTGATTTTATTATGGATGGAATAATAGCATTGGATGTTGTGTATTTGAAGCTTATTAAAAATACCAAAGGGTTATTAGATAGAAGATGGAAAGGTCATCTGGAAAATATATTAAAGATCCAAGAATACAAATGGCCTCATGATTATACGGTGTACTAGTGGGAGAAAAAGTATCTTGCTCCTCTAGAAGAATAGGTCTTGGAGCTACTGCAGAGGGATAATCGAGCCTTGAAACACTTTATTATGGAGAAAGGGACCTTGCTAGATCGAGATGATCATGGATACCCCACATTGATTAATGAACTTCAAGTGCATTGCAAGTGTTGTGTGCTCTCAATTGACATTGGCTAATTTGTCTCTTATCATTTGTTTCTTTTAAACATGTTTAAAAAAATTAATGGTTTAGTTTGTAAAAAAGGGCATGCAATCTGAAAAAGTTGCCTTATTTTATAAATAGTTTGAAGCTTATTGCTTCCCATATATAAAAGGGAAACCAAGACCGAATTTTGATATCATCATCATATAGGCATATAGAAAAGAACACAAAAAAAATTCTAATATATTGTAAAATCTTTTTGAAGCAATCAACGGAGAAGAAAAATTGAATCGGTGCCTGAATTTTGGTCTCAGTTATTTGTTAATATTATTGTGAATGGTTATCTTGTTGTCTCCAATCTAATTATTCTCTTGTTATTCAAATTGAATGTATCAAGTATATGATTAATTTTCTAGGAAACATTTTATGCCTCTATGTGATTCATTTTAATTGGTTTCTTCAAGAAAGAATTAAATCCTTTTAAATAAGTCACAATAACCTGGGAGAGTCATTTGGATTGATAAGAAGAGTCCGATAATTACATCTTTGCACGTTTATACAAGTCATAAAGTTTAACATTGCCAAATAATTAGAGTTACAACTAGAAGGAGGATACATACATCATATACATCTTGAATCCATTTCCCAATAGGATAAGACACTAATAAGCTTTAATACAACACTTCACACATACATATCCAAATTTCAGTTCTAGAATTAGCAATACGAGTAATAATAGTTAATTTCAATACTCAAGCTATTTAACTCAAAACCCTCATGCCATATTAGAGTAGATAGGGAAAAGGATGATTTAATTAGAATGGTTCCATATAATTAATCTGCTTAATATCCAATCATAGGAGTTTATAGTCATAATTAAGGTACACCCGCCTAGGTCTAGAAAAACTTGAAGAGAAGGGAAGTTTAATCATATTGATTAAACCCATTCATTAGCCAAAATAGTACTAAACCTGGTCATAAAACTTGGCATACTCTTAAGGTTTGCAATCTACAATTTTGGGAAACACCTACGTTAGGAAACATTTACATTGAAGTTTCTCCACCTATTACAAAGAAAAATGTGAATGAAGCTACTAAGGTTGATTTTGGCCCTTCAACCCATGAAGGTGACATGCATAATTTTAAGGTGTTATCTGCCAAATTGGTGCATCGAATAGAAAAGAAAAATCATACAAAAGAGAAGCTAAAACAACAAGTGCAAAATCTGACTTCATATCTCAAATATATTGTAGACACATATAATTTTCCTCTAGATGCAATCCAATTTTTCATAGCTTTGGTTCCTAAGGGAAATATTGAGAAAAGAGCCAGAAATGTTCATAAGTATCAATCATATGGAAACACAATAGAATGATGGGTTGAACAAATCAAATTGGATGCATTGAATCTCACTGGGAAAGCAAATAATATTTATGATGAATTAGAAGTCAATAAAGAAGCATGGAAAAAGAGTTGAGAGGTATCAAAAGAGAATAATAAATTTGGCAAGGGATCCTGAAATATCTTAAGGAAATGATAAAGATAGATTCTAATGTCTTAGTCACCCAAAAGATATTTTCAAATGTAGAAGAGAATCACTCTAATTATTGGCTTCAAAGCTCATAGAATGGAAATTGGTAATCATCAATTAGGTCTCAGAAAAATAGGAAAAGATATTGGCAATATATGAGCAAGTGAAGGCTAAGACTCATAATGGTTTTCTGTTGATCTGCCCAAACACATTGATAAAGGATAAAACTCAGATTTTGAAGAAGAATTTCAAAGACATGATTGATAAAGAGTTGTTCAACAAGAAAGAATTCAAAACATAAATAATGAAGAGGTTGAATGGAATCTCAGTAGCTCTTGATACATGTGGAAATCATATGCATGATTTTCATAATGAATTGGAAGACATTTAGAAGAGCTAGGGTATTTGGATATTAAGGATGAGTAATGTTGTTATTCCTAAGAATAAATTCCTTTTTTCTATGGTCTAAATTTTCAAAGCACATAAGGCAAAGTATTCTCTTCATCATAGCTAGGATGCACCACAAGGGACTTCTTCAGAATGAGCCAAGGATGAAGTAGATAAAGGGGAAGGAGTGGCATGGTGAAGTCCAACACCTAGTCATTTTCTTAAGTCATAAGTCACAAATTAAGTTTGAGTTAATATTGATGTAATGTGACTTGTGTTACTTCTTTGTAACCAAGGTTAGAAATAAAATTTAATTCTGAGAAAACTTGGAAAATATTAACTAGATTAAAATTTGTTTTAATTTACCAAAGTTGTAAAAATGTAGTTATTCACGTTAGTTATCCATTAGTTACAAAGTAGTTATTGTAATCAAGCCTATATACATAGAGCTTTGGTCATTGTAAAGGGGACATTTTGGAATTTTCACAAATTAGCACAAAGGATTTTAGAATTGTATAATTTCACCAAGTAATGGAAAGAATTTTTGAATGTGCATTTATGATGTTTGCTATGTGTCATCTTTAATATTTTTCATATCTTAAGTTGATGATGAAATTTTCCATCCTTAATCTTGTTTGTAATAACTAAATAGTCAATCTTTGATGAGTTAATGTGGAAAACATATTTAGTTCTTGGTATCTCGATTGGCATGTGTTATCCTTCAAAATTCATAATCATTATGGAGACTGTTTACGTAGTCTGTAATATTTGTAATGTAATTTTTTAAGTTTAAGAAAACCTACAATAACACATTCATTTTTTGTTGGGGTTTGTTTTATTTTAGTTAATATATTGAAAAATAAAAAAATAAAGATCATACGAGGGAGCTTCCCCTCTCAAACACAAAGGAAGATTGCATTTCATTAGAAATATCTCTAATTGTTGGAACACATTTTCCACTTTTATTGGGCGAGACATAATATTTCAAGTGAAAAATCCATTTACCAATAGTTTACAACTCTAGTGCTTTCCACTCCAAACTTCACCAAGGAATTTATAGTGGAATGTGATGTTTCAAGAAATGGTATAGAAGAAATTGTCATGTAGGATGGTCAACAAATTTCTTTTGAGAGTCATCAATTAAAGGGTAAGAATCAACTCACAAATATTTGTGAGAAGTAAATGCTAGCTATTCTTCATGTAGTAAAAAAATGGAGGCCTTATCTAATGGGTAAATGCTTCAAGGTTAAGAAAAATCATGATAACCTAAAATATTTTTTGGAATAAAGATTATCTTTTGAAGAGCAACAAAAAATGGGTCACAAAAAAAAAAAAAATGGAGCAGAGAGGGAGTGGGAAGAGGAGCGAAGGGGAAAATTTGAAATTAGCAGAATATTCTAGAGAGGAAGGTGATGATTCTATAGAGGCAAATGGTTTTTCTTTTGTTGGGCTGACTACTAGTGTTTTTCTACTAGGTTGTTGAGGATTGGTGTTGGCTATTGTTTTTGGCCTAGGTTGCATTGTTGTAGGTCTGTTGGTCATTTTCTTCTAACTAGGAAGCTCTGGTTTGGTACTGGTTGTTGTCAGTTGCCTAATAGGTAGATATTTTTTTAGTTTGGTTGTTGTTGTCACCCTGTTGGATTTTTTGGGTCTTATCACCTTGTTGTTGCGCTACTGGGTTGTTGTTGTTGGAGGTTGGTCACTGTGTGCTCTTTTTACTTGTTCTTCTTTGCTGCCTATGCAATTGAGTGCCTATCAAGTGGGCTTGTCTATTTCATTGTCTTTGGTGTTGGACTTCTGTGTGGATCCTTATCTGGTGCTGGGTGTGGTGTTTGGGATTCCTATTATAGGTTTGTTTGTGCAGAGTTTTGGGCATTTTTCAGACCCTAATTGGAATGTAGGGTCAGATGTTTCTTTTATTGGTTTTTCCTTCTCTCTACTCTTTCTGCTGGCAGG
Organism: Sequoiadendron giganteum; assembly: GCA_007115665.2. NCBI lineage: Eukaryota > Viridiplantae > Streptophyta > Pinopsida > Cupressales > Cupressaceae > Sequoiadendron > Sequoiadendron giganteum. Next base: position 4,663,580 of record CM021106.1, on the reverse strand, counting down.
CTATCCTGGCTCTCTCCTAATTTTTGTGGGTTTTAATGCCTCTTTGTTGGAGCTTTCTATTGTTGTGGCTTTGGGGCTATGCTTCAATGGATCTTCTTCTTTCTTATGGGTTGCAGTTTTTGGTTTTCCCTTGGTGGAGTTATCTGTGGAATTTTTTGGCATGTTGTAGACCCTAATTGGCATGTAGGGTCAGAGGTGGTTCTTCATAGTCTTTCCTACTCTTTAATCTCTCTACTTGGTGGCTTTCTTGGCATTGCATTGCTTCTCTTGGGTGCCGATGGCTCTTCTTTGGTGCTTTTTTATTTCCTTGGCTGTGAGGCTACTCTTCTCTGGGTTTTACTTTGTTGTAGAGATGTTTCTTTTTCTAGCTCCTGTGGGGAGTGTTTCTATTGGTGCTGTGAGTTTTGGGTGATGTTGGTGGAGTGGTTTTCTTCCCTCCTCATTTCTACTTTGTTGGAAATGTTTCTTAAAGTGCTGAAGTATTTTGTGGTTGCTATGGCAGTCATGGTTTCTTATTTTTTTCTGCTGGGTGGTTGTTTTTTTGACTGCCACTCTTGTATGTTGAGCTTTGTCCTCTTCCCCTTTTGGGTCCTAAAGTTTAATTTGTAGGATGGGGGTGTGTTTTTTCATACTGCTGAGCTCCTACAAATGTATAAGCTTATGGCTTAGTTGTATATTCTCTCAAGGCTATTGGCTGAGGAGTGCTCTATTTTTTCATCGGTGCTCTAGTTTACTGTTAGCCAAAGGATGTTGTGTTGTTCCTTTCTATGGGTGTAGCTGCTTCCCTTCAAATTTTTTAGTTATGGTCTTCTTTGGAGGTGGAGCCATCTTCTATTGATGTGGAGAGGTTTGTTGTGGATTAGGTGGGAAGTTCTATGTTCTATAGCAAAGGTCCTCATTTCATTCTCTCCTATAGAGGTGAACCCCCTTCTATTGAGGTGGCGGTTGGGTTGGTGTTTTGGGTTGACCGGTGTTGTGAGGAAGTTGGGGATCTTTAGTTTTTTATTCTAATTTTTAACTCTCCTATTGAGGTGGGGAGTTTGGATTTAATGGGTGTTGCTGATAAGAGTTATGCTGCAGTCTGGTTGTTACAAGCTGATGGCTGCCTGACCATCTCAGGTGGTTTTTGGGTTCAAGTTCCCCTGTAGATCTTGGTTGTGTTGGTTTTAAGGTTCTCATTAAAACCTTTCTAAGTTGTGCAGATTTTGGTAGTTATGTTGTTTATTTGGTGATTTGTTGTTGGATTGCTATTGGTTAGATTTTTTGTATTCTTGTGCACCTTGTTCTTCTTAAAGTGGGTTTTGGGTCCCCATCAAAACCTGCTTTTTAATGTTTTGCATCCATTCAAAACCTATTATTCCCACATAATCAAGACAAAAATGCATCACTATGATGTTGGGATATGAATTTGAGATTGTATATAAGAAAGGGAAGGAAAATGTTGTGGAAGATGCACTTTCTAGGAAGGATGAGAAATATGAAGCCTTATTGTGCGCTAATTCAATATTACAAGTATATTGGGTGGTAGAATCCAAATAAGAGTGGACAAATGATGTTGCTAAAAGTGATCTCATTCAACAATTAAAGAGTGGTCCAAGTAGTTTAGATAAGTTTTGTTAGAAGGTAGATAATTTGTGGTATAAATCTAGCAATTGTATCTCTACAATAATTCCACTCTTAAATACAAGATTCTCGTAAAACTTCATGAGTCTCTAGTTGGTGGTCATTCTATATTTTTGAACACATCATCGAGTCAAGAATTTGTTTTTGGGAAGGTCTAAAGGTGATGTTCAAAAATTTATGGTTGAATGTTTAGTTCATCAAATAAATAAAGGGAAGAAAATTAAGATACTAGGTCTCTTTTAGCCCTTAGTTATTTCTAGCCAACATTGGGAAGAGGTATCCATCCATAAGAATGTCATCCATATGGACTTCATCACATTGGGAAGAGGTATCCATCCATATGGAATTCATCACAAGGCTTCCAGAATCTAAAGGCAATAATGTCATCATGGAAGTGGTAGATCACCTCACTAAATATGCACATTTCATTGCATTATCACATCCTTTTATAAAAAGTACGACAAAAGATTTTTTTGGAGAATATACAAAAGCTAGATGGTACACCTTGTTGGAAAATGTGCCTCAATTTACTGGCTTGGACCTCTAAGAGAGGCTTGAAGAATTTATGCCCTTATCGCTTTACCATGGTGTTCTCTTTTGGTCGGCTTGACCCTTTGGTTGCTGAGACTTAATCTGATTGGTGAGACTCCGAGGGTTGTCACAGCGATGGGCCGACAAGGGTGGAGTTGGCGGATTGTTTGCTGGCCTCAGCTTTATCAGTAGAGCAGTCATCTATCGACGAAAGGAAATGCTCTATCTTGCCAATGTGCCGATGCCTTGCATCAATGACTACTATCGGCTTCATCCAATAGTGTCGATTGCTTTCCACGGAATCCAAATGCAAGTACCGTTGTTAACCTTTTCGCCAAGTAGAATTTCCAATGCGCATGATGTGTGGTGGCTTGTCAAAGTGGTGAGTGCAACAAAGAGATTGTGGGCCCCGAGCTGCTTTATGCGAGGGTCTATCCGACCATGGACACTTTTCTATGCCTTGGGAGTTTCTTGGGGAATCTAGCAGATGCCGCTAGATATTCTCCGAAGGAGCTCCAACAGCTTCCACATAGGCCAAGCAGTGAATACGTGGCAACCTTGAAAGCTTGTTCTGGGTGAGCTCATGGGAATCTTGGCGATTCCCTCCTAGATGCCTTGAAACCTCCTAAGCAGTAGACACATGGCTTGTGGGACCCGATAGAACTGGTGGTCGATGTTTTGGCAATAGCGGATTATTGTCGGCTTGAAATGTGATGCAATAGTTAGCGATAGTGAAGGGATCTCAAACCGCGGGGTTTGCTGACCAATCACTCCTTGGTCAAGTAGGGGAATGAATAGCAGTGCGACATGTGGAAATTTCTCATCGGTTGTTATTCCACCATTTTTGTAAAACAACATTTATTGTTGGAAGCTGGATTGGTGAAAAATGAATTATTATGCAGTCTCTTCTAATCGGATTTTGGCGATTGGGAGAGCTCGAATTGTATTTTCTCTACAACGAATTTATTGCGGGGGTGTCTTGATGCAGGATTATAGGTAGATCCGATCCGAGATCAATTTGGCGTGTCAATGGAGAACTGAATATAATGCACCCTAATTGGTGGTTGTAGAGAGACTTGTGATAGTCGGTCTTGATGAGTAGTCATTAGATAGATTTGGAGAAGAGAAATTTTTTTGTACTCACTATATGCTGTAATAGAATTGTAACAGTGAGTGCAAGAAAAGTCAAGTGTTGTTGTGAGCTAACTATCAGAGAGCGAGGACTATAACTTTGTACGTAATCTTTTGCTTACTATAATACAAAGTGTCTTTCTCTTGGTGTGTTGGGTTTTTTCCCAAAAGGGTTTTCCCACGTAAATCTAGTGTTATCTCTAAAACATTTTATTTATGTTACTCTTGTTACCCTGCTTATGTTCATCTTAACTATTTTAATGTTTTAAAACTGGTCTTTGCACGTCTCCTTTGTGGTTTTAGCATTATGGAAGCATTTTCACACCTTTTCTTTTCCTTACAAGTGGTATCAGAGCTTGGCCAATTGTGTTATCCTTGTTAGTAGGGCTGGTTTTTTGTGCTAATACTGTTCTAGTGGGAGTCTTGCAAAGTTAGAACTTAGTTCTGTCTAAGATGGTGAGTGCATCAGGAAGAGTTGATATTCATAAATTCAATGGTGGCAACTTTGAGTTGTGGAAACTCGAAGTGGAAGACCTATTAGTGGATAGAGACCTCTGGGTAGCAATGTCTGGAACTATGCCACAAGGTATGAAGCAAGAAGAATGGGACTTCACAAATAGAAAGGTGAGAGGTCTGATAAGAATTTGTTTGGCTGATTTTGTACTCTTGAATGTCTATGAGGAGAAGTCTGCAACTTCATTATGGAAGAAGCTTGGCAATATTTATCAGGGAAAGTCTCTGGTAAATAAGTTATTCCCAAGGAAGAAGTTGTACTCCTTGAAGATGGAAGAAGGTGCATCTATGGTAGACCATTTGAAATCGTTTAATATGTGTGTTTCTCAGTTGGCGTTTGTGGCTGTAAAGATTGAGGAAGAGGATCATTGCATTCTCTTGTTATGTTTGTTACCTAACATTTGGGATCATCTGATGATGGCTATTGGAAGTACGACTGCTACTTTCAAGATGGAAGATGTGGTTTCTTTGCTGCTGTCTGAAGAGATGCAGAGGAAGTCTTCTAAGATGGCCAAAGAGGACCTTGTTGTCTGAGGTAGATCGAAGGAGAAAGGAAAGAAGAAGGACAAGAAGTACAAATCTAAATTTGTAGGGAGATCGAAGTCTCCTAGTAAAAATTTCAAGGTGAAATGCTGGAATTGTGGGCAGCCTGGTCATATCCAAAAGGATTGTAAGGAGAAGAAGTGTAGCTCTTCAGACTATGACTCTTCTCAGAGTGATACAGATGCCTTCATTGTAGCCTTGGCAACTTAGTTATCAGATGATGTCTGGTTGGTTGACTCAGGTGCATCCTTTCACATGATGTATCATAGAGAATGATTCATTGAGTACGAGAAGTATGATGGTGGAAAGGTGTACCTGGTGAGTGATTCAACATTGGAGATTGTTGGCCGAGGTAGAGTCAAGATACAACTCCCTGAAGAATCAAAGGGATTGGTGGCGTACTGCACATACCAGGTTTGGCTTGTAACTTGCTTTCTATTAGTAAGCTAAACGATGCTGGTGTAGAAGTTTCTTTCTCGAGTAAAGGATGTAAGATGGCTAGAGGTGCAATGGTGCTGGCTAAGGGTGTATGTATTGGAACTCTATACAAGCTGGATGCATGTCCTATTCAATGCAATAGCACCTTTGTAAAGTCAACCAAAGTTGTTCCTCTAGAAGAAGATGAAGACACTTCTCTGGCTACAAATGCAATGGAGCTGAAACTCCCAATAGAGAAGACCATGTTGTGGCATCATAGACTCGATCACATAGGTGAGAAAGGTCTGAAAACCTTGAAAAATAAAGATCTTGGTGAAGGGCTTGTAGATTGTAATCTTGAGTTCAATTTCTATGAACACTGCATTTATGGAAAGCAACAACGTGTTTCCTTTTCCTCGAGTTCTCATAAATCTTCTGGTTTACTAGACTATGTTCATTATGATGTGTTTGGTCCAGTTAATGTTCCTTCATTATCAAAGTCTAGATACTATGTTTCTTTTATTGATGACTATTCGAGAAGGGCATTTATATACTTTCTTAAAAGTAAATCAGAGGTGTTCAGTCATTTTAAAGAGTTTAAAAACTTGGTAGAGAATCAAACTAGAAGGAAAATAAAATGTTTGAGGATGGATAATGGTAGTGAGTTTTGTTCTGCAAATTTTGATAGATATTGTAAAGACCATGGGATTAAAAGGCATAAAACTACACCTTATACTCCACAACGGAATGGAGTTGCTGAAAGATTGAACAAAACGTTAATGGAAAAGGAAAGGATTATGTTGAGTAGTGTTGGTATGGAGTAGATGTTTTGGGCTGAGGTCATCGCTATAACATGTTACCTGGCAAATGATTCTCCTTGCACTGCTCTTGTTGATAAGACACCTTTGGAAGCATGGTCTGGTAAGAATCCTTCTTTGAGACATGTTCATGTCTTTGGATGTGAGGCATATGCATATGTTCCAAATGAGAAAAGATCTAAGCTGAAGAACAAGGCTGTTAAATGTATCTTCATCGGCTATGGTGTTGGTGTGAAGGGATACAAGATTTGGAATCTTGATACTGAGAAGGTTTTGTATAGCAGAAGTGTAATCTTTCATGAGCTGAAACCTTCTACTACTGATGCACAGCTAGAGATAGATCAAAGGGAAAACAAGAATTAAGCAATTGAGATTCCCCAAACCCCAGAAAAGGGAGAACTGCATGGTGTACCTAAAACTGAGGAGAGCTCTAGCAGCTCTAAGAGTTTCGAAGATGAAGAACCACAACCTCAGCCAGTGAGAAAGTCTACACGTCAAAAAAAACAACCTGATAGGTATGGTTTCTCCATTTTGGATTCAAACTGTACCTATGCTTTAATTACTAGCACTGAGGATCCTAGGAAGGTTAAAAAGGCAATTAATATGCCCGATGCAAATTCCTAGTTGGAAGCCATGAATGAAGAAATGGAATCATTAGAAAAGAACGAAACTTAGGATTTGGTACCTTTTCCTGAAGGAAGAAAGTTTGTTGCCTGTAAATGGGTATTTAAGAAGAAGACTAGTCTTGAGGGCAGTGCTGAGAAGTATAAAGCAAGGTTGGTTGCAAAGGGATATTCCCAAGTAGAGGGAATTGATTATGGATAAATTTTTTCCCTTGTAGCTAATCTGACATCTATTAGATTTCTATTGTCACTTGCAACCACGTATGACTTAGAGATCGAGCAAATGGATGTAAAAAAAATCTCCATGGTGATCTGGAAGAAGAAATTTACATGTCCCAGCCCAAACACTTCATTGAAAAAGGTAAAGAAAGCCTAGTCTGCAAATTAAATAAATCTTTGTATGGTTTGAAGCAGTCTCCTAGAATGTGGTACCAGAAGTTTGACATCTTTGTGTTGTCTATGGGATTTGTGAGATCAGAATCTGATCATTGTGTGTATTATAAAACTGAAAATGATCGTGTGCTTATTATTACCCTATACATCGACAATATGTTGTTCATAGGAAATAGTAAGTCTATAATTTCTGATCTTAAATCTCAGTTGTCTGCAAAGTTCAAAATGAAAGATCTGGGTGCAACAAGGTATATTATGGGGATGGAGATAACCAGGGACAAAAATGGTAGAAAGCTTTGGGTCAACCAAAGTAAGTACATCAACACTATTCTAGAGAGATTTGATATGAGTGATTGCAATTAACTAGTTGTTCCAGTTACCCAGGGAATAAAACTATCTATTGAACATTGTCTAAATTATTCTACTGAGATGGAGGACATGGCCAAAGTTCCTTATGCAAGTGCTATTGACAGTTTAATGTATGCGATGGTTTGTCCAAACATTGCCCATGTAGTGGGAGTACTCAGCTGATTTATGGAAAATTTAGGAAGGATGCATTGGGATGTTGTAAAGAGAGTCTTTCTATATCTGAGAGGTACGTTAGAATGTGCTTTGTGTTACCATGGAAATTTGGTTGCATCATAGAGAACTCTCAACATTCATGGGTATGTGGACTCTAATTGGGTAGGGGACATTGACAATAGAAGATCCACCAGTGGATACACTTTCATGTTAAATGGTGGTGCAATAAGCTGGATGAGCAAGCGATAGGCTGTAGTCGCTTTTTCCACAATGGAGGCAGAATACATGGCAACGACTCACGTCTGCAAAGAAGCTATTTTCTCATCCGCTTATGTTCTAATATTAGTTTTAATGCAGGGAAGATCACTATTTTTTGTGATAGTCAAAGTGCCATTTGTTTGGCAAAAAATCCAACTTTCCATGCTAGGACGAAGCATATCAATGTGCAGTATCACTTTGTGAGAGATATGGTGGAGGATGGAAAGGTTTATTTAGAGAAGGTGGATACTTTGAAGAATGTTGATGATGCATTGAAAAATCTAGTAAGTACGGACGAGTTTAGATGGTGTGCAAGTTCAATGGGCCTTAGAGCCTATGATCGTAAATAAATTTTAAGTCTGGAGGAAGCCAATAAGTCTTCGTCAAGTGGGAGATTGTTGGAAAATGTGCCTCAATTTACTAGCTTGGACCTCTAAGAGAGGTTTGAAAAATTTATGCCCTTATCGCTTTACCATGGTTTTCTCTTTTGGTTAGCTTGACCCTTTGGTCGCTGAGACTTAGTCTGATCGGCGAGACTTTGAGGGTTGTCACAGTGATGGGCCGACGGATGTGGAGTTGGAAGATTATTTGCTAGCCTCGACTTTATCGGTAGAGTAGTTGTCTATTGGCAGAAGGAAATGCTTTGTTTTGCCGATGTGTTGATGCCTTGCATCAATGACTACTATCGGCTTCATCCAACGGTTTTGGATGCTTTCCGCGACATCCAAAGGCAAGTACCATTGTTAACCTTTTTGCCGAGTGGAATTTCCTGTGTGCATGATGCATGGCAGCTTGTTAAAGTGGTGAGCGCAGCGAATAGATTATGGGCCCCAAGCTAATTTATGCGAGGGGATCTCCGATCATGGAAACTTGTCTGCGCCTAGGGAGTTTCCTGGGGAATCTAGTGGATGTCGCTAGAGATTCCCTGAAGGAGCTCCAGCGGCTTCCACATAGGCCAAGTGGAGTGCGCAAGTAGTGGAGATGTGGCAGCCTCGAAAGCTCATTCTGGGCGAGCTTATGGGAATCTTGGTGATTCCCTCCTGGATGCCCTGAAACCTCCAGAGTGGCAAACATGTGGCTTGTGGGACCCGATAGAACTAGTGGTCGATGTTTTGGCGATATTGGATTATTTTCAGCTTGGAATGTGATGCAATAGTTAGCGATAGCGAAGGGATCTTAGACCGCAGGGTTTGTTGATTGATCACTCCTCGGTCAAGCGGGGGAAAAAATAGTAGTGAGACACATGGCGATTTCTCATCGGTTGCTTTTGCTAGATTAGTGAAAACCGAATTCTTATGCAGTCTCTTGTGATCGGATTTTGGCGATTGGCAGAGTCCAAATTATATTTTCTCTGCGATGAATTTATTGCAGTGGTGGCTCGATGCAAGATTGCAGGTGGATCCAATCCGAGATTGATTTGGCATGTCACTGAAGAACTAAATTTAATGCACCCTAATTGGTGGTTGTAGAGAGACTTGTAATAGTCGATCTTGATGAGTAGTCATTAGATAGATTTGTAGAAGATAAGTTTTTTTTGTACTCACTGTATGTCATAATAGCATTGTAACGGTGAGTGCATGAAAACTCAAGTGCTGCTATGAGCTAACTATCAGAGAGTGAGGACTATAACTTTGTACATAATCTTTTTCTTACTATAATACAAAGTGTCTTTCTCTTGGTGTGTTGGGTTTTTTCCTGAAAGGGTTTTCCCATGTAAATCTGGTGTTTTCTCTAAATTTTTTTATTTATGTTACTCTTATTACCCTGCTTGTGTTCATCTTAACTATTTTAATGCTTTAAAACTAGTCTTTGCACTTCTCTTATGTGGTTTTAGCATTAGGGAAGTGTTTCCACACCTTTTATTTTCCTTACAAAACCTAAGGTTATTGTCAATGATTGTGATCCTATCTTTACTAGTTACTTTTGAAAGTATTTATTATCATGTTTGGGCACTCAATTGGCTCAAATTTCTTCATACCACCCTCAATTTTATGGGAAAATTGAGGTTGTTAATAAGTGTTTGGAAGGATATCTACATGGTTTCACTTCAAATAAACAGTCTCAATGGACAGATTGGCTACCACTAGCAGAATGGTGGTATAACACTTCCTTTCATAGTTCATAAAAAATGTCTCCATTTACGACACTAGATATGGATATCAAACTCCTTCCATCACATCATAATTGAAGGTTTTACCAAGAGCTTAGGTAATGGAGGAACAATTGCTTCATCAAGAACATGTACTCTCAGGACTCAAGGAGAATTTAGCCATGACACAAAATCAAATGAAGTAGCAGGTGGACCAACATAATAGTGAAAAAGGTCTTGAATTCTGGGATTTGGTCTTCTTGAGATTGCAACCTTATAAGAAAATTTCACTAAAGAAACAAAACAAGAAAAATTTATCTCCAAAATATTATGGACCATACCAAATCATCCAAAAGATAGGTAGTGTAACCTACAAGTTGGAGATGCCACCAAAAACAAATATACATCAATTTTTTGATGTTTCTTGTTTGAAGAAGGTAATTTAAAATGATATCCACACTCAAACAATATTACTAGAGATTGATGAAGAAGGAAGAATCATATTGGAACCAAAGTACATTCATAAAAAATGCACAAAGAAGCTAATGACTTGAACACTCACTGAGTATCTCATACAATGGAAGAATTTACCAGTTGAAGATGCCACATGGGAGGGACAAGGAGCTCATTAAGAAGAATCCACACTTGATTAACATTTATCACAGTTCGTCTCTAAAGAGGGGGACATGTTGCACCCTTAATATTAGTGTACATAAGGTTATGAATAGTCATCTTATGACTATCTTAACTCTTAATTAAGTCATGTTATTATTTTTATATTGTTATTTAGTTATTTAGGATGGCGTAAGGCTTATATAGGGCTATATAAGTAAGCCTAAGTGATATCCTAGGCATAAATAAGGTATATATAAGAGGTAGTGAGCCTTATTTAACCATATTGCAAATTGTGTTCTCATTGGAAATATTTAAAAGTTTTCCTCCTCGAAGTGGCTTGCTATTCTTAGTTAATACCAAGTATTCACAACACATTTCCTATCATATTATTATATTGTGTAAATTATTCCATTAAAATTAATAGTTATTGCAATTTCCCAAGTTAAGAGAAATTACAATATGAGAAGCAAGCCAAATAATTTTGGTCAAGGCAAAGTAGGAAGCATTTTTACTAAGGAAAACAATGTGAAGATAAGTTTTTACCAAAAACAAAAGCATTAAAATTAAAGAAAAAAATATAACATGCCCTATGATGATATTGTGTCACCTTTTTTGAAATAAAAATATCAAAGTATGAAGGCTAAACAAGATAAGGTGAAAGATAATCTTGCACTGAAGGAGAGCACTACTAAAGAAAAAAGAAAAGGAAAATGTACTTATCCCAACCAGTGATACTATTTACAATATATCCACATATGTGCCCGTGGATATGTCACAAATTATTTCTCAAATTAAATTTTTAGTTCCTTTATAAGAAATGATAAGGATCACTGAACACGTTGATAAGGCCCTAGCCCTTATCAACAATGATTCCACAAGTAATGTCATCATCAAAGATGTTATGCAACAAAAAAAGACAAGAAGCGGGTGAATAAAGTTGGCAATAAGGATTTTAGTTTTGAAAGACCTAAATTCTATTTGGGTACCACATTAACCAAATATCCATCTCAAGTGGACCCATTTTATGTGACACTTGTAATGAGTGGAAAATTAGTAAGAGATTACATGATTGATTCAGGGGCTTCTATGACTTTTATGACCTTATCAATTATGAATGAGCTTAGTCTATAGGTTAGTAAGTCTTATGGAATTTCTTTTACCATGGATTCAAGAGTGGTACCTATCATAGGTATCATGAAAGATGTTGAGTTTAAATTGGCTGCATTTCTAGAGAATTATTTTAGCATGAATGCCATATTTATTGATATTCCACCTCAATATGGGATGTTATTATCCAAAAGATGATCAACAACCATTTGGGGAAGTATAAAAATGGATTATTCTTATGCTCATGTCCCTATAAATGGTAAGCATGTTAGATTGGATAGAGAGAAGAGATCCCCTACTCTAGTTGAGGACTTTGAGGATATTGATGAGGTATTATTTGTCGATATTGATTTCAAATTTTTTAGAATTAAAGTAAACCCATATGTACAAGAAAATCCAAGTCATCTTGTGAAACAAGTTAAATCAATATGTGATGAAGGAATTTGGATGATGTATACTCAAATCTAGGCTCTAGAGTTGATGTGATTCTTATCTCACCAAGTTAATCTTTAAATTCTTACTTTTCTCTAAAATTTGTTGTAAAAAATATGCAAAATATGAAGCTTTATTATTAGGGCTAAATTTGGTTATCAAGAATGGAATAAAGAAACTCAAATTTTTAAGAGATTCAGAGTTAGTGGTCTCACAAATCAAATTCAAATATGCATCTAAAAACAAAAGGATCAAGAAATACAAAGTTGTAGTGTGGGATACAATTGAATTATTTGATGAATTTTCCATTGACTAGGTATAAAGAGGAAATAATGTTATTATTTTTTTGGCTAACATAGCCATAAGTTCAGATGATATCGCATTGACACGAATCTCTAAAATAGAAGTACTGACAAGATCGTCAATTCCTGATAACATTCAAAGTTAGAAATTTTTCCAAGATGATCAGGATTTGATAATATTTTTGCATTGTATAGATGAATACCACAACCAAGAAATTGAATTCCAAAATGTTTTTGAAAAGGTTGATGAAAAAGATACTATTTTTGGAAAGAAATACATTCAGTCAAAAACTAACAACCTTCCTAAAGGACTAGTGGCATTGGAAAAATCCTTTGATGGTGTTGAAAAAAATATTGCTAAGCCAATCCCTACGCATGAAAGATATTTTTAAGTCAATCTTGGCATAGATGTAGCACCAAAAAAAATTATTCATTGGAAAGAAGATGAGCCCAAAGGTAAGGTTTATGCTCATTTTTTATTGCGAAAATATAAGAATTTTTTCTTCGTCAAATGATGATTTAAAATCTTATAGAGAGGATTTATTTTAGCATAAAATCCATCTCAAACTAATGCAAAACCATTTAGGAAAAAATAGAGACCAAAAAATCCCACATTAGCACTAAAAATGCATCAAGAACTAGCTAAGCTTAGGGATAGTGGAATCATAAAGCCTATTAGACATTTCACCTGGCATTCTAATTTAGTCTCAGTGATAAAAAAGAATGGAGACATTAGATTATGTGTGGATTTTAGAAACTTGAATATATCCTCTTTGAAGGATAATTATCCTTTGCCTAATATGGAGGCCATGTTGCAAAAGGTTACATGGTTTGAGTTTTTGTCCATGATGGATGTATTTTTAGGTTATAACCAGGTTAAAGTTAAAGAGTTTGAACAATATAAAACAACTTTCACCACACCATGCGGAACTTATTTTTATGTGAGGATACCATTTGGTTTAATTAATACAAGAGCTACATTCTAAAGAGAAATTGATTTAGAATTTGTTGATCTCATTGATATCATCATGGTCATATACTAGGATGATTTGATTTCTTTTTCAAAGAAAGAAGATCATTTCATGTATCTAGCAAATATTTTTGTCAGGGCTCTAGAATATGGAGTTTCTTTAAACCCAAAAAATACATGTTTTGTGTAATATAAGGAAAGTTACTTGAACATATAGTTTCAAAAGAAGGCATTAGGATTAACCTTGAAAGGGTAGCTACTATTGATAAAATACAATAGCCCAAGATTGTTCAAGGGATTCTATCACTTTTTGGCTAGATCAACTTTATGAAAAGGTTTGTTCCAAATTTCCCAGAACAAACAAAGGCTATATATAAAATATTAAAAAATGGAGAATCTATAGCCTGGGCAAAAGAACCAATTGAGGCTTTCAATAATATCAAAGAATCAATCAAATAGGTCCACGTGTTAAAGTCACTTATTTTCTCTAAGCCATTCTAGTTATTTTCTTTTTCTTATTTCTATAAAATTGTTGCTATCCTAATTTAGAATAATGATGAAGGGTATGAAACACCAATTTATTTTTTTGCTAAGTCCCTTCAAGAAAAAAATGAAATATGATGTCATGGAGAAGCAATCATATGCATTGGTCAAAGAAGTTAAAGTTTTTAGGTTTGATTTAGTAGATGCCAAGGTTATTACATATATTCCCCATGTAATTATGAAGGATATCTTCAAACAACAATAATTTGGTGAAATGAGTTGTATATGGTTTAATAAAATCCAAGAATTTAATATTAAAATCCAAATTACTGAATTGGTTAGAGGGCAGGGATTGGCCAAACTCATGGCATAATCAAATTTGGAAAAATTCATATTAATTATTTTAAAGAAAATCATTAGAAATAATGTAATTTGCAAGCATCCTCATGGTACAGTAATGTAATACAATACTTGCAACACATGGGATGCCCTAAAAATTTGAATGATAATAAAGAAAAGAACATTGAAACTTTAGGCTATTAAGTACATTATATTGAAAGGTGATTTTTACTGGAGGAACATAGATGGTGTCCTACTGAAGTTCTTAGATGAAAGTCATGCTTCAAAAGTGTTGTTTGAAATTTATAGTGGAAGTTGTGGAGGTTGGATCACAAGATAATCAAAGAAGGTTATTGGTGGCCTACTCCCTTTGTTGACACCCAAAGGTTAGTTAGGAAATGTGATGCATGCCAAATATTTTAAAGTACATTGAATTTTTTTTGGAACATTGCATTTGAGACCTATGAATGTAGAAGCTCAATCTCAACAATTATGTATTGATTTTATTGGTGAGGTGAGATTGTAAAGAAGTCTAGTGGAGGGTATAAGTGGATTTTAGTTACAAAAAACTATTTTTATAGGTGGATTGAAGCAACTCCCATTATAAAGGCTACTAGAAAAGTAGTTATTGACTTTAAATGAAACAAATAGTTACAAGGTTTGGTGTGCCATACAAGCTAATTTTAGATAATGCTATGTGTTTCAGATTAGAATAATTCACTGGTTTCTATTCTAAGTATGAAATTAACTTATCATAGTCTTCTCCTTATCATCCACAAGGAAATGGACAAGCATGTTAGAGTAATCATGCATTAGATAATGATTAATTAATCTTTAATTAATTATTAGTCTAATTTATTCGCATGCACTTAAGTTGAACTTAGGAGTTCTTTCTTAAGTTAACTAAGTGATTTTCTATGTTAACTAAAGTGAGCTATTATTAGATCATTTTGTCTCATCGCATGTGATATTGAAACTTGACATGATATAATCACTTTACCATTTAGGGTTTCTCCTATATAGCACTCAACCCTCATTGTATGACTCTCAACCTTTGAGGAATTTTGTTTTCCTTGAAGATTCTTGAGGTTCTTTCGTAGCTTTTTCTTGTTGAGGAATATTGCACATATTGTTTGCAAATCTCTTGCATGGAAGGTGTCCTTTTTCATTGTTTAATACTATGGCTCATGTTTTTCACAATTCTAACATAGTATCAGAGTCTCGATTCAACGAACCCCTTCTCGATTTATGAGGTTTTTTTCTTCAACGAGGATTACAGGCTTCAAATTTGGAATCCCCTTTTCTTTTTTTGCAAATTTTGGAGGTGGGAAAATTTCGGTGCATCTAGGATAAAAAAAAAGTCTTATGTTGGATTCAGAGTTGTTGAGAAAGTTATATTTTCTTTTTGTTTGGCCTTATTTGGATTCCTCAGGTTAGATCTGCAAAATTTTGAAGTGGTTGCTTTTTTTCAGATCTAGAGGGTAGCTACAATTTTGGTGCATTTTTGGCACAAAAATAACCTCATGGTTGTGTTCAAGAGGTTGATTCCATGAATTTTGATATGTAATTCACCCTATTTTGGAGTCCTCGACACACAGGTCGAGGTAATGTTTTTTAAAAATTTGATTTTTTCTTGCAATTTTTTTTAAAAAAAATATCAAATGTAGAAAAAATAAAATTAAAATCCCTTTTGAAAAGGGCCGCATGTTTTTCTTTAACAAAATTATATTATTATTTTTAAATGCAATTGGTCAGTACCCTGGGTACCACCCCTTTCCATATGGCAGAGCGGCAACTCCTCGGGTCTCACCCCTCTATAGGGAGGGTACTACACTTGCCACTATGGAAGGTGGCGGCCCCCTCAAGCCTTGCCCTAGGGGGGTGGTAGTAGGCTCTGCCCTCACCGACTTTATATATATATACATTTTATAGTTTTTTAAAATATTTTTTTCTTTAAAAAATGTTTATTTTTTTACTATTTTTTACGTTTAAAATAAAACAATCAAATAATAGTTATTTTTTAATGTTTTTTTTCACATTAAAAATAAAACATGTCAAATTTTGTATTTTATTTTGCAAAATAATTCCATTGTACTTGCATTGGAGGAATTTTTTTCTTAGCATACTAAATTTGGTGGACCTCTATTTTTGGAGGTGTTTTTGATAAATTTGGCAGAGATGCTCTTTTTCTCTACTTAGCCGCTCTCTGTAGTGCTTTTTAGTTTTGTATCTCAACTTCTAGACACCATATAATCTCGACTATACGGTGGAATTTTTAAGTGTTTTTTTTAAAAATGGGGTAGAATTTTGTGCTTTTCGTAGTGGTGTAGGTAGTTTACAATTTTGGCTCTTTTTTTTTTTTGAAATCAATTTTCTTAGTGTTGTTGATGTTTAGTTCTCATTTTAGAAACTTCGACAAGCCATATCTTCTACATCTAGACTCCTTTTTGGGTGCCGCTTTTTTTGAAAGTGCATGTTTTTTCATGTACTTCATCATGGTGCTATCTATTTACTCTTCTTATTTTTATTTCAAAGAATGTGTTTTCATCATGTAATCCTTTTTTGGACATTATGGGCTCCCATTGTATGCATTTTTCATTTTGTAGACGCACTAACATAAAGTGCCATTTTGGTTATTTCTTTTGGGGATTTTTCACATCCTATTAACCTTTTGTACTTGCACTATGATATAAAGTGCCATGGGGGGTTGGTGTTTGTCTTTGTTTTTCCATCATGCCTTTTTCAAGTGAGTGTCCCTTCCATGACAAGAATGAATCCCAGTGATTCTTGCCTCATGCATGTGTGCCTTAGTTTGCACACCCCTTTATTTGTAGGTTGTTTCTCTTACATGCACTTCTTCGTTTCACACAGTTTTAGTGTACCCATAGTGTCTCTCCCTTGTCAACATTATGAGGGGTTTTTACTGTTGGTGCTAATGCTTCTTTGGTTTCACGTTGGAGTGATATACGTATCTAGTTCTTGTTCCTATATAATTTTAGATAAATCATACATAAATGACTAGTTACTTGCATTTCAGTGAGATGGATAATTTACCATATGGACACTCTTGCATTCTTATTTCTAGAGGTTCTTCATTTTCAACACTATATCAGTCATCTTTCGATAGAAATATACAACTTTGTGCTTCTGTGATGTTCTACATGTTCCTCTTTTTTGGGACATTGTTTCAGTCGGAGGCTTCTTAGTCCTTCACTTTGATTTGGAGGATTTTTAGTCTTTCATTCGCCTTTCTCTCTTTTGAAGAGGATTTTTCTCCCACATTAGTTTTCTCCTTTTCTCTAGTTGTAAGAGATCTTTCGTTTATACATGGGTACCTCACCATGAATTATTTATCAGGACCCATCATGTATTATTTATTTAGGGTTTTTTAGCTATTCTCTAAGTTCATCTTAAGGGGGGGTGTTAGAATAATCATTCTTTAGCTAATGATTAGTTAATATTTAATTAACTATTATTCTATATTATTTTCATGCAATTAAGCTAAACTTAGGAGATCTTTATTAAGTTAACTAAGTGATTTTCTATGTTAACTAAAGTGAGCTATTATTAGACCATTCTATCTCATTGCATGTGATGTTGACACTTGTCTTGATCTAATCTTTTTACCATTTAGGGTTGCTCCTATATAGCACTCAACCCTATTATATGATCTCTTGAACTCTCAACCTTTGAGGACTTTTATTTTCCTTGGAGATTCTTGAGGTTCTTTTGTAGCTTTTTCTTGTTGAGGAATATTGCACATATTGTTTGTAGATCTCTTTCATGGAAGGTTTCTTTGTTCGTTGTTTGATCTTGTGGCTCATGTTTTTCACAATTCTAAAAAATCATACTCCAGTAATGTTTTTTGATGAAGATAATCAAGAGGATGGTAGGAAATAATAAGAAATCTTACGATTTAAAACTTAAGTTTGGTTTGTGGGCTGATAGGGTGACTATTAAGAAGTCCACTAAAAAATTTCATTATTAACTAATATATGGCATCAATGCCAAATTGATTGTGAATAATTTACTCCCACTTTATAAGTTTATCCAAGAATATGATGAGGATATTACAAATGAGATGATGTGTAAAATTAACCTATTGAATGAATTGGATGAGTCCAAGAGAAAATCCAAAGATATCAATTTAAGGAAGCAACAAAAGATTAAGTACTTGATTGATTTTTTTTTGAAAGGAAATTTCACACTAATGATCTTGTTTTGATGTGGAATGTAAGGTTTCATGATAAGGGAAAACATGAAAAAATTTATCCACTTTGGATAGGCCCATATACTATTAGTAATACTCATGGAGAGGATTCCTATTTTCTAGAATATATGAATGAAGAATCACAAGAATTTTTAGTGCAAGGAAAATTAATAAAATCATTATTTTCATGAGACTTAAGTTTTAATTTCATGCACAATTTTTATTTTCGTGTAGTATTTTTGGTTTGTTGCGTTTTGTGTCTAGTCTACTTCCCGAAGTATTTTGTGATCACATCATGCTTCGTTGAAGCATGTTTCCATGAACAAGAGCCACTATTGACACCATTTTAAAATTCTAGGATTTATTTTATGCGTGTTCTTTGTGTATGTTTTCTTAAACCCTAAACCCCTTATGGATTTTTTTTGGTTTGATTAGTGAATTTACCAGTCCATAATAATCCTTGTAAGTGACTCCTATATGCCTTTTAATTATTTGATGACCATCTCCTAGTTCCTATTTATTGGTCTTATCCTTTTTATTACCTACACGTTTTAATCACTTAAGTCACTCTTATTCACTTGACACAGTGGTCCCACTTAGTATTTGTTGGAACAAATGTGTCATAAGGTTATTTCCATGCATATTACCTCATAACACATTTTATCAAAATACAAACAACTTGAAGTTGCACTCATGCACAATATAACCACATGTATTCTATTGTATATCATTTTTGTGTCTTATGTGCACTAATTCTCTTCCAAAATAGTGGTGTGTCATGTTTTAATTCATAGCACATGTGTTTCTTTCAATGTATTTTGGTAAAATTTGATTCCATGTAAAGTTGTGCTATCATGCTTGATTTCTATGTGTCTACTCTGAGCATTACTTTTCTTATCTTAATAACAATAAAATCTAATACATATGTCATGATATTACTTGAGTGCATCTCCATAACACGGTGCAATTTCATTAAAAAGTAAAGACTTAAAGTTGCAACCCTAAACTATAAGAACATGTGGAGAATAGTCAAGATGCACCTGATTATGAAAAAAAAATGGAGGAAAATAAAGATAAAGGATGAGTGTTGGTGGGTCATCCCACAATAATGGGTTACACTTTTTGGCCAAACTTGACATTGAAATCAACATTTTGAGCAAAATCTTCACTTTTCGACAACTATAGTAGGTAAACTGTTAGGAATTTGAAAAGGATGCAAACTAGTGATTTGTGAGATTTTCTCTGTAAATTTTAAATATATATTTTTTAAAAAAATTGAACTTAAATTATAATTTTTTTGTGTCTCCTTTGATAACTATATTTTTATAGTAAACAACACTTTTAAAAAGTGATGTGTAATTTCAATCGCATTAATATTTTTCTTCAAAGGATAAAATTTTGATTCTTTTAAATTTAGGTTGATAGAATTGATATCTAGTGATTGCATTTTGTTTCATAATGTTTTTTTGAATATTTTTCTTTTAATTAAGTTTTGAAGTCAAACCAATTACAATTTAGACATAGGTGCACTTTCAATTGCATAATTTTTTTTTATATGTATTGAAACTCAGTTTTTTTATTTGAATGAGGACATCAATACCTAGTGCATACATATTTTTCAAAAAAAAATCTCAAATTTATATTTTTTCATTTAAGATTTTTCACCGAACTTGATATTCGGTGAAAAACCTTCATTCAGTAAAACTAAAAAACAAAATATACTAAATTTATAGGTTTTGGAAAGATTTTTTCAAGAAATACGGTCCTCCAACTTGGTTTATCAATTTGACTCCATTTGCACCTCCTTCATGGGCTTCAAAAGTCAAAAAAGGGTATGAATTTTGAAATGGGGGAGGCGAAGGTGAGAAAATAAGGGTTTGGTTGAACCCCCCTTCAAATTTGATCGAAGGTACACCCCTTTGATTGAACCCTCCTTAATGCCGCTAAAAAGATTCCCCAAAATGACCTTCGAATGGACCATTGAAAAACGAACATTAAAACAACCTTTTTTTTCTTTTTTCAAAATTTTCCAAGGTTTTTAAAAATATTTGTCCTAGCCCATTCTTAACTTTGCATGACATTTTTTAAATTTTTTTATTAAATGGGAAAATATATGTTTCCAAATTGTTAATGTTGGAAATATGTGCCCCAATCTTGTTGACCCATTCATTGGTGTAACCTGAGCAGTCAGTGCAAGTTTCCTAACTCTCAGTTGTTGGTACTCAAAAATGTAGGTTTTAACCATAAGAGTTTTCCAAGCTCTCACAACGCTTTTGGCCAAATAACAAGGCCAATTGATGAAATTGCACCTTCTACTCTTCAGGCTCTACAAAACCTAGGTAGGTGCACCTATGCATATGTTGTAGATTTAAGGTGTTTTCATAGTTGATCAATCTATCCACAATGGAAAAGGGAATTGGACAGATAAAATTACTGCACCTACTCCACTCCTACTACACAAATGGAATTTTTTGAATAAATTGTTTGATATGAATTTGTATCTTTGGCTTGTGGCAGATCAATTCCTTCTATCCACATGGGAAATGGAGTCAAACAGATATGTGCTTCCTCTCATTGGCTTAACTCTAGTTGTTAGGCACTCTGAAAATTCTATGGCTGACATAAAAATTCACTAAGTCTATGACTTGCATAAACAGTGTTGGAATGTTTCTCTATCAGGTTCTTCTTTAACTATCCAAAAGAAATCTTAAAATCACTGTGACTTACTTGAGGGAATTTAATTCTGACTTGTAGACACCAACTAGTTAAATCACACAAAATGAGAATGCACTTTGATAAATCAGAAATATATTTGATATAACAATTTAAATGACAGAAAGATCTCAAGTTGGAGACAACCAAAAATAGAGAAATTAAATTATTTTATCACAACAATTGAACACCAAAATGAAATTCACTAGTTTAAGATATTTTCTCCATTGATTTTGCTTCAAGAAAGATACTATCATTATTTACATTCCCAATCCCTTCTCAAGAAAAAATATGACTCCTACTCTAACTACCTGCTTCTTTTCTCTCTCCCTAACTACTCCTATCCTTTAGATTTTTGCAAATATATATACATTACATCTCAAGGGTCATGACCCTTCAATTTTCTGGTTATGGACATTTACAATCTTCACAGCTAAATTAAATATTTAATTAATTGCCTTGTCAGCAAAATCAAATATCTTTACATAGTCCGGGTTTGATTTTAATTTAATACTTTGGAAGCCTTTGATTTTTCACTTTCGTAGCTTTTAATTCTTCTTGTCATTCAACAGTGGTCAAATTTTGGCTGGCCCAACTTTGACTATCACGACATCCATCTCCTCTTATCGCCACCACTATGGTCTATCCGGCTACTCCCTGTGGTACTGCGGTAACTGCTAACCGTTATTGATAGGATAGGGTTGGGTGGAACACTCCCTGCTCCATGCTTCGGGTCCTTGTTCTCAAGAACTCCTATGGTGTCACTCTCCACCACATTAACCTCTAGGCCCTAATACTAGTTAGGCACCCCTAGTTCTCCTGGCCAACCCTACTATCATTCCCATTTCCCTAACTAAGCCAATCTTGGTGCTTTCTCTACCATCATTTTCCCTAACCCTTAATCTTCCCTAAAAGCTAAATACCTCCATTCTTTCAATTTCTATTTGCAGGGGTGTAGAAAGGTTTCAGCAGGCTTCCAACTCTCCTCCTAGGGTGCTTGTAGGTTCACCAAACTCCACTTGTCATTCACTACCTCCAAACCCTCACCTAGGGTTTTAGCTCCCTAATTTTTAGGCTTCCCAAATTAGGCCTTTCCTCCGAGAGAAAGAAGGAACTATCCTATCTCCTTAATTGAACCCTGAATCTCTTCAATGGTTTCAAAATATTGATGCGTACCTCTGCAATATTTCAAAGGTCTTGTCTCTTGATTGTCCGTACACAGATCAGTCCTACCCAATTAGCAAATCTAAGCCTTTTGAAGCCATTTTCTGACCACCCGATGGACTATTATTTGGTTCTCCACCCAGATGGACTGTTGGGATCTCCTCCTTGTTACCAAGCCTTTGTAAGGCTCCTTTACACCTTTCTACCACAGGGATAAGCAAGGAGAGGTCACCCCTGCAAACTAAGTGCTTTGCACTACAAGACTTTCCTAGCTGGGCATTGCCAAGCTCGCCTAGGATAAGCCTTTCTTCATGCCTCCATCACTCCTAACCACTCCTACCACTAATTTATGTATAGACATGGAGCCTGACCACATTTCCCAAGGGCCCATACTCAAGTACAATGGGAAAGAAATCAGGGCTCCATCAAACACAGTCTGCCAGACAAAACAGTGAACTAAACAAACCAAATAAACTTCAAAAAACAATGCTTGGAAATTGATTACACAAGTTAATTAACACAAAAAAAAGCTTGGAACATAGGTATACAACAACCTACAATAACCTACAGAACCATGACTGCTCCTATTCACACACAAATTAAAACAAACACAGAATTTCACTTATCCTTCTCACTGTCCACTCTAACATTTATCAAATTTCAAAGTTACAAATGTTCTTACTGCCTTCCAACCTTTCACAAAAGTCGAGGCACCTCTTTAGTAGACTCTCAAATTTAGTTAGGCTTGAGCCCCAACTATTCCAAGGTTGTTTATGTTTCCATAAGCCTTATTTTGCAAAATTTCAAAACAAACCAATACCTAGGGAGGTCTACAAGGTCAACACCTATCTTAGTAGCCAATTCCCAATCTAGTAAATGGTCAACATGACCTTATGAACACACAAAAAATTCTATTATGCCTTTAAAACACAAAGCCAAGAAGTAGAAAAGATTGGCCATAGGTTAACTAAACAAGTTATTAAGTCTTGACCATTTGATTACCCTCCTAGATGCACTTGGGGTCATTTGATTACTCTCCTAGATGCACTTGGGGTGCTCCTGCACCAGTTATCCTTTGTTGCCATCCCCGCTCACCGTGATGATTATCTCTGTGTCTACCTCGCTACCGTGGTCACTAACTTGACTGCCAGGGGTACCAGAGTAGCCACTCTACAAACCGCTAGCCGCTCATCGCTTCACCGCCAACTGTTTTTGTTAACTGTCTACCGCGTTACCGCGGTCCTCTTTGGAGCCCCCCATGGTATCATGGTGAATGTCTTTTAAACTTCCTCTGCCATGCCTTAACCATCAGCTTTTCATGTAACCGCTGACTGCTACCGCAGTCACAGCGGTCTCCGCTTGAACCCCCTGCGGTACCGTGGTGAGCCTCCTATCTGGTTGCTTGGCCGGTGGTGCAAGAGCACCTACACCTTGTGAATTCTAAGTTGATACGTAGGTGTTTCTTGTGTTCATTTATGCTTAATAAGGTCTAAAGGACCAGTCATAATGTAATTTGAAAAGGTTTTGAATCATTTAGTTGAATTTTTCAGTTTGATTCATAATGCAAAAGCCATGTGAAATCATGAGTTTTAAGGGATATCAGAAGTAGGGTCTTATTCCATGTTAAATAAGGTCTCAATGAACATTTTAAATGTATTGGAGGGCTTAATAGGTCAGTTAGGTGGTATTTGCAAAATCAAGTTGATCAAGTTGTAATGGGATAGTGATTAAGAGCAAAATTGGCAAAAAATTGTCATCTTAGACTCTAACAAAGGGTGGTTATGGTAGTTGGTGGTTCAAGGGGTTATTTGAAGATGGAAACATGATATATTGTGGGAATATCTCGAAGGGAGGCTGTTGAAGAAGTTTGGAATGAGTTTCTAATAAGAAGTTTGCTGTTTTTTTGTATTTTCCATTAAGAAATTGCTGATCCTGTGCATTGTACGACCTGTACGTATTGTTTTACACTACAAGCCTATTATGGTTGGATAGATAATTGAATAAAATTTCTTTTGGGTTGGAATGGTGTGATTTCATTAAAAATTGAGTGAGATATCCTTGTTTTACTGTCGGGTGGTCTCAAACCCCATGTTTTTCTTGTTTTCCTGAACTTTGCAGGCTTGGTACGGATCCGTACAGTATCTTTTGGCTCTAAAAATCATTTGGAATGTGTATAAATATGAGTTAAATTTCAAATGCATTTGATTTGAGGATTTTAACGTTCATATTGAGGGAGAAATCATTATTTTTCTGAAACTGCCTATTTACACTGTTTTGGGGGTTGTGAGAGGAGTCAAAATGCCATTCTAAGCCTTCCACCCACTGTGAAGACCTGTAACTCGGTGGATAGGCTTAGATAGGCATAATAAACATGTTAATACTTTTTTTTGTGCAGGTTAAGTGATTTTCATAACTTCGTGAGAGCCTCTGGGGTGGATTCCATTGGAAAGGTGCATGGTTTGATGGGTATAGTCTTGAATTGGACAATGGGAAGTTAGGGATGGCTATTTTATGAACTTTTGAGCATATTGGGGATAAAATATGAGTGTATGAGTGGATTGCATGGTCTGGGAGGCTTTGTAAGTGTCATTTTCAATAAACCCTCATGAATTGTGCCTAAAACAAGGTTTTTCAAGTTTGACATGTGTTTGTCCGTACCAATGGAATATTTTTGTGATTTTGGAGGTTTGAAGGCATATGAATTGCTGCCCCAAGGTTTCATGGTCCTGTGATAGGTTTAAAGGAATGTTTCTTTGTAAAATAGGCCTAATCAACATAATTGAGCCTCTTGGGTCTGCATCTGCCGGTCAATGACCGCCCACCACGATACCGCAGTCTATGTTTAGACCACGCACGATGGCGTGGTAAATTTTTTGTGCTCACCAGCTAACCGGTACCGCCATACCGCATTCCCTTTTGTGGGAGGCTGTGGTAAAGGGGTAAATGAGATTTTAAATAAATGCTAGTTAGCGGTATATGCTGCAAGGTATATATGAATGGCAACAATGATTTTTTAATGGAAAATATAGCAAATAAATGGGGATTTGAATGGGAGCAAAGCGGTATATGAAAAAATAGAAAAATGATAGGTTCCATTGAGAATAAAACCTTAGGATTTTAGTGGATTTTTATGGAAATTTGTGAGAAAAACTTAGGGTTTTAGATGGAAATTTTTTAGTTCTAACAATGGCTCCTGTTGGGGATGAGTGATTGTGCAATCACTGCAAGAATCCAGGATATCTTTGGTAGAGCAGATCGAGCAAAAGATATGAAAAATGAAAGCCATGGTAGATGAAGAGAATGAAAAGTGAAGGACATGAAAATGGAGGAAATGGAGGGAATGAAAAGGATCCTAAACTACTATACATGGAAAAATATTTTTTCAACAAGGGAACCTCTAAGAATGTCCATGTACTGGAAAAATCGGATCCTCGAAAATTATTGTGCATGGAAGTGAATGATTAAAGAGGTTTGTTAGGAATTGTCCATGCATTGGAATTCCCTAATCCTCTGTAATTGCTATGGTTTCAAAATTTAAACCATAAAGAATGGCCCTAGGCCACTCAAAAGAGAAACCTACATTTTCCTTTGTCATAGACCTTATTCTGTTTTGAGCTCACCAGACCTTTCTTGAAATTGTCCATTCCACCTATCCTACAACATGCATTGTCATTAAAAGCCTTCAAAAAAGAATTGTATTCAGCCTGATTCATATTCATTTCACCACTCTACATTTCATCATTCTCATTATCATATGGAAAATATTGATCACCCTCAGCATACAAAGTATATTCACATTCAACAAAACATTCATAGGAATGCTCACTGTCATATGTTGTTGAATGATCAATCATCTATATTGGGGCCTACAAATCTAAATACTCCTTGTGGCAACCAAAAAATTCAATCTCATCAACATTCTCTAGAACAATTAAATCAGAGATATTCTCCATATCTTTCTTATTCTCAGTTGGCACTGACAGACACTTTTGATTCATACAGTCATCCTCATACATACTTGAATCAACAAATGTTGGGCACTCATCATCAATTATATGTAAACCAATATCTTCCTCTTGCAGGCAAAAATTATTTAACTCACATACCTCCTTTTGGACACAAACAAACTTTTGATCAGCTTCAAATAAATCCTCATCATTGTGATAGATGCACATGGGATCACATGAATTGTTACCTTCACTGTAAAAAAAAATGTAGGCTGGAGCCAAAACTTTGGACTCATCTTTAAGTGCACACTTCTGGTATTCAAGAGTTAACAAATCTGAAACCTACTCACTGCTAAGTGAACATGTCTCTGCTTCCATTTCTTCAACCATTTTTCCAACCTCTTCTTGATCTTCATAATAACTGCAACAATCATCCTATTGTAGATCAACATCCATAATTTCATCCTCACAATTTGAGTATTCAATGGATCCCTCATAACACACACTTTCACAATATGTTATGCAGGAGATATCTTCTACATCTTCATCCTCCTCATGCAAACTTTCTACCATGATTTTTTTCTTATCATCAATTGTTCCATCATGGTGTTGGTTTGAGAATGAGGGCTCAATTTGCTCATTTTTGCTTGCTTTGTCACCAACATATTCCTTATGAAGTGTATCTTCAAGAACATCTTCATCATTGTATTCCTCATCCAATATGTATGATTGACCACTCATATCATCATCATCTTCCAAGTTTGAACAATTGTCATTGGAAATATCAACTGCACATTTATCCTCCATTGGCTGCATTATTTGATCATTCATGATATCATTATTAGATTTGTTGTTGACAGTATCCATGTACATTTTCCCAAGCATGGAATCAATAAATTTATTTGTTGCATCCAAGACACGTTGCTTTAATGATATTGACCAATGAGTTGATTCAGACTCTGATGCTCTTAGAAATTGTGCAACAAACAGGGGCTTTGTAGGCCTACAATGAGGAGGTAATTGCATACAGACATCTGTCATCCTACTGTATAGAGATCTCGTAGATTCCCCCTTATATCTCCTTATATCAAAACATGAATCGAAGGGGGAAACTCCACATTCTAATTTTGTAATGGAGTCTTGGTTTTGAGTATGTACATCATCATCTTCTTCTTGATCATCATCTTTTTCCCCATATTGGCTCAAGAATATTTCTTTCAGATCCTCCCATGAAGATATACTTTGCATGGGAAAAATTTTAAACCATTCCCTTGCACTATCCCTCATAGATCTTGAAAAAAAATTCATAATGACATCCTCTAGATAAACTTGAAAGCTGAAAATGACATTCCAGAATCGTTCCATATGCTCATAAGCTGATTCATTCCATTCTCCATGAAATTTAGGGATCTGCATAAAAATTTATGTCTCATCGCAGGGGTAAGGATTTGGGTAACCTTGGATATTACTAAAGTTAAATGGTTTATCAATAATTGAGACAAAATTTGGAGGGCCATATGGGTTTTGGTAGATCATTGATCTTTTTTCAGGAAATGGAAGATGATTCATATGAGGTAATGGTTGTGGTGTATAAGTGTTCTGCTGTGAATAACACATACTACCTTCATTGCCGAATTCAAGTCCCAATTGCAACATTTGTTGTTTCAATTGTAGGTTATTTTGTTCCCAGTATAAAACTTGTTGTTTCATTTCTTCTAATTCTTTCCTTGTCCATTGTCTTCTTTGTTCTTCTGTCATCTTGACAAAATGTTACTATTCCACAATATCTATGCATTATATATCAAATCAAAACAGAGTCGCCACCTACTTTTCCAAAAGTAGGAAAATGAAATAGATTATGATATTGCTTTGGTTTTCGCCCAGCGGAATCTCCAAACAAAATGTGAAAATTTTGTTGACTTTATAAATAGAAAGGCTAAAAATCTTCCTGAGTAATTCCCCAGCGGAGTTGCCATTTTTTGGGCATGACTCGGATGGGGAGCTACAAACTATACAAGTATGATTCTCTGGCTGAAGACCAAGTTTGAAACTATTTTGAATTTATCAATGGATAGGCTAGAAATATTTCTTCATGGGTTATTCCCCAGCAGAGTTGCCAATTTGTTGGTACTAAAAAATGCAGGTTTTAACCATAATTGTTTTCCAAGCTCTCACAACACTTTTGGCTAGCTAACAAGACCAATTGATGTAATTGAACCTTCTACTTTTCAGGCTCTGCAAAACCTAGGCGGGTGCACCTATGTGTATGTTGCAGATTTAAGGTGTGTTTCCTTGTTGACCAATCTATCCACAATGGAAAAGGGAAGTGGATAGATAAAATTATTACACCTACTCCTATTCCTACTGCACAAATGAATTTTTTTGAATAAATTGTTTGATATGAATTTGTATCTCTGGATTGTGGCAGATCAGTGCCTTTTATCCACATGGGCAACAAAGTCAAAATGATATGTGTTTCCTCTCATTGGCTTAACTCTAGTTGTAAGGCACTCTGAAAATTCTATGGCTGGCATAAAAATTCACTAAGTCTATGACTTGCATAAACAGTGTTGGAATGTTTCTCTATCAGGTTCTTCTTTAACTATCCAAAAGAAATCTTAAAATCACTGTGACTTACTTGAAGGAATTTAATTCTGACTTGCAGACACCAACTAGTTAAATCACACAAAATGAGAATGCACTTTGATAAATCAGAAATATACCTGATATATTGATTTAAATGACAGAAAGATCTCAAGTTGGAGACAACCAAAAATAAAGAAATTAAATTATTTTATCACAACAACTGAACACAAAAAATAAATTCACCAGTCTAAGACATTTTCTCTATTGATTCTCCTTCAAGAAAGATACTATCATTATTTACATTCCCAGTCCCTTCTCGGGAAAAAATTTGACTCCTACTCTAACTACCTAATTATTTTCTCTCTACCTAACTACTCCTATCCTTCAGATTTTTGCAAATATTTATACATTACATCTCAAGGGTCATGACCCTTCAATTTTTTGGTTATGGCCATTTACAATCTTCACAGTTAAATAAAATATTTAATTAATTTCCTTGTCGGCAAAATCAAATATCTTTACATATTTCGGCATTTCATTTTAATTTAATACTTTGGAAGCCTTTGATTTTTCACTTTCATAGCTTTTAATTATTCTTGTCATTCAATAGTGGTCAACTTTTGACCGAGCCCACCTCTAACTATCATGACTTCCATCTCCTCTCACCGCCACCACCGCGGTCTATCCGGCTACTCCCTGCGGTACTGCAGTAACTACTAACAATTATCCTTCGTTGCCATCCCCACTCACCGTGACGGTTATCTCTGTGTCTACCGCGCTACCGCGGTCACTGGCTTGACTGCCAGCGGTACTACGGTAGCCACTCATCGCTTCACCACCAACTATTTTTGCTAACTGTCTACTACGTTACCGCAATCCTCTTTGGAGCCCCCCGCGGTATTGCGGTGAATGTCTTTTACACTTCCTCTATTGTGCCTTAATCGTCAGCTTGTCACCTCATCACTTGTCATCTAATCGCTGACTGTTACCGTAGTTAGCGCGGTCTCCACTTGAACCCCCCACGGTATCACGATGAACCCCCTGTGTGCTTGCTTGGAAGGTCAATGACCACCCACCGTGATACCGTGGTCTATTTTTAGACACCACGCGGTGGCGCGGTAAATGTTTTGTGCTTACCAGCTAACCGGTACCGCCATACCGCAAGCCCTTTTGTGGGAGGCCGCGGTAAAGTGGTAAATGAGATTCTAAATAAATGCTAGTCAGCGGTATAAGGTGTAAGGTATATATCAATGGAAACAATGATTTTTTAATGGAAAATATAGTAAATAAATGGGGATTTGAATGGGAGCGAAGCGGTATATGAAAAATAAGGAAAATGATAGGTTCCAATGAGAATAAAACCTTAGGATTTTAGTGGATTTTTATGGAAATTTGTGAAAAAACCTTAGGGTTTTAGATGGAAATTTTTAGTTCTAACATTGGCGAAGATAGAAGTTTGGCCAAAGCGCTTGGTCAGTCTAACTTGTTCCGTCGGGATGAGTGCTTAGTGTTGGCCTTTTTTTTTTCCATCGATGTGACTTGGGGTCATCATTGGAACTCTTCACCAGGCTACATTGATGGACTGATGCTTTTGAAAGGTGATCTTGATCTATGGTTGCAATGAGATTAATACAATGGTGCTCATTTTATTCTGTGCTCAGTTGTGGTGAGTACCGACGAAATCTTGTGAAGCGAGTGAAATTGCCTGAGCGGTTGACACTTGGCGGCTTGATCAATGGTGTTCACTAGTCTCATGCCTCATGCGGTGGGTCTCGAGTGACTCATGCGGGGTGTGTCGGCTATGAACACGTGTCGCTATATCGAGGAAACTTATTGGGAATATTGTGGATGCTTTTTTGATTCCCCAAAATTGCACTAGTGGTGTATGCGTGTCTTGGTGGGTCCTAGCCATAGAAAGCGGTACATGAAGGGAAAATTCTCAGAGGTCATTTGGTTGCGTGGGCAGTTTTCAATGGTTGGTCTGCTATGGAAGTTGAACTAAATCGACTGTTTGGCATGTTGGTAAAAGCGATGGATGAATAGCGTTATGACATGTGGCACAATATTATTCATTGATTTTACATCGCTGTTTTAAATCAAAGTTGATTGGCCAAAATCTTTTTTCTTTGGTAGTGATTAATTGCGGGGTTGACAGAGTGCAGTTTTGGTATGTCTCTATAATCCAATTCAATGTTGGGCGGCTTGATATGTGCTATAGGGCGATGTTGCCAAAGAATGGTGGAAGCTTGTCGATGGGGTAATTAAATACCTTGATGTTTGTTGGTTGGATGGGTAAGAGAGATGAGGCTGATCAAGATGTGAAATTTGATCGAGCAGAGTGTGTGTGTGTTTGCCCGGTATGTGAAGAGAATTGTAATCGTGAACATTGAGACACACAAAACTGAGAAGATGTTAACCTGAGAGGCTATGAGGTTGTGCTAGCCAAAAGGTTGGTTGTGTGTGTGGGATGGTGAGATGAAATGAATCTTCACTGTATATCATGGGAGGACATTGTAATAGTGCAAGGTTTTAGATCTATGTTGTTTCTTGTATTCTCCAGATGAACAAGATGTAACTCCTATAAGGGCCATGAGCCTGAGATTGTATTGTAACTTTGTTTGTTGCTGAATAATACAATGGTTCAATATTTTGGAGGGTGGGGTTTTTTACCCGAAAGGGTTTTCCCCACATAAATCTGTGCGTTCATATGTTTGTCTTTCATGCTTATTGATTCTATAGTTTTAAATTTGTACATGGTATTGAATCTGGCTTAGTCTTTTTGTACTTTTCTTAGAAGGGTAAATGTGGGAAATCAGTGTGCCTATTTTCACTTTATCGCATAGTATTTCGTGTCATTGAGGTGATTTGAAGAAAATAAAGTCACAAAGGCACTGTTGTTCTTAGATGTTTCATTCTAAGATGACCCCCATTTTTCCCAACAAGTGGTATCAAAGCCTTCTTCCAAGATTTTCTTATGCTTCCATGTGCAGTTTTGTGAGTTGCATGTACTTGCATGGTTGTTGCATGTACTTGCATGGAATCAAATGTGTCTTGCATGTGCTTGCATGTTGTTGCATGTAAGAGTTCCTTGTGTTTATGTTCTATGGCTTCCTTCTGTAAAGATTTCTTAGCCTGACAAGCTTGAGGAGATCTAAAGGAGTCGACTGATGATTTATCCTTTGGTTAGTAAAAGTCCTTGCTCTTTTTTTGAGACAACATGCAACATGAAATAAATTGAAGATTCGAGAAATTGAAGTTGATTATATTGTAATGATGTGGTATGAGGCTCCTATTTGGCAGTGAATGATCCTAATGCAAGAGGTGTGATTTTAAGCTTATGGTTGTGTTGTAGCAGAGCATGGTTCATGTTGGGTGTTTGTGTGAGAGGCTTCTTGATGGTATGGAAATGCTTGGGTTGTTATTCAGCCATGGAGTATTGTGCTTGTGCTGGGTGTTTTGACTTAGTATTCAAGGCGTTGTTATCTGTTACCCTGATTGCATGAAGGCTATGAAGTTGACCTCTGGGTGGTCTGAAAACTTTTGAATAGCCTGGTTCTCTCGAATGCATGTGCATGCTTTTGGTTTTGGAATTGGTCTAGAATGGGCCTGGAGTTCATGTACTACTTTTTCATTTTATGGATACCTTGTACTTGCATGGCTCAGATTCATGTTCTTTGGTTTTGAAGGTTTTATATAGATTTTCCTAAAAATTCTATGATACATATTCATGTTAGTTCATTGTTCTGGTTAACCATGATGGTTGTGTATAGACTCTTGAGTTTTCTAGATGTGTAGTGGATATGGATGTGCATGGGTGTTTTGGAAACATGGTGGTTTTACAGGTTTTGCATGGTAAAAAAAAAACTTGTGGTTTTGTGGAGTTGCTGGTAAAACTATTTTCTAGATCCTAGTTGTTTGGGGTGTTGTTGGATGAGATAGTTGGAGTTCTTCATGTAAGTGCTTCTTGTTGGTTTCCTAGACTACGGTGCTTGAGTTGTGGACATGATTGATGAATCAAATATGAGGTTGATCTAGTGTTTGAGTCATGTTATCTACATGGGTTTTCTCTTTCAAATCTAAGTTTTTGCAGTTTTGAGTGCGATGATAGATTTGCAGGCTCCATTGATTGGATCTATGGGTTGAGCATGTTGTGGGATATCTTTACCCACATGTTTGCTATGGGACAACTCAGAAGTGGATTGTCAATATCCACAAGGTTGTTTCAATGTTGATGCAAATATGTTAGCTGGCCTTGTCTGTGGTCACTTGTGCATTGGCATGGCTGCTTTGAGATGAGAGGAAGGATAGCATTGAGTACCTGAATAGTTAATTATGGGGACTTGTAGCGTGTGTATCATGATGTCATGGAAAGCTTGGGTACACTAGTTAGTTTAAGATTTTAACATTGATGGTGTGGTCTACATGGTTTGGAGATCTTGGTGTTGTTTGGCATTGTTGTCAATTGTACCTAGAGGATTTTCAAATCAGTAGATGTTTGGTCATTATGCTTGGAAAGCTCGATGTCATGGTTCAATGGGAGCTTTAGCAGTGACTGTGGATTCATCACTTGGTCGTGAATGATCTTCTTTAGTGCTGCAGATGTTACTAGGAGGGACTCTTAGATCTTGTTGTTGTAGAAGGGTTCTTTCACATTTGCATGGACACTATTTGAGGATGTGAAACATCTTGGAACCATGGACGACGTTTGGAGTCTTTGGCTAGGATGTTGGTGGTGCTTGATAGGTGATATTGGTTTAGAGTTTGTTTTCTTGATGTCATGTATACTCGTGCTTGAGCATTAGATTTTTGGCATGTTGCATTGCTCTCAAAACCATAATTTGTTCACTTGAAGCGTGGTATCTCCTAAGGGGGATGAGTAGATCATGATGTCATGATAAGTTCATGTTTCATATTTTAAGAGCTTTGACAGTGGTCTGGTAATTCTCTGCATTTTGAGTACATTAGTCATATGCTTGAGAAATTCTTGGTAGTGTAGTAGTGCAGTTTCGTGTTTACCATGAGATGATCAGTTACAGGTGTTCATGGATACATGGAGAATAAGGTGAGGAAAAAATTCCTTTAAGAAAGGTGTTGATCATAGTTGAAAGTCTGAGTAGCCTATACCTTGGTTGGACATGAGTTCAATAGAGATCAATGAGGAGATTTATCTTGGATGAGTCATGGTGGCTTGTATATCTTGGAGGAGCATTTTATTTTTCCACTCTTGGTCTACTTGGCAGTGAAGTCTATTTGAGAGGTATTTTCCTATTATATCTTTAAGAGGTGTTTTATGCTTTCTTTCATGATATGAATCTTGAATTGTTGTTTAATGGTTCTGGAGGATTCATAGTGGAAGGTGGACATCATGGTTTATCTCCTTGAGCTTTTATGTGATATCATTTATTAATGAGAACTGGTAGGATATAGTTATATGGGCTGATTTCCTAAGATGGGAAATGAAGGAGTTTGATCTTCTTTGAGAGGCTTACATCCATGATTGATTATATGTAACATATGTTAAGTTTGATCTTGGTGATTGAATGGTTGGGAGTTGTTATGGATTTTCCTTTGGGATGTGAAAGAGATCATATTTGACATAGCTTTTAGAGGTGTATGTAGGAGGATGTTCTACAGGTATATGTTGTGCAAAGTTTCTCTCTTTGGTCTTGGTTGTCTTCCTGGAAGTCTAAATTCTTCTTACATTGGTTTGATATTTGGTCAGAGATTTTGTTTTCATTCAAGTTTTTGATTGCTAACTTGGAGGTTCTTTATCTCTTTCCTATGTTGGGTGTTGAAGAACTTGGAAGAGCTCTGGAAGACTGTTGAAAGAAATGATTCTTGTAGTAATAGGCTATAGGATGTGCATAACATTGTGGATATTTCCTTGGTACTACATGGTTAC
The DNA here is from genome assembly GCA_007115665.2 of Sequoiadendron giganteum. Classification (NCBI taxonomy): domain Eukaryota; kingdom Viridiplantae; phylum Streptophyta; class Pinopsida; order Cupressales; family Cupressaceae; genus Sequoiadendron; species Sequoiadendron giganteum. The sequence continues at coordinate 4,629,350 of CM021106.1, read as the reverse complement.
ATTTTCTATTTGATGTTATTGATAGACTTGTTATGCCTTCGATCTTTCAGATTTGACATTACCCATGCAGTGGGAGTACTTGGATGTGTTTGATCTTTTTCGATTGGTTTGTGCATGGTGCTTGTATCTGCGGTTCATGGGTTGGTTGTGCTACTGGCATGAGTTTACTAATATGGATACCTTGAAGGTATGTGAGATTGGATGGAATAACACGAGCTATGGGTGCTATTTTCAGTTGTGTGGGTTGATCAGTTGGATGGGTACAGTTAGTGTTTTGGTTGTTGTTCTAACTGGTGTTCTATCTTGTTTCTGGAGAATTTTTTTCATAGAGGTGATCCGATTTGGCCTTTGAAGTTGATGTTGTCTGTTATTCTATATGGTTTGTTGTTGGTGCTCTGGAATGGTCAGTAAGATCTTCGTCAAGTGGGAGATTAGTCGAAATATGTGCCTCAATCTCGCTGACCCATTCATCGGTGTAACCTGAGCAATTGACACAAGTCTCCTAACTCTCAACGAAGATAGAAGTTCGACTGAAGTGCTTGGTCGATGTAACTTGTTCCATCGGGATGAGTGCTCAGTGTTGGTAGTTTATTTCCATCGATGTGACTTGGGGTCATCGGTGGAACTCTTCATTGGGCTACACCAATGGACTAATGATTGTTAAAGATGATCTTGATTTACGGTTGCAATAAGATGAATCCAATGGTGCTTGTTTTATTCTGTGCACAGTTGTGGTGAGTACTACAAAATCTCGTGAAGCAAGCAGAATTGCCTGAGCAGTTGACACTTGGAATCATGATCAACGATATTCTCTAATCCTGTTCCTTGTGTGGTGGGTCCTAAGTGACTCATGCGGGGTGTGCCAACTTTGAACACGTGTTGCTATTTCAAGGAAACTTATTAGGAATATTGTGGATGGTTTTTTTATTCCCCAAAATTGCACTAGCGGTGTACGTGTGTCTTGGTGGGTCCTGGCCATGACAAGCGGTATATGAAGGGAAAATTATTGGAGGTTGTTTGGTTGCTTGGGCAGGTTTTTTATGGTTGGTCTACTATGGAAGTTGAATCGAACTGATTGTTTGGAACATCAATAAAAGCGATGGACAAATAGCATTACAACATGTGGTGTGATATTATTCGTTGATTTTACATCATTGTTGTAAATCAACGTTGATTGGCTGAAAGATTTATTCTTTGGTTGCAATTAATTGTGGGGTTGGCAGAGTGCAATTTTGGTATGTCTTTGTAATCCAATTCAATGTTGGGCAGCTCGATGCATGCTGCATGGCGATGTTGCCAGAGAATGGTGGAAGCTTATTGGTGGGGTAATTAAATACCCTAATGGTTGTTGTCTAGATGGGTAAGAGAGATGAGGTTGATCAAAATGTGAAATTTGATCGAGCAGAGTGTGTGTGTTTGAGCGGTATGTGAAGATAATTGTAACCGTGAACATCGAGACACACATAACTGAGAAGATGTGAACCTGAGAGGCCATGAGGTTGTGCGTGTGGGCTGGTGAGATGAAATGAATCTTCATTGTATGTCATGTGAGGACATTGTAATAGTGCAAGGTTTCAAATCTATGTTGTTGCTTGTATTCTCCAGATGAACAAGATGTAACTCCAGTAAGGGCCATGAGACTGAGATTTTATTGTAACTCTGTTTGTTGTTGAATGATACAATGGCTCGATCTTTTGGAGGGTGGGGTTTTTTTACCCGAAAGGGTTTTCCCCACATAAATCTATGCGTTCATATTTTTTTCTTTCATGCTTATTGGTTCTATAGTTTTGAATTTGTACATGGTGTTGAATCTAGCTTAGTCTACATGTACTTTTATCAGAAGGGTAATTGTGGGAAATCATTGTGCCTGCTTCCGCTTTATGGCATAGTAGTTTGTGTCCTTGAGGTGATTTGAAGAAAATAAAGTCACTAAGGCACTATTTTTCTTAGATGTTTCATTCTAAGATGACCCCCATTTTTTCGAACAGTTAAGTCATTTTGAAGGACCCAACAGAGAGTTGGCACCCTACATGCAAGGTCCAAAGAGAAATATTGTGACACTTGTCATATGGGCCCTCATTTAGGAAGAAGAAAACATTAAAGCCTCAAAAATATGTCCATGTTCACATTTGGTAGTCTAATTTGGAAGAAATCTCTGGTAGGGTCCAATTGTGAGCATGTTTATCTCTTCAAAAAAGCGAAGGCAAGGAAAGATGACACTTGCCACTTAGGCACTCATTTGAGCATTTAGCATTGTGAAAAAATCAATTAGGAGTGCCATGATTCCATGTGACATATATTTGAATTGTTAACTAAAACATGGAAGGGAATGTTGCTAAACAAAGAATGAGTTGTCACTGGGAGTGACTAGGAGTCATGGTTGAGTTCTAATTTGGAAGTTGACCTGATTTTCTCCATGGGACATACCTAACATGTGAGGTTTTCTTGATTTTTGGATTTGAGATCCTTTCATGTGCTTGCATTTTGTTACATGTGGTTGCATGTTGTGGTGGTTGTTAATCGGGTCACTAGGGACTCATGCATGTTGTCAGTTTCAGTTTGCATGGATGTAGAGACTATGTGATTGAAACATGGAAAAGTAGGCCACCAATGTATGAGAAGGATATATATTGATGTCTTAGTTCATTTTTTGTGTGCTAGATTGTATTATCTGAGATATTGTTATGCTACATGATTCACTCTAGAGTCTTGTATCGTAATGAATCAACACCTGCAAGAGCATAGACTCTTAGAGTTATATTGTAATAGATTTTTGTTGTAATAAAATTGGTATGTGCTCTGGTGAGTGGGTTTTTTCTCGAAAGGGCTTGTCCCACGTAAATTTTGTGTTTTGTGGTTTATTGTTTACTTATGAAAATAACTAAATGAATGTGAAATATTAAATGAAACTTTAAAATTTAAAGGATTTGAAACAAAGTTTTGCAACCCTCTCTTGATTGATTTGAATTAGGGAAGTGTTTCCACACTCATCTTTCCTTTCAATTAAATGGGTTGTAATTACATTGCAAAGCTTTGAGATAATAGTAAAAATAACATGGATAATAACCTCATAAGAAGTAATAACCATAATAGGTACACAACATTTATGATCAATGATTCAACAAATAGTAGACCATACATAGTTAATGCAACTATAGTTTGTCGCCACAAGGGATCACTCACAAGATCTAGTAAATTCATGTGCCTAGGAAAAGTGGTTTCATCCTCTAACATGTGAAACCAAAATGGTTTCTATCTTTTGGATTATTATGAATTTGAGGGTCTTTGTCCTCATATTTGATTGTCTAAACAATAATTCTCAAAACAATGGTGGCTAGGGTTTTGTTTTAAAAATAAATAATATTTTTTTGTTTGAACATGTCCTTCCTCTTGATATCCTTTACATTGATAGCTAATGAGAGATCATACTAAAATGGCAGCTTGGATCTATGCATATATCATGGGTATCCATGGACACAACCACCACATTAATGACATCAAAGGAGCAAAAGAATGATCATGGCATTCTAGAAAATGCATCCCTTTTTTAAAACTCTATTTGAATTGGTTTGACTTGTCAACCTGTTATGAAATAACTTGTACAATGGAAGATATAATATGAAATATGCTAAAAATACTTTAAAATTTCTGATAATAACAAGCCATTCTAAGGGGGAAGACCTCCAAATATCTCCAATGAGAAATAATTCATAATCTGATGATGAAATAAGACTCACTACCTCCTATATATACTTTATTGATACCTAATATTTCATCGAGGCCAACATAGATAGCCCAATATAAGCCTTAGGCCAACCTCATTAACTAAATAAAATCATACTAATGATAGTATTACTTAATTAAGATTTAAGATAGCCATACACCGACTATTTATAACCCTATGTACACTAGTATTAAGGGTGTAGCATGCCCCCTCTTCAAAGAAACATTTTCCTCAAAGCTAATCAAGTGTAGATGCTTTTGAATGAACTCCTCATCCTCCCATGTGGCATCTTCAACTAGTAAATTATTTCATTGGATGAGATACTCAATGAGTGTTCTATTCCTTAGCTTCTTTGTGTGTGTTTGATGAATGAAATTTGGTTCCAATATGATTCTTCTTCATCAAGCTTTGGTAATATTGTCTGAGTAGGGATATTGTGCCTACTCACCTTATTGAAATAAGAAACATGAAAAGATAGATGTATCTTTGCTTTTGGTGGAAATTTTAGCTTGTAGGTGACACTACCTATCTTTTTCATGATTTGGTATAAGCCATAATATTTTGGAGACAAATTTTTATTATTTTTTATGTTACTTCAGTGGCATTTTCTTGTAAGGTTGCAATCTTAAGAAGACCCAATCCCAAACTTCAAAACTTCTTTCACTACAGTGTTGGTCCACTTGCTGCTTCATTCAATTTTGTGTCATGCTTGAGTCCTAAGAGTACCTATTGTTCATGAGGCAAGTGTTCCTCCACTACCTGAACTCTTGGTGACACATTCAATGGTGATGTGATGAAAGGAGGCTTATATCCATATAGTGTCATAAATGGAGACATTTTTGATGAACTATAAAAGGAAGTGTTATACCACCACTCTTCTAGTGGTAGCCAATCTACCCATTAAGGTTGTTTATCTAAAGTAAAATAATGTAGACATCCTTTCAAAAACTTATTAACAACCTCAGTTTTCTCATTAGATTGAGGAAGGTATGCAGAACTATGAGTCAACTGAGTACCAAAACATGAGAATAAATATGTCCAAAGGTGACTAGTAAAGATAGGATCACAATCACTAACAACAACCTTAGGTGTACCATGTAGCTTCTATATATTCTCAAAAAAAAAAAATTATATTAATGATTGAGAAAGAAACAATTACAACTATGTTATGAGCATAGAATAACCTTAAAGGACTGTTACTACACTATGCAGATTTACGTCATCATTTTATAGATAATCAACATTAAATTATTGGTTTCAAAGCAAGAGATTCATTCAGCTATGCCAAACAGAGGAAAGATGAATGATTGCTTCACTTCTGAATCCTGAATCTATGTACAGGTGAACCACTACCTGCTATTTATTATTTCTTGCCAACTCTTCCATTTTCTGATTGTAATTCTTCATCAGTTCAGTTATTCCTTTGAGTACATGAAAATTTGTCTCTTTGTTGAGCTCCCATGTGTGGCCATATTTTCTCTCATTAGTGTCTTCAACTAGATCATCTTGTGGAAATTTTATGAACTTTTCCTTGGAAGCCTCCATTGTGACTTTTACCTGCACAACAATTTTGTGGAACATGAGTTTCTTATTAAACTCATTAAGCATTCTTTTCACTTTTGTAACATTTCCTCATTCCTTTCGGTCTAGATTATCCATAATATCTCATTAGTAAGCATAATCCAAAATAGATTACATACCTTATTTAAAATATCCACTTTGCTAAAAATAATTTCCTTCCATTTTATGTTTCCATGCCAACCATTAAAATTAAAAAAGAACAGATTCCAAACCTCCTTTGCAAAAATGCAATCAAAGAAAATGTGTTTAATATTTTTAGGTTTTCTGTAGAAGCTACACATATTAATGCTAGCATGATTAATCTTATAAGGTAATTTATGCAAAATTAATAGCCACTTAAAACAAGCCTTCTTAGGCTCTATATAACTATACCAACTGTATAGTAATATAGATTGCCAAATTTTATTAGGAAGAGAGATGTTCCACACTTGATTCATAAAATAAATAATTTCATTACTATTGGTTAAAGAGTAATAAATAATTTTTGAATTAATCTTATTGAGAGAATTTCCATCTTCCTAGGTGAGGTGGTCAAGCCAATTATCAGTATTGTTACCCCTTTTGGGTAGCTGAAGGCCTTCACGAGCTTTTTTAATTATGGAGAAATTTGTCCAATTGGAAGAGGGGAGATCAAATTCATTTCTAAGAGTATCCCAACTTATAAATTCACCATTATTTAGAATGTCTTTAAAACACCTTATCCCTTTACCTACCAGACACTTGGTTGAGCAACCTTGTAAGAGTGCCAAAGGTTTGTCTTTGTGTCTAGGATTTCACCAAATGGTTATTCCTTCATCAAGATAAATTTTATTGACAAATATTTTTTTATTATTAATTCGATTATTAACAATTTCCCAAGCTTTCCATAAACGTTTGAAGACCATAGAACCTGCAGATGACACTGAGAAGGTACCTACCACTAGGTCATTGAAAGGAAGTAGCTTCTAGGTTTTGGCCTGTCTTGGGACAACCAATTATAGTTGTTTCTTATTAGAACCTTCCAAGGTTCATTACCCTAAAGAGACTTAATAATCAATTTGACTGCAAGGTCAATTCCATGCAAATTCAAGTCTTTCAACCCTAGACACCCCCCTTACCTTTTCAACACAACACCACTCCCATTTGACTGAGTATTGCTTATTTTTTCCTTTAACTTTTGACCACAAGAATTTGTTGATACTTTTTTGGATCTCATTAACTTGATAACTACTAAAGTGCTAGATAGAGGAGTAGTACATGTTGTAGGAAGACAATATTTTCTAACATTCTTGCATTCTTCCCACCAAAGAGAGGCATTGCTTGTCTCACTTCCCAAGCTTGTTCTTAATTTTATCTTTAACACATGTTTTTAAGGAAAGGATTAACTGAAATTGGGATGCCCAAGTACCTGGCCTGCTTGTTAGGTTCTCCCCATTGAAATCCAAACCTCTTTAACCAAGTAGGAGGGTCATCTTGCAAACCTAAAAAAATAGATTTTCCATGACAGATTTTGCCCCTGAACCAAGAAAAAATGTTCTTAACTTCTCCATAAGGAGTTACATGTTATTTTATGATGCAGAGGGGAAAATACTTACTCACATACACTTTGACACATTTCCAACAGGGCTTCAATGTAACTAGGGAAAAGGTGCTACTTTTTTCATCTTTTGTAACTTTCTCACAAGCCTAATGGTACACCACCAAGGAAAAAAATAATGGGACATCATATAACATGATGCTATTGAATTTTGAGGACCTATTACAATACCTTTTATGGGCTTCCAAGCATTCATGACCCAACCAAATGATCAAAGCATTGTTTTATGCAAAACTATGCATTGTTGCCACTTGGTGTATTAAAGAAATTACTTCAAACAAAGCAAGGATACTTGTCACATGAATTACCAGACCCGTGAATGTCCCTAAAAAAATTCTACCATGATTCCACACCCCTTTATTGACAAACAATGCAAGGTTCGTTCAAAGAAATAAAGACCCTAGGATTTTTAGAACAATTTTCGCACCATTTCAAGCATACTGTCATTAAGAAATCCTTCTAGGTTAAGAATCAGAAACCATCCTTTTTCCAACATGTGGGAATCATCAAGACAAATATTTCCACCAATTTTCATGGGTTTTTATTGGTGGAAACTCTATCCATCAAATTAATTTGTTTGTTGGAAACCCTAGGCAAGGTTTTGACTTGCAATCACCAAAAATGCAATATCTCACACAAAACGTGATGAAAATCTCTCCAAAAATAATAATTTGAAATTTAAGACCTTCCTTCAACTTCTCCAAGTTGTTTCAAGATTGTGCCTATCCGTAATAGTCTGTACCACATGAATTACAATCATTGTTCATGGAAAAATACAATTAGAATGTGGCAAAATGGAGTTTCTTGCATTCCAACTTCATCCAACCTCTGAGGTTGATGTTATAAGGAATATTTAATAAGTATCCATAAATACCAACTTAAAAACTAACCTCTAACTCCTTGTTAACATAATTGACCACATTTACAACTTTTGACAATATTTTGAAACTTTTGCAACTTGACTCCAAAACATTACACAATGGATTTAAATGACTCCAAATGGTATTAAATGACCTTATTGAAATCAAACAAATCAAAAATAAAAGATTAGCACATGACAAAAAATTGCATAAAAAAGGGTGCATCAGGATGCCCTTGCATCATTTTCCTCTAGCATCGAAAAGATCTCTTCCTTGTTTGGTAGGGACACCCCTTTGACTTTGGGAGATATCAAGGTCTCCATAAATAGATACAAGATAGCATAAAAAAAAATTACAAAAAAGTCAGGGGAAAGGGGACAGCTTCTCCTAATTGACCTTTCCAACCAAATTTCATTTGTTAGGGAACCATTGATTTAAATCTGGGCATTTGCATCCTTCATGAGCAGTCTAACCCAGTTGCATAAATTATTTGGAAAGCCAAAAGATTCTAGAGAAAGGAGTAAAGAATCCCATTCTATTCTATCATAAGCCTTTTCAAAATCCAGTAGTAGCATTGCTATCCTCTGATCTGAGATCCTTGCCCAATTCATTGCTTCCCAACTAGTTATTAGATTTTCAAAAATATACCTGCCTTTTAGGGACCCAGTCTGATGTTGCAATGCACAAGACAACTGAGAGAAGGGGTGAATCAGTTGTACCAAATTAATTTTACCTCTAAATTTAATCAATTCCACTTTAACTTTAATCTGTTATTAAGTATAAACATGAAATGCAAATAATAGAAAGAAAATACTAGAGACACGAAATTTAAGTGGAAAACCCAATGAGGGAAAAACCATGGTGAGGATAAAATCACAATATAATAGTAATGCAATACCAGATACAAAGGGTCACTGCCCAGAATGGACTCACTATCCAGATACAAAGGCTCACTGCCTATAGATAGGACTTACTGTCTAGAAGGAGGCTCATAGCCTGTGTTAGGTCTCGAAAACACTGGTTTGAATGAACCACAAGAGGTTTCCAAACTCTCACAACGTTATTGGCCAACTAACAAGGCCAACCAATATAGTTGAACCTTCCACTCTTAAGGCTCTACTAAACCTAGGCAGGTGCACCTATATGAATGATACATATTTTGAATTATGCTTCCTACTTGACCAAACTATCCACAAATGGCAATCTGATAGTGGAAAGATATGATCCTAATTTGGTATAAACTGTATATGCAATATCAAAGTGAAAATTTTATATGTTCAATTAAGAGATGTAAATGAAATGGATGGAACCTAAAAGGATAAATAAGACCAATGCCTTGTTGGGTAAAATAGAGTCAAGTGAAAGCTTTAAATAAATGACTTCTATCTCGCAGAGATTCTAATTATTTAGCATGTGATATTAGTCTATAACTTGTATAAACATGCAAGAATGTAATTACCAAGGTCTTCTTAGTGATCTAAATGATACTTCTAGATTACTGTGAATGACTTGAGGGATTTAATCTTTACTTGAAAGAACCAACCAATCACACCACACAAATACAACAAATGTGTATTGATAAACTGAGAATATACTTGATATGTCAATTTAAATAACAAAGAAATATCAAACTTGGAGACAATTTGATAATATTTTCTATTAACTTAACAAATAATTGATACCAAAGGGGTGCCACAATATCAAATTTCTTTCATTGATCCTTCAAAATTTATACAGGCATCATAGTTCTTTGAATTTTTTTGAAAGTACTATATTTCCTACTGACTATCTTCTATCTAAAAAATCACCCCATCTCCCTTGTAAACAATAGATACTTATACATTAGCGAGTGGAAGGATGTGTCCTTTCAAAATAAGTTTTAAGCATAAAAAACTAACAAGATTAGCATTAACTAAGCTCTGTTAAGCCACAAGTGAACTTCAGGCATGTGTTTTGTGTAATCTCGATGCTCGTATGTATATGTATCTCCTAATGCATCACGAATCATGATCTCCATCATCACCATTTGTTCGTTCTATTCACATGCTTCATCCAACGTTATATATTTCATAGTGGTTGTCTTTAACATCTCTTGGAGTATTAATTCACATTCGTTCTTCCATGTAGTCATTTCTTTTAATTTTCCCTCATCATTAAAAAACCTAGTCATTTTTTTCTCGACAACTTCTATCAATTCTTGTGCATCCTCTTGTAATTCCTCAAAGAATCCCTTGTGCTTATCCATGATACGATGAAGAATTTCAATCCCTACATTATTAGGAGTGTCCTTTTGCTTATATCCTCAATTTTTTCTTGGATTCTGCTATACACTCTCCTATGTTCTTTTATTGCATCAACATATTGTGAATGTTTTCCCCAAATTTTATTTAACCAAGTGATTAAAATGACCTGCCTCCTTTTGATTATTGTTGTAAGTGTGTCCATTTTCCCTTGAGAGTATGCACTTGATCCTTCCTAGTGGTCTTTCACCTGTGAGCTTTCACCTTGGGCGAGCATCTTTGTTGGCCCTGTTGCAGTACCTACCAAGTCCTTTAGACGTTCATTTTCTCTCAGTATTCTTGCATTATTGGTTTTGTACATTTCTCTCTCTCTGATCAATGCTTGTATTTGGGATTTATTTAATTTTTCTGTATTGATCCCAATTTCTGCAGTTGCAACTGGATCAACCTCTCCAGCCTTCAAAGTCATGACATGTCCAAATGCCTTATTAGTATCAGTGAAAACTGACTTCTGCTGAGGGGGATATAAAGCCCAAATTATTAATGCAGGATTGTATTTTGATCCTGTATACACCTATGTCACCTTTTCTATTATGATATTGTATGTAGCATTGTTGTCTTTCAGGAAACTATCAAAAACCAATGCAGAATTGAGATCTAGTCCTAGGAAAATCATGAAACCAGCCTTTTTCTAACATATCTCTCCCTTTCTTAGGGGTCATGCTTGTCATCTCTTTCTCCACATCATCCCTCAAGTTTTTTAATAGCTTCTCCTCATTCCCTGGTGTGACATTGTCAACCAGTCCTCTTATTTCTTTTCCTTTTTGTTTCTATAAAAATGTTTTGAATTTTGAGGTTTTCAAAAATTCATCATCTGCTATAAAAGATCTATATTCCTCATGTCTTGTATCCATATCCACATTTTCCTCAATATTTATCTCTCTGGCAGAATAGCTGTAATCCTGAGTTCTTCTCCTCGACACCTTTTCGGATGGACCTTGTGGCCTATTAGCCTCTAATACTTCTTTACTGGAAGACAACAACTCAATATCTAAAAATTCTTGATCATGTTTCTCAATTACCATTTCTGCTTAGACTTCTTCTTCCAAGTTTCTAATTATGTCATCATACTAATAGGGCACATGCTAATACCCTCCAAAGTTTATCCTCTATCTAGCAGAATGAATATATCCCTTTAGATCAAAGTTTTTCCTTCACGATTTTCTCATATTATAATGCAATAACCTATCTAGAATTAAATTGTCTCCCTCCTTTGCTAACATAGTAAAATCAACCAAAACACAACGTACACGGCATAAAATCTTGCTTCCCATAAGAGCTTAAGTTCATGACATTGGAGAAATCCATTCGCCTAACAATCTCTAGGTATGCAATTCTATCTGGAACTGTCCTAGGCAAAATAAATGGAGTACTTTAAAAACCATAAACCCTAATCATGGTGGAATTTTCTAAACAATACCAATCCCCCCAGTTGTGGCTGATTGGTCCATTAAAATCCTTAGGCCTGAGAAATCTCTTTATTTCATCAGACAAGGAATAGTCACAAGGATGATTATAAAAATTGTACAATGGCTTTACAAAATATTCTTCAAAATGCAATAAACTAGAATTAGCAAACTTGCTGTCCCAAACAATAGTCCACAACTGAATAGGCAATGGATTGCCTTCCTTATCAAATTGTGAAATTCTCAGCCCCTGAGGCCACAATCCTAATTCCTTTCCAAAATATAGCACCAAGTGCATCAACAATGAATAATTCCCAAGGTGCAAGACAAAGGCTCCATTCTTTATTGCTAGCAATCCTGCATCAAGCTCTTTAAACATATGTGAAGCATAATCAAAAGGCCTGGAGTTATGATATTGAACATCCACAATAATCACCATAGGTACAACTGTCATATGCTTTGGGACCTCCATCCCCAATACCTGCCCCACTAAAAAATAAGTGTACTTTATGTAGGGTTAGAAAAGATCCACATGAAATGGTGGTTCCTCATTGTCTTCTATTGGAGTTAGTTTTCCATTACACCTAATTATGTGAATGGATAACCTCCAACCCTTGTAAATGGTATCCATTTTTTTGAATTCACTCTCGAGATCCTCACTTATAATCTTTTGATTGCATATTCCTTCTAACCTAAAGACCTCGCTTATTGCATTCTCAGACACATGTATTATCGGGTTCCCAAATAAATCACATATGGCCATATTTTTTGGATTATAATGACCAACCAATAACTTCACCAATTCGACATCAAAAAAAACATTAGGGCACACCAGTTTTCCCAAATTAAACCTCCATGGGTTACATAATGGCTTGAAGCGATTTCTTCTATGGTAGTGGAAATTGAACAATTTGTATCCTCTAATTGTGGCCCAAAAATCTCCTATGAATTTACATTTCTCATCCAATTTATCTACTTCCGCCTTAAGTTGTGCAGAACGCCTAGCTTTAGGTCTTGAACTAGGTAGCTGGTCTATGAGATCTTGGTTCAATTTTCTCTCCGTGCCCTTTGGTCGTATTTCAGGTTTTTGCTTAATTCCTTTTGGTTGGCTACCCTCCCCATGTTTTCTTCCTTTTATCTTTTCTGAACTAGTGCCTTCCATTCTTTGAAATTTACAATTTTCAGAGGATGAGGAACTTACTGTATTTTGCCTAAAAATCCAAGTTAGACGAACACTCCAATTGTTTTTCTCATTCCTCTGCTCTCCTTCGCTGCCAATTCTACGGAAAATAATTTCAATTGAGCTCACCTTGATTTGCAAAATCTTTTATGCTTCGTGGAGCCATTAATGTCTTCACTGAGACATGAATTAAGAATTTTTTTTGAAATTCTCGCTATCACATGAGGTATTATATCAGCAAGACATTTCAAATCTCTGGCCAATCCGTCTGCTCAATGTTCACACATCCGCTAAGACTTCTTGTAGTTCCCCCGACATCACAAGTCTCCTCGATAGTTTTCCCTTTTTATTTTTTATATAGCCAAGACCTTCACCAAAGAAAACTATCGCCCAGACTTAACAAATCAAGCCAACGATTCTTCACTTCACTCCGAAGGCTCCTTGTCTCACTGAGATATTCACTTTGTCAACTTAAGTCGCCGAGACCAAGTAATTGTCCTACCGACAAAATAATATTCATCATGACCTCTCTTAGATCTCCCCATTGAGCCTTATCTTATCGATACACCTTTTCCTCGGTGAGACCATGCACACTGTCTCTTCGACAAATTTTATCTCTATATGCTCAGTTCTATCGATATAAAACTGGGGGTTGGTAAGACTCCCCGAAATCTTCTCTGCACCATTGTCTCATCGAATGAGTCTTCTTTCTGCTTTATCAGCAAGACTAGTGATGATCTCAGGTTATCTTTTGGAACCTCACTCTAATGACTCTTGTCTAGCCAATAAATTTCATTATGCTTCGAGCGATGGGATAAATATTAGCTTGATATGACCTTACACCGTCATGCCGATAGCTAATGTCCTATCGAAAGCAACTGTGAACTCGTGTATTCCCAGAATATGTCCTCATCGGTATGACATAACTGATTTCCTGCTGATATACTAAAGAGATGTATATTATTATCGGTGAGATTTGCATCAAATTATGCTGATATTTTCAAATGTTAAAGATTTAATGTCAGATGAATTTTATGGGGCTATATGACAAAATTTAACCTAGACCTTGGTGAAAATGCTATGTGAGGAAATTTTATGTCTATAATACGAACTTCTTGGGAAAATAATAAGCATGAAGGGTTAATGAGGTTATCAAAATTTCACACTTCCAACAGTGGCTCCGTCTGGGGATGAATGATTGTGAGATCATTGCAAGGATCTAGATCTCTGGGTGAGTAGACCAAGCATTATGGATTAAAGCAAGTGGAGATGAACATGATCCTAAACTACTGTACATGGAGAAAAAATCAAATAAAGGATCCCATGATTGTCCATGTACAAGGAATTTCCTGTACCCTTTATTTCCTATACTACTGTGCATGGAAATTTTATGAGAGGTTTTCTCAAGAGTTGTGCATGCACTAGAAACTCTTGATCCTCTGTAATTTTTAGGAGAAAAAGTTCTTTAGGAATTTTCCATGTACAGGCAGCTCCTGCTCTTCACCACTCATATTTTGAAAATAATATGAATCCTCTCCTCGCTTTCCAACAACAACAAAAGGTCCTAACCACAAAGCCTCAAATTTTCCATGTTTTCCTTTCTCCTGGCACCTAGCATTCCACATCAATACTAGATCATCTTCTTCAAATTTTCTATTTTTGCCTTTTTGTCAAACAAATACTTCATTTGTGTTTGCAACTTCATGTTCTGGTTTTGGGCTAATCTTCTCATTTCATCAAGTTCTTCTAATTGTTCCATTCTCTCTTCCATTGGTTCAAGAACCTCCATATCTTCCTAAAGAATAAATTTATAAATTGGTAATAGATTTTGTGAAGGCATTTTGGCTTGTGTTCCATATACTAGTTCATATGGGGATTTTCTAATTTCTTTTTTGATAGTGATCCTATCAGCCCATACAACCAAATTTAATTTTGAATCCCATATATTTTTGTTTCCACCCAGCATTCTCCTAATGATCTTTAGAAGGCTTTTGTTGCTAGATTTTTCCTGACCATTAGCTTGTGGGTGGTAAGGAGTAGAATAAGAGATAGAAATACCATGCATACTGCAAAAGGTTTTAAACTCATCTGATCTGAAACACATCCCATTGTCTATGATTAATCTTAATGGCGTACCAAACCTGGTAATAATGTTATCCATCAAAACATTTATCACAATTTTAATTGTCACCTATTTGGTTGGAATTGCTTCTACCCATTTCGTGAAATAATCAGTGGCTACCAGTATCCATCTGTGTCCTCCACTTGATATCTCTTGTATCTCCCCAATAAAATCAATCCCCCATTGATGAAAAGGGGCTTCAACCTGCATAGGTCTAAGTGGTAAAGCTCCCTGATATTTCATTTTGCCTAAATTTTTTTGACATGCTTCACATTTTCTCACATATGAAAACGAATAATTAAAAACTTTTGGCCAGTAATAACCTACCCTAAGGATTTTAAGTGCAGTTGTCTTTGTAGAATAATGGCCTCCATATAACCCTTCATGCATATCTTTCAAAACATGATTATCTTGTGACTCATCTAGACATAACAACAACATTCCATATCTGTTTTTCCAAAATAAATCACCTTCTATGAATACATATTTAGAGGCCCATAGTTTCAAGGTTCTTTTCTAGTTATCATTAAATCCTTTAGGGCACTTTGTGTTTCTGAGGTAATACATGATGTTTGTATACCAAGGTCTATGCTCAATACTTGCAATTGTGTTTCTTCCATCTTCCACATTGCAAATTTGATTTGCCTCAATATTTTCTTTTGCCATTAACTTGGCTAATCCTTGGCCTCTTATCAATTTAGTAATTTGTATTTCCATATCAAATTCTTGAATTTTATTAATCCACTTGCACCTCTTCCTTGTTACTTCTGACTATGTCAAAATGTCTTTGACAGTTGCGTGAGGGACATAAGCAATCACTTTGGCTCCAACAAGATATGGTCTAAATTCTTTTGTGGCTTTTACCAATACAAAGGCTTGTTTTTCCATTATGTCGTACTTCAACTCCGATCCCTGCAAAGATCTAATAAAAAAGGACACAGGTTGCTCATGACCATCCTATAGTGTGCAAGGAACGAATGACAATGTTTGAAAAGGTTTTATGAAATCGGGAGATTTGAGGATAGGGGCTTCCTTAATGGCTCTTTTAATGGATACAAAGGCTTCAAATGCTTCTGGATTCCATTCAAATTTTTGTCCTTTCTTCAACATTTTTGATATGGGCTTAACAATTTCAGCAAAGTTGGACACAAACCTCCTAACAAAATTAATCTACCCAAAAAATGATTGGATGGATTTTACAGTTTTAGGGATAGGGACATTATCTATAGCCTCAAATCTCTCAAGGTCTATTCTAACTCCCTCTTTTGAAACAATGTGTCCCAAGAGTTTTCCCTCTATAACAGAAAAATGACATTTCTTAGGGTTCAAACTAATGCCATACTCTAAAGCTTTGATGAATATTTTTTCAAGATGTTCTACATGATCTTCAACTCTTTATGAGTAATTAGTAAGGTAATCTTGATACACCAGCATTATAGAATTAATCAAGTCTGCAAAAGCTAAGTCCATAGCTCTTTGAAAGTTTGCTCCCACATTTGTGAGAATAAAAGGCATTCTGAAATAAACATATGTTCCCCATGGAGTTATGATAGTTGTTTTGTACTGCTCAGATTCCTTGACCTTAACCTGATTATAACCAGAAAAACCATCCATCATAGACAATAGCTCACACCCGATTACTTTATGCAGTATAGCTTCCATGTTAGGTAGAGGGTAGTTATCTTTGAGGGATGCCACATTCAAATTTCTGAAATCCACACACAGTCTGATATCTCCATTTTTCTTTCTAATAGGAACAAGGTTTGACACCCACGGTGAATGCCTGACAGGTTTAATGATACCTCCATCTCTAAGTTTGGCCAATTCCTCCTGCATTTTTGGTTCCAAAGTGGGGTTAATAGGCCTTTGTTTCTGTCTAAATGGATTTTCATATGTTTTCAACGGAATTTCATGTTGAAATAAATCCTCCCTATATGCCTTGAGGTCCTCATAAGACCATGTGAACACATGTTTATATTTTCTTCACAATGAAATTAGAATTCTTTGGATAGTTGGGCTTATTTTCTTCCCAATATATACCTTCCTTGGTGACAGTTCAGTCCCTAAGTTTATTTCTTCAATATCTTCCCTTTTGACTCGTGTTTGTTTCATAAGGGATCGATCACTTCCATTGTATACTCTTTCCAACACTACTAGCCCTTTGGGAAGTTTATTAGTCTTAAGTTGTAAGACCTTCTTTCTGAATACTATTTGTTATCCATTTATTTATTCCACAAAGGCGTTGAAATCAATTTCCTGAGCCTCATATTGGTCTATACAGTGAAGGAATTTTAAAATATCAGCATCATCATTAAAAACCTACCAACTATATACATTGTTAGGTACAACAGTTCTTGTTTTGAAATCAACTTGGGATATTCCTCCTAGCGTGATGTCATCTTGTTTTAGTGCTACATTGGCTAGGAAGTATGCCATTATATTTTTGATCTATCCACCCAATCAATAGAGAAAGCATCAAATAGTTCAATTGTATCCCATATTGCGTTCCTATACTGTTTCAACCTTTTATTTTTTGCTACATATTTTGATCTGATCTGAGACACAACCAGTTCTAAGTCTCCAAAAACTGTTAAGAGTTTAATCTTGTGTTTAACAACTAAATTCAATCCGGTCAACAAAGATTCATATTTCACCACATTGTTTGTACATTCAAATGCTAATAAAAATGAATATTTGAAAGTTGAACCATTAGGCGATATAAAAACTATCCCAACTCCATTACCTTCTTGGCTGCAGGCCCCATCAAAGTACATTTTCCATACCCCTTGCTGATTTTTAGAAATATTTTAATCAATTGGATCTTTGTTTACCAACTTAGGCTGAGATAATTCTACCCTAAAACTCCCCAAATCTACATCATAGAAACAATTAAGTTTCTCTTGAGGAACATATTCAACAATTTGATTCATTCTCGATTCCCTATATAACTTGACCTCTTCTCCATTCACTGGTATGGTGGCATATGATAAATCAAATTGTACAATGCCTTCTACTATTGTAGTCCACTGTCTTGATAGAAGCATTCCAAACTGGGGAGGTGTGTCAATTACGGTTATGTCAATATTGTAGGAAGCTTGTGGGTAAGTTGCTAATCTTACTTCCACATTCTTCATTATTCCCACAACCAAAATAGGCCTGCTGTCCATGGCATAACCTTTACCTTTTTCCACATCTATCCACATACCAAGCTATTTCATTACCCCTACTGGCATGATATTCATGGAGGCACCTGAGTCTATCATGCAATTTCTTACTAGTTCGCCACTTATGAGTAAAGTGGTAAAGAATGGGTTAATCTGTGGTGTGTTCATTAGGCAGGCCTCTGGAATTTTTACCTCCTTCCTTTCATTATTGATTTTAGAAACTTCTTTATTTTCAGTTTTTATATTTTGATTCCCATTAGACATTAATTGTATGGCACCTTCCCTATATTCCTTGATCTTCATCATTTCAATTAATGGGACAAACATCTTCAATTGAGATAAGGCTTGTATGAAATCAAAGGATGTACTTTCAACTCTGATCACCCTTTTAGGGTTTGTCAATTCTCCTTTGTTCTATTCTTTTTCCCCTTTGGATGTTTGATTTGGCTTTTGCTTCTCAATGGGGATTTCTTTACTTTCCTCCTTAGGAGATCCCTTTGGTTATTTTTTGTCTGGTTGCTTATCATCTGTCCCTTTTGATGTCTCATTTGATACTTTTTTATTTTTTACAAATATTCCTCTTGGGACACCCTCATCTCTATTCACTATTTTGTTCCTCAACCGATTTATTTCTGGCTTCCTCCATTGCTGCAATAGTCAACCTTTCAATATCTTCTTCACTTGGTCTCCTCACACTGTACCTATTAGTTTGACATGATGCAATAGGGGGATTTTTCTCATTATCACTTTCTTCATGATCAAAAAAAAAATGCTTCTCTGCCATGTGAATATTGTATTTTGGTGATCAACATTATACTTATATCCTTCCCCCTCTGAAGATGAATATTCCCACTCCAAAGAGTTCAGAGTGTGGGAATTTAAATAGACATTCTGGTCTTCACCACCATCATTTTCTAGTGTGTCTTCTTCTGGTATTGACTGAGCTGTAACACAATGCTCTAGGGAATGTGGTGTTTAACAGACTAAGCACCAGGGACTCTTATCTACCATATATGCTCCTTTCCTTTTTAATGGATCCGGTGTTTCTTTATTTATTGGTCTATCATTTACCAGCTTCCCATCTTTCCAGTTTGTATTATAAGGCATGTCATGCAGCCTTGATCTTTCATTCCTATATGTGTTCTCTTGTCTGTTTGGGGGAGCATATGGGGGATCCCTAGGGTTTTCCCTTTTAGAAAGCATCCCTACAACTTTCCTATTATTTTTAATAGTTAATGCTATTTTTTGGGCTTCAGCCAGATTCCTAGGATCTTTGTTTCTCAATTCATATCTTGTCTTGGGATCAAAGGCTTTCAAATAGCTACTCAACGCAACAGGATCAGCCAACTTGGATCCCTAAGGTATTTTATTATGTAATTTAACAAACTTTTGGTTAAAATCATAGGCTGACTCATTTTGATGCTTTTGGATAGTCACCAACTCATGCAAAGAAAAATTTGATACACACTGATTCCCATGCTGCTGAAGAAACTGTTCATAAAATACATTAATGGAATAAATGGACGTTGTTGGTAGACTTTTAAACCAGTCCCTGGCATCTTCAATCAATGACATCATAAATAATCTCATTTGTACATCCTCATATTGCATATCCAAGTCTTGAATAACTGCTCTAAAGTTTCTCAGATGCTCCTTGGCTGTAACTGCATTACTTTCTATGAAATTAGGGACTAGGTTCCTGCCATTGTTGTCCAGAGGGTAAGGGTATATCTGAAATCCAACAAGATCAAATTGTCTTATCATGGTTGTGTATTATGGAGGGGGATTTTGGAAATGTTGATGCTGGTATAGTGGGTTAGTATTTGCCACAT
Source organism: Sequoiadendron giganteum (assembly GCA_007115665.2). NCBI lineage: Eukaryota > Viridiplantae > Streptophyta > Pinopsida > Cupressales > Cupressaceae > Sequoiadendron > Sequoiadendron giganteum. Next base: position 4,609,605 of record CM021106.1, on the reverse strand, counting down.
ATTGTTGACCTTGTGGGGGTACATACTACTAGTGTGGAGGTGGCTAAATATTTTGGTGTTGTGGTGGAGCTTTTGTGTTTCTATATTGATTCCTTGGATGATTTTGGTGGGCCTGTGGGGAATTTGATGGCTTCATATTGTTTCTCTTATGGGGGGGGTATATTTGGGTGAATCAGCCATTGATGTTTTAAATTGAGCCTTCTGTAACTTCAATTTCTCAAATTCCTTCATGGCCTGAAGCCTTTTCTCATATTCTATCCTTGACCTTTCTATTTCTTTCCTCATACATTCCCACTGTGCATTTGTCTCATCTCGGGTCATAAGTTCATGATTTTCTTCATATGTTGCTTATATTCAAGTCCTTCCTCAAAAAGTGTTGCTCTCTAATCACATTCAAATTCTCTCCTCTTTTCATCTTCAAATTCAACCATGAACTCTTCATCTTTATCATGGCTTATTCGATGGAAGGGATTTCTCTTCTTTTTAGGAGTGTGAAGCTCTTTATATGGGTTATTTTCATTTTTTAATGCCTCGTATGAGTTGTGTGTTTCCATTGGTGGTTTTGATATTCTATTTTTTGTGGCTCGATCTAGGTAATTGAATACCTTCTTGCCCTAATCATTTTTATAGGTTCGTTTACCTTTGTCATTAGGACCATCCCCCTCCTTGTACAAAGATATCCTTCCTTGCATATTGTGAGAAACTATGATGGTTTGAACTCTAGGTCGATTCCTTTCTAATTTGTATCTTATTGTATCAGTCTCAATGCTTTTGTTCATTCAAAGTCGCCACCCAATTTTTCTAAAAGTGAGAAAAGATGTTATAATTTCACCCAACGAAGTCAATTTTCAATTTTTAATTGTGGTTCTATTATAATGACTCTATATGGAAATGTTGTCTACCACTGGATTTATCTCAAGTTTCCCTAGTAGAGTCGCCAATTTGTCAGGTCTCGAAAACGCTGGTTTGAATGAACCATGAGAGGTTTCCAAAGTCTCACAACATTATTGGCCACCTAACAAGGCCAACCAATATATTTGAACCTTCTACTCTTAAGGCTCTGCTAAACCTAGGCGGGTGCACCTATATAAATGACACAGATTTTGAATTATGCTTCCTACTTGACCAAACTATCCACAAATGGCAATCTGATGGTGGAAAGATATGATCCTAATTTGGTATAAATTCTATATGCAATATCAAAGTGAAAATTTTATATGTTCAATTAAGAGATATAAATGAAATGGATGGAACCTAAAAGGATAAATAAGACCAGTGCCTTGTTGGCTAAAACGGAGTCAAGTGAAAGCTTTAAATAAATGACTTCTATCTCGCAGAGATTCTAATTATTTGGCATATGATATTAGTCTATAACTTGTATAGAAATGCAAGAATGTAATTACCAAGATCTTCTTAGTGATCCAAATGATACTTCTAGATTACTGTGAATGACTTGAGAGATTTAATCTTTACTAGAAAGAACCAACCAATCACACCACACAAATACAAAAAATGTGTATTGATAAACTAAGAATATACTTGAAATGTCAATTTAAATAACAAATAAATATCAACCTTGGAGATTATTTGATAATATTTTTGATTAAATTAACAAATAATTGATACTAGAAGGGCGCCACAATATCAAATTTCTTTCATTGATCCTTCAAAATTTATACAGGCATCATAGTTCTTCAAAACATCCTGAAAGTAATATATTTCCTACTGACTATCTTCTATCTAAAAAATCACCCCATCTCCCTTGTAAACAACAGATACTTATACATTAGTGAGTGGAAGGACGTGTCCTTTCAAAAAATGTTTTAAGCATAAAACACTAACAAGATTAGCATTAACTAAGCTCTGTTAAGCCACAAGTGAACTTCAGACATGTGTTCTGTGTAATCTTTGTGCTTGTGCGTATCTGCATCTCCTAATGCATCGTGGATCATGATCTCCATCATCACCATTCGTTCGTTCTGCTCACATACTCCATCCAACATTGTATGCAGTGGTTGTCTTTAACATATCTTGGAGTATTAATTCACATTCTTTCTTCCATGTAGTCATTTCTTTTAATTCTCCCTCATCATTACAGAACCTAGTCAATTTTTTCTCGGAAACTTCTATCAATTCTTGTGCATCCTCTTGTAATTCCTCAAAGAATCCCTTGTGCTTATCCATGATACAATGAGAATTTTCAATTCCTGCATTATTAGGAGTGTCCTTTTGCTTTAATTCCTCAAGTTTTTCTTGGATTCTGCTATCCACTCTCCTATGTTCTTTTATTGCATCAATGTATTGTGAATGTTTTCCCCAAAGTTTATTTAACCAAGTGGTTAAAACGACCTGCCTCCGTTTGATTATTGATGTAAGTGTGTCCATTTTCCCTTGAGAGTATGCACTTGATCTTTCCCATTGGTCTTTCACCTATGAAATTTCACCTTGGGTGAGCATCTTTGTTGGCCTCGTTGTAGTGCCTACCAAGTCCTTTAGACGTTCATTTTCTCTCAATATTTTTTCACTATTGGTTTTATACATTTCTTTCTCTTTCATCAATGCTTGTATTTGGGCTTTATTTAATTTTTCTATATTGATCCCAATTTCTGTAGTTGCAACTGGATCAGCCTCTCCAACCTTCAAAGTCATGACATGTCCAAATCCCTTATTAGTATCAATGAAAACTGGCTTCTTGTGAGGGGGATATAAAGCACAAATCATTAATGCAAGATTTTATTATGTCACCTTTTCTATGCTAAGCTTGTATGTAGCATTGTTGTCTTTCAGGAAATTGTCAAAAACAATGCAAAATTAAGATCTAGTCCTAGGAAAATCATGACACCAGCCTTTTCTAAAATCTCTCTCCCTTTCTCAAGGGTCATGCTTGTTATCTCTTTCTCCACATCATCCCTCAAGTCTTTTAACAACTGATCCTCATTTCCTGGTGTGACATTGTCAACCAGTCCTCTTATTTCTTTTCCTTTTTGTTTCTATAAAAATGTTTTGAATTATGAGGTCTTCACAAATTCATCATCTGCTATAAAAGATCTGTATTCCTCATATCTTGTATCCATATCCATAGTTTCCTCAATATTTATCTCTCTGGCATAATAGGTGTAATCCTGAGCTCTTGTCCTCGACACCTTTCTGGATGGACCTTGTGGCCTATTAGCCTCTAATACTTCTTTACTGGAAGACAACAACTCATCATCTAAAAATTCTTGATCATGTTTCTCAATTACCATTTCTGCTTAGACTTCTTCTTCCAAGTTTCTAATTATGTCATCATACTGATAGGGCACATGCTAACATAGTAAAATCACCAAAACACAACGTACTTGGCTTAAAATCTTGCTTCCCATAAGAGCTTAAGTTCATGACACTGGAGAAATCCATTTTTCTAACAATCTCTAAGTATGCAATTCTATCTAGAACTGTCCTAGGCAAAATAAATGGAGTACTTTCAAAACCATAAACCCTAATCATGGTGGCATTTTCTAAACAATACCAATCCCCCCAATTGTGGCTGATTGGTCCATTAAAATCCTTAGGCCTAAGAAATCTCTTTATTTTATCAGACAAGAAATAGTCACAAGGATGATTATAAAACTTGTTCACTGGCTTTACAAAATATTCTTCAAAAGGAAAAAAACTAGAATTAGCAAACCTGCTGTCCCAAACAACAGTCCACAATTAAATAGGCAATGGCTTGCCTTCCTTATCAAATTGCAAAATTCTCAGCTCTTGGGGCCATAATCCTAATTCTTGTCCAAAATATCGCACCAAGTGCATCAACAATGAATAGTTCGTGACCTACAGGACAGAGGCTCCATTCTCTATTGCCAACAACCCTGCATCAAGATCTTTAAACACATGTGAAGCATAATCGGAAGCCCTTGAGTTATGATATTGAACATCCGCAACAATCACCATACGTAAAACTGTCATATGCTCTGGGACCTCCATCCCCAATACCTATCCCACTGAAAAATAAGTGTACTTTATGTAGGGTTTGAAAAGATCCACATGAAATGGTGGTCCCTCGTTGTCTTCTATTGGAGTCAGTTTTCCATTACACCTAATTCTATGCAGGGGTAACCTCCAACCCTTGTAAATGGTATCCATTATTCTGAATTCACTCTCGATCTCCTCACTTATAATCTTTTCATTGCACATTCCTTCTAACCAGAAGACCTCGCTTATTGCATTCTTAGACACATGTATTACCGGGTTCCCAGATGAATCACATATGGCCCTATTTTTTGGATTATAATGACTAGCCAATAACTTCAGCAAATCGACATCAACAAAAACATTAGGGCACACCATTTTTCCCAAATTAAGCCTTCATGGGTTACATATTGGCTCGAAGCGATTTCTTCTATGGTAGTGGAAACTAAAAAATTTGTATCCTCTAATTGTGGTCCAAACATCTCCTATGAATTTACATTTTCCATCCAATTTATCTACTTCTGCCTTAAGCTGTGCAGAATGCCTAGCTTTAGGTCATGAACTAGGTAGTTCGTCTATGAGATCTTGGTTCAATTTTCTCTCGATGCCCTCTGGTCATATTTCAGTTTTTTTATTTTTTCCTTTTGGTTGGCTACCCTCCCCATGTTTTGTTCCTTTTATCTTTTCTGAACTAGTGCCTACCATTATTTGAAATTTAAAATTTTTAGAGGATGAGGAACTTACTGTATTTCGCCTGAAAATCCAAGTTAGACGAACGCTCCAATTTTTTTACTTGTTCCTCTGCTCTCCTTCGTTGCCAATTTTTATGAAAAATTATTTCAATTGAGCTCACCTTGATTTGCAAAATATTTTATGCTTTGTGGCACCATTAATGTCTTCACTGAGACATGAATTAAGCAAGTTTTTTTAAATTCTCGCTGTCACATCAGGTATCATATTGGCAATACATTTGAAATCTCTGGCTGATCCATCTGCTCAACCTTCACACATCCGCTAAGACATCTTGTAGTTCCCCCGACATCACAAGTTTCCCTAATAGTTTTCCCTTTTTGTTTTTTATATCGCCATGACCTTCACCAAAGAAAACTATCACCCAGACTTAACGAATCGGGCCAATGATTTCTCACTTCACTCTGAAGGCTCCCTGTCTCACTGAGATATTCACTTTGTCAACTTAAGTCGCTGAGACCAAGTAATTGTCCTGCCGACAAAATATATTCATCGTGACCTCTCTTAGATCTCCCCGCTGAGCCTTATCTTATCGATACACCTTTTCATCGGTGAGACCACGCACATTGTCTCTTCAAATTTTTTTATCTCTATACACTCAGTTCTATTGGTATAACATGAGGGGTCAATAAGACTCTTCGAACTCTTCTCTGCACCATCGTCTCACCGAATGAGTCTTCTTTCTGCTTTATCGGCAAGACCAATGATGGTCTTGGGTTATCTTTTGGAACCTCACTTCGATGAATCTTGTTTGGCTGATACATATCATTATGCTTCAAGTGGAGGGAAAAATATTATCTCGATATCACCTTACACCATCATGCCGATAGCTAATGTCCTGCCAACAGAAATTGTGAACCCGTGTATTCCCAACATTTGTCCTCATCGGTATGACATAATTGATTTCCTACCGATATATTGAAGAGATGTATATTATTAATGATGAGACCTACATCAACTTATGCCGATATTTTCAAATGTTAAAGATTTAATGTCAGATGAATTTTATGGGGCTATATGAAAAAATTTAACCTGGACCTTGGTGAAAATGCTATGTGAGGAACTTTTATGTCTGTAATACGAACTTCTTGGGAAAATAATAAGCATGAATGGTTAATGAGGTTATCAAAATTTCACACTTCCAATAGCCTGCAAACAAAGAAAGACAATAGAAAATCCACCACAACAGGTTCCACACATTTGCAGCCTGATCAAAGGATTGCAAACACCATCAACTCACTGCTTTCAGGAATCTAACACATCAAAGTACTATTGCCTTGATTCACTTTCACAAACTCTAATTTTTGCACTTGTTTCACACACTTCACTTCATGCCTATAGTTCACAACATGTTGACTTGTATTTATACCATCTTCAATCTTGAAAAATTTCTCCAAGGTCAGCTACACATCATTTATTTTACAAATTCAAAATTAGGTCGGTGACTCAACATTCCCATGGTGGATAAGAATGAGAGTGGACCAATTTCATACTTAATTAGGACCCAAACAATATCTTGGACCAATCACACACTTCCTTAATTGATTCTTATTCTCTATGTAATGTGTAAACACCAGATCGGTCAAACCTAATGAAAAAACCAATTAAGTTTGAAGTACGCACATCCAAAACAAGATGATGATACATGGATCACACAACATGATTCACCAAACACTGACACACCTCTTAGAAACTTTCAGATACATCTACAACAACTACAACAATCCTTATACACAAAACATTCTTCAACAGTCCAACCAGACCTTGCAGACACACATAGTAGCTCTAGAACAAGCCTTCTGGAGCACCAAACTACAAGCACGTTTGCCAAAACACAAAGAAAATCAATATTAACCTTCTTCCAGATACAAAATATCTAAGACAAACCACAAGAAGACTATGGAGCAGAGACATCTCTCCCAATCCATAGACAAAGAGTTCTGCCAAACCGGTGAGCACACCAGTGAACACATATTTCACTCCCCATCAACCTATAAGCTAAAACTCAAGATATGTTATCCATTGAAGCCCATAAAAAATAATATAGATCCACACATGCATAGGATCAATACAAAAGAAATGTATAGCACATTACCGGAGCACACTCAGAACACACACACAACCCTGTCTTTATTGTTTATTAATTTCCTTAAAAGCACTTGACATCAACACAACTGAAACACCATAAGTATAGCTCCATGTACTCTTAATACTTCTACAGTATCTCAACTATACACATACCACCTGCAATCACTCTGAACTATGTTGACATCAATGACAACATTAATGATAACACCACCAAATACATTCATACTTGCAAAAATCTCCCCCTTTGTCATTGATGGAAACACATGATGTGAAAAACCATCAAAGACAACATACACACTCTCCTGCTTCTTCTTCCCTTTATTTTTTCAGATTAGAAAACCTACACAACATTTCGACACTCTTTTCTCCTTGCAAGATTCTCTCTCCCTTTCAAATTTTTCACATGACTCTCTCTCCCTAGATAGGATTTTTCACATGAATCTCTCTCCCCCTTTGAAATCAATGGAAAATGAAAGTTTGCATGAAAATTTTGCCATATAAATCTTTGATCACTCCCCCTTAGGAGTGCACCCACATCTCATACTGCAACAATGATACTCTCTACTCCCCTTGAGGAGTAGACCTTAATCATCAGTCCAGACAAATGAAGAATCTATAGATCCATTGGACTGATGCACCTCCATGTGCACCTAGTTTAAGGAGGGAGAGGTAGTAACCCCTAACTTCCCCTTGAGATACTCAAAAGTATCCTTCGGAAGAGCCTTAGTAAATATATTTGCAATCTGATCCTTAGTAGACACATATTCAAGTCTAACTTCATTTTCTAATACCTTCTCCCTCAAGAAATGATATATGATAGATATATGCTTTGTCCCAGAATGAATCACCATATTATTTGAAATGTTTATTGCACTTGTATTTCATAAAAGATAGGGATAAGCTCATCACATATCACACCTATATCCTTTAATTTTTGCTTCATCCAAAGTACCTATGTATAGCAGGATGCTTCTGCAATATACTCAGCTTCTTCAATGGAAAAATAAATTAAATCATGTTTCTTGCTTAACCAAGAGACCAATCTTCCTCCAAGAAATAATGCACCACCACTTGTAATCTTTTGTACATCTACACAACCAGACCAATTTGCATCAGTGTAGGCATTCAAGGTGAAATCAGTATCCTTAGGATACCATAGACCATAATCTCGAGTCCCCTTTAGATATTTGAATATCCTCTTCAAAGCTATAACATGTGTCTCTTTAGGTTCTTCTTGAAATATAGCAACCAAACATACTGCATGCATGATATTTGATCTAGTAGTAGTAATATATAGCATTCCACCAATCATAGATTTGTACATGCTTTGATCAACTTTGGAAGAATCATCATCCTTATTCAATTTGCATCCAGTTACCATAGGGGTACAAACCAGTTTGGAATAATCCATTCAAAAATTCTTCAAAAATTATTTAACATACCTAGATTATGAAATGAATATGCCCTTATCATTTTGATTCACTTGAAGTCCAAGGATGAAATTCAAATCACCAATCATAGACATTTCAAACTCTTTTTCATTTCCTCTGCAAATTTCTTGCACATACCTTCATTTCCTTCAAAGATAATATCATCAACATACACCACAACTATCAAAATTCTATTTCTTTCAACTTTGAAATAGAGATTTCTATCTATGGAGCCTTTGTTGAACCCTTGTTGCATCAAATATATGTCCAACCTCAAGTATACCATGCTATGGGAGCCTATTTAAGTCCATATAGTTCCTTTTTCAACTTGCAAAACATGTCTAGTTTTTCTGATAATTGAAATCCTTCTGGTTGTTCCATGTACACCTCTTCTTCCTATTCATTCAGGAATGCAGACTTAACATCCATCTGGTACACTTTGAAATCTTTATGATTAGAAAACTCCAAAAACATTTGAATGGCCTCCATTCTTGCTACCGGGGAAAATTTCTCTTCAAAGTATATTCCTTCAACCTGTGAATAACCTTTGCATAAAAGTCGTGACTTCACCATATTCATTCAACTTATTCCTGAACACCCATTTTGTACCAATTACACTCTTGTTTACTGGTCTAGGAACCAATTCCCATGTCCGATTCTTCTCTATCTATTGTAATTCATCTTTCATTGCTCTAACCCAATTCTCATCTTTGCATGCCTCACTCATAGTCTTAGGTTTTATCTTAGAAAGTAAACACAAATTTACCTCTACCCCTTTACTTCTTGTCTTTACACCTTCACTTATATATCCAATTATATGTTCCTCTGGATGATTCTTCTGTACATATTTAGGAGTCTTAGGAGTAGGTTCCAAAATCTCTTTTTCTTCACTTTGTTCTTTCTCTTCCTTTTCCTCTTTTTGTATTTTTCTGCAGATAGGATCATCTGGTTAAACTTCACTTATTTCAACTGGTCTGTGCATATCTTCATCAACTTTTACATTTTAACTTTCAACTATTTTCCTTAGTCTTTTATTGAAGCATCTATATGCTTTGTTGTTAGTTGAATATCCAAGAAAAATACCTTCATCACATCTTGCATCAAAATTTCCAAGGTTCTCATCATCTCTTTTAATGTAACATTTGCTTCCAAACAACTTAAATTACTTAACAATAAGAGTCTTACCAGTCCATAGTTCATAAGAAATATTTGTGTTGTTACCTCTGATCTAAATTATGTTAAGAATGTAAACAATAGTGTGAATTGCTTCTCTCCAATATACATCAGGAACATTTTCCTCTTTCATCACAGTCCTTGCAACCTCTTGAATAGTTTGGTTCTTCCTTTCCACAACTCCATTCTATTGAGGAGTTCTAGGAGCAAAGTAAGTCTCTTTATACCATGCTCTTCACAAAATGCATTAAACTCACCAAAAGTGAATTCTCCACCTCTATCAGACCTTAAAAATTTGATTCTTAGGTTTACTTCATTCTCTGCTCTTCCTTTGAACACTTTGAATCTATCTAGAGCTTGAGCTTTCTCCCTAAGAAAAGTAACCCATGTCATTTTGGAGTAATCATTAATCAAAAGCATAAAATACATATCACCATTAAGGCTTCTTGTTATTGTGGGACCACAAAGGTCTATATCACTACAAAAAATCCCTGTGATTAGCTCCCCTTTTTTGCTTCCACCCACTATTTTAATGTATTTTTCTCCAATTTTTTGAAAACGTTGGTGCTATTTATCGGGCTAACGCCATTTTTGGCATATTTTGCGCTGATTAGGACAAGTAGGTGCTAATTAGTGTCAAGTTTAGCACAGATTTTAACAGAAGATTTAGCACCAAATTTAGTGCCTACTTTAGCACTAGATTTAGCACTGGGTTTAGAGCCAATTCAACAACGCCCTCCATTATTCGGTGTACACCTCAGCTGTCAACCAAGTACACGTATACCCCACACTATCTCTTGATAGGTTGAAGACTCTCATGGTATGGTGGTAAGCGCACTACTGCTCAACTACTAGAAGGCTTCTGTGGAGTGGCGGTATATTGCGCTACCACCAAACAGGCAGAAGTCTCTCACGATATGGCAATATACACCGCACTACCACCAGGCAGTAAGAAATCTCCCGTGGTATGGTGGTATGGATTTAGCGCTAGATTTAGCATCGGATTTAGCATCGAATTCAGCGCCAGATTTAGCATCAAGTTTAGCGTCAAGTTTAGTGTCAGGTTTAGCGTCAGGTTTAGCATCGGGTTTAGCACTAGGTTTAGTGCCTATTTTAGTGCCAGATTTAGCACCAGGTTTAGAGCCAAGTCAGCAATCCTCCACTATTCGGCATACACCTCAACTATCAACCAAGTCCGCATATACCCCACACTACCGCTCGAGAGGTTGAAGACTCCCATAGTATGGCGGTAACCGTATTATCGCTCAGCTACTAGAAGGCTTCCATGGGGTGGTGGTATATCACACCACCACTAGATAGTCATAAGCCTCTCACAGTATGACGGTATACACCACACTACCGCCAGGCACTAAGAAATCTCCCGCGATATTGCAGTATACCGTGCTACCAAACCTCTCTCACAATCATCCAGTGGTACAGAGGTAAAAGCATGAACTTAACACATTATTTATTTATATGTTGAATATTAATCATTATTTAGAATTTATTTTTCACAATAATATATGAATGGTTCCGAAGAAATGCAAGAGGCAGATCTATTTTAATTAAAAAAAGTCTTAGGGTGCAAGGAATATAATGTAATATCAGAATCACACAATTTTTTAAATTATAATAATTAAAAACATAATTTAATGATTAAATTATATATTTAATTCATATTCATTTTAGTTTTATTTAAATAAATATTTATATATATATATATTTTTTTAAATTAAAATTAATAATTGTCAAAGATATTTTTCATATTTTTATTTTATATAAAATAACATCAATAGTTTTTAAATATTAATTGAACATACAAATTAATAAATTTAATAGATAATAGTAATTTTTTATTATAAAATATATGTATTTTGTTTTCTAAATTTGTTTGAATATTAAAAGATTTCATGATTAAACATATTTGAGTTTTTTCACATCAATATTTTTTCCGCCATGATGAGTTAGAACAAAATACCCAGGCCCTAATTTTTAACTCTCATTTTCACTTGGTTTTTTCAAGCTCCCTTGCCTTGCACATGCTACCATCATTAGAGTTTGAAAACTCGAGCTTTCAAAAGGAGTATATGTCAATTTTCTCACTGATTTTGAGAGTTTTCTTCAGAAAAATTTATGTTGAGGCCGAATCAAGTAAAGCTTTCATGGTTCATCATTTGTTTCCACTTATCTGAATATGTTTTCAAAGACATTCCTTCTCGGATTCTCATGCATTTTTCTCTTGCTTTACTTTTTCGATGCCTTTCTTGTCTTGAGGCTGACATCAAATCACTTCTAGAGCTCGCATTTCTTTGAACAACAAGAGGTTGAGTAAGTTTCTATGCGCCATTTCTCTATATCTTACCTCCGTTTTTTGTCAAAACAAGCTCAATTTGGACTCAATAGATACAAATGAATGGGTGTTTTATTTCTACCATTCATCCTTACTTTGTAAGCCTTATATCTTGGCTTGGATTCTCTGGACTTAGCTCACTAGCAAAATAAATGAAACAAATCATACTCTCCATATTTGGTTTGATCAAACGATGAAAGATTTTATTTTATTTCTCCATTTTTTCTCTTTCTTGGTGATAGCTTGGTTGCGGCCTCTCTAGAATATTTTTTCTATTTCCAAAAAGAATAGAGTGCAAAATTTTTCTATAATATTTTTTAGCCTCCTTCATGGCTCCATGATTATGGCCGCGAGCTTTATTCAATGACATTTTGGGTTTGTCTTTGATCTGGGGTTTTTCAAAAACCCGTGACTCCTATTACAGATACGAGCTCTCACAAAAATGAGTGCAAGACTTTGGCACGATCTTTGAATTCTCATTAAGAAAAATAAATCCTTCCACATTTGGGGCTCAACCCATAAACCCTAAACCATGGGTTTGTAATATTCTGCATATCCTTCTCCTTTCTTGCAAGCATTTTACATTTTCATTTTTCAGAATCCGCTTCACAAGACAATTGCACTATTTTTCTGTATATTCATTTTTCTCTAAACAAAAAAAAAAATGGAGATGATTAATGCAGAGTATGTTGTGCTTCAAATGTCTTCAAAGACACAAACATATATTTTTGCAAGATCACTTAAACATTCACAAATTTACTTTAATGAAACATGGTTTTCCAAGCTCCAAATACACAAAAAAGAGGTTTTAAGACACCAAACTCCTACTAAAACTCTACCACGCCTTTAACATGATAAAATTGATAGGGTTAAGCCAAAAAAACACTCTTAGAACACTAGTTCTTTCATTATTGCATTATTCATACTCAAGAAGATAAATTACTTGTAGTGTTCCACATAGACAAAATCGAGTGTATCTTTTAAAATAGATTGAATCTCAAAAAAAAAAATACATTTTTAATAACCCATTTCATCCTTCTTAAACATATAGAAAAATAGAAGGATGTTATTTTGGAAAGAAACCCTCAAAAAATGACTGCCCCGTTGTCCTAGAGGCCTAATTTTGGCTCATATGCAAGAGGCTTTATTGGAAATAACTGCTCCAAACCACAAACCACTTTTCCAATGCTTCAAAAACATTATAATAGGTCTTTAAATGCTATCCAAACCATCTACAACCCTTTAAAATTTCATTTGTAGCAAATCCCAACTTGTAGCTATGCCTTCATGCTCAACATTCACAAATTTACTTTAATGAAACATGGTTTTCCAAGCTCCAAATACTCCAAAAAGAGGTTTTAAGACAACAAAATCTTACTGAACCTTTACCACACCTTTAAAATCATATAATTGATAGGATTAAGCCAACAAAACACTCTTAGAACACTAGTTCTTTCACTATTGCATTATTGATACTCAAGAAAAAATGTTTATAGTGTTCCATATAGACAAAATTGGGCGTATCTTTTAAACCAGATTGAATCTCCAAAAAAAGACATTTTCAAGAACCCATTTCATCCTTCTTAAACATATAAAAAATAATAATGAGGTTGTTTTGGAAAGAAATCCTCAAAAAATGATTGTCCCGCTGTCCTAGAGGCCTAATTTTGGCTCATATGCAAGAGGGTTTATTGGAAATAACTAGTCCAAACCATAAACCACTTTGAAAATGCTTCAAACACCTTATAATAGGTCTTTAGATGCTATCCAAACCATATCCAACCCTTTAACATTGCATTTGTAACAAATCCCAACTTGTAGCTATGCCTTCATGCTCAACATTCACAAATTTACTTTAATGAAACATGGTTTTCCAAGCTCCAAATACTCCAAAAAGAGGTTTTAAGGCACCAAAATTTTACTGAACCTTTACCACACCTTGAAAATCATAGAATTGATATGATTAAGCCAACAAAACACACTTAGAACACTGGTTCTTTCACTATTGCATTATTCATACTCAAGAAGACAAATTGTTTGTGTATACACCTAAAATTGGTCTGGAGCATCTGATTAATTAAATAAAAATTATTTGATTAATTATCCTAATTTCCTCTACTATTGAATAAATAGAAATATTTATTTATATAGTTCACATTTAATATTCTTATCTTAATTAAATAAACAAAATTAAATACTTTGTTCGATTTAATTATCAAAACCCTATTTCAATCTATCACATCCATCTTAAATTAATTAAATAAAGACAAAACACTTTATTGATTAATTACCACATTCTTCTATTTAATTTAATAAACAACTATCCTATAGTTCGTTTTATTAAATTATTTATCTCTTTTGCTAATTTAAATAAATCAAAAATATTTGAATTAAAGCACAAAGAATATTCCATCTATATTCTCTCAAAAATGAATTAGATATCCTATGTCAAAATCATGTCAAAATTAATTGATTGAAACTTCACGGGAAGTTTTGGAGACAAATTTGGAATTTGATTTCTCAATCCTCCTCCATCAATCCTTCCTCTTCTCTTGCTTGGTGTTTTCATGGGTAGAGACAATCTCCATTTTTCTCTCAATCTCCTCCATCTCTCACCATTCAATTCTCTAGATTGAATCCAAGCCTCTCAAATATTTCCATGTGCATTTCTACAACCAAGAAATCTATAAATACAACCTCATTCAACCAAGAAAGGATCCAAATAATCAAGTTTATGCACTCTTACTCTGCAGGAATTCAAGCATCAAGCAATCAAGTTTTCAACCATGGCTACCTCCTATAGCTGTAATTATCTGTTTCATATATGCTAGTTTACATTGTTTATCATTTAGTATTGCATTAGCATCATCTCGTTCTTTGAATAGTCATTTTAATAGTCTTATTTGCTTAAACAATCTGAGAGCAATCAAGATTTAATAAATCTTTGGAGATAGAGAGCAATATGATGCTTTTGATAGATAATTCCTTTGAATTGATTCATTTAACTTGTCTATTGATATAATGTCGTATTAAGAAGTGTTTTTTGCTTATTCACTTATTACACACTTACAATTTGGCGCCCACCGTGGGGCATTAACCCCAATTTCTTCCCATTTTTTGCAAATTTTCTAGAAAGTATCACGCAGGTTCTCGACGTGTTTTCCTTGTAGCACTTCTGTTAAAAAGTTTAGCCCTTCTGGTCGTTGTTTTAGCGCTTCCGATCACTGTTTCAGCACATTGGGTGATTTAGCGCTTCCAGGGAAAACTTCGACGCTTTGGGATCATGTTTCGGCGCTTTCGGGTTTTAGCGCATTAGGTAACTGTATTAGCGCTTCGGGGCAATATTCTAGCACTTTTGTAAAATCAGTCTGGATCCAACGCATCCACGGCCAAATTTTATTTTTATTCACAGTTGGACTAAAATTGATCAATCTAGGATAGTCACTTCAAAGTTCCTAAAATATATCAATCCTAGGATAGTCACTTTCTTATTTTTCTTAAAAGCAAATCTATCAATCCTAGGATAGTCATCACATTCTTATAGTAGAAGTTAAAAAGAACATCATGATTTCTGTGAAGCAACACCTTCACATAGATTAGAAAAAAAAAATTTGGGCTTAGAAAAAGACAAAATTATTTGTTGTGCTTGTGGTGATTAGGCTTATGCTCTCCCCTTGACTGGGTGACCAAACTACTAGATTCACTTTTACTTCATGTCATTTACGCTTTATTGAATCCTTTAGCAGGCCTACCGTAGTGGGAAAAATTTCTCACCCTACGGGAACGACCTAAGTGGGAAAAACCAAAGCCAGGTTTTCCAACCCACTATAATAAAAATGCAAGTTGTTGATGAAAGTCCAACTTGACGGTAGTGAGCAAGATAACCATCACCAAAATATTTGTTCTAAAGATTGGGAGGTCTCCTGAGGGAGTTTATCTATTTGCCGCACTAAACGGAAACCCTATCTATGAACCATAGAGTAGTTTCTCACTGAGTCAGTATCCATACATTGTCATACTCACGGTGCAAGGGGAGGGAAGAATCTGTCCCCAAGACACTCACCATATAATTACCAAGGACTGCTTGCTCAGGGGATTCGATATCCACTTCCATCACTTTGAGTACACGCCTAGCAACGACAAAAACATGGGTGCCCTCTAGGGGGTGACACGGCTGTGTGAGTCAAACGTAATTCAAGATGTGGGTTGTGAGTATAATGATGACCTACTTGTCCTTAAGTGTGAGTCTGTTTGATTTGTGTACAATTGTTAAAACAACCCATCAAAATCAATAAAAATCATTCGTGGTTCTTGAACATACACGATCTATTCAGTTCACAATTGATTGTTGTATTTTCACAAATTCATTAAAATCATATTTAAGATCATCTTGAAAACCAACAAAGTCAAACTATATCAGAAAATCCATGTTGCGAAAGTGGAAATCCACCACATTTGTCAAGAGAAAAATCAAAGTCACAAGGCCCAAGAAACCTCTCGGTTATAGAAATAAATTGAGAAAATAGCATTTTCTATATCAAAATCAAAAACTCTTCTTACAACATAGAACATTCATTCACCGATATCATGATTTTTCTAGGGGTCACACATTAGATTACATGATAGGACCACTCTATTCATGAGCCTTCTTTCAAATAAGAGCTCTCACTCAATATCACAACCGTAGTCAGTGCATACATCCTTCTTATCTTCTGCAATCCCTGATATAGTATGCCACAAGGCCGGATCAGATTTTACAATAGAGAATCTTAAACTTCTATTTTTAAGTGTTCTGGAAACCTGTTTCAATGCTTCTAGTCACTGTTTTAGCGCTTCTGGGAAATAGCTCTTTTGGGCACTATTTCAGCGCTTTCGGTAAAATAATGCTTCTATCAAATTCTACAGCGCATTCATGCACTATTTCAATGTTGTTAGTATAATAGCGTTTTCATCAAATTCTACAACGCTTCTAGGCAATGTTTTAGCGCTTTTTGTTAATTAGCGCTTTTGTCACCTATTTCAGCGCTTCAGAACTTTGTTCTAGCGTTTCTGGGAAATAGCGCTTCTGTCCTCTGTTTTAGCGCTTTCAAAACAGAGATTTCTAAATTTTTACCAGTCAATCAGTCTATCATTTTATCCACAATTTTCATCAGAATTAAATTTATTTTTATCAGAATCACTGTCTAGAGATCGAAAATAGATAGATTTATACAAACTTTCAATCTTATCAACTGAAAACAAGATCTTGCAAATCACGAGTGTCAAAAATCAAAATACAAAATTGATTACTAAACTGAAGTTTCATCATCAGGATATTATCATCCTTCATCACAAAACTAAGTATAGCAATCAAATTTTTTAACATAGTCTCATCAATAAGATTTGTCATCTTATTCGACTTTGTTAAAAGTTTCAATTGACATTTTCAGCATAGAAGGTCAACATTTTGGAAGAAAGGGTTAAATTTTGTATGCCAATCTTCACTAGGTCCCAAAAATAGAGATTCTTAGAGCAAGAAATTTTAAAATCCCAAGCAATGGCAGAGGAAAATCCTTGGAACAATTTGAACCGAAATGATAAAAATGACATAACTCCAAAGGACATCTAAACAACTCAACAAGATCCTAAGTTCCATATATTTATGGAAAAGATTCTAGAACAAGATATGGAGAAATATCTTTTGATGTTGGTTGAATCAGGTGCCAAACTTCCCAAAGACTTTGACGTAAACCATCTAAAGGAAGCACCTACCACAAGTGAGGCTGAAATTTTGCAACCTACGCAAACGATAGATCCAGTTGCTGCTTTAACATCTCAAATGAAACTATTACAACAACAAAGAGAAGATATGACGAAAGGGACTACCAAGAGATATGTGATATAGGACATTTGTCCTTATCCTTTCGACGCAATGGTCGGCTTGATACCTTTTCCAAGACATTGTGAGATCCCAAAATACGATAAGTATAATGGAAGAACGGATCCAATTGATCACATCAAATAATTCAAAATAATGAGTCTTGAGCTTGTCCAAGAGGAGACTTATTTCATGAGACTATTCCCAAGGAGTTTTGGAGGATCATGCATGGAGTGGTTTTCAAAGTTAAAACCCGGTATCAGAACTTTTGAGGAACCCGTCAACAGATTTATCTCTCAATACTCCTTCAACATCCAACACGATGTAACAATCAAGGATCTTTATAATCTAAAGAAAAATAAGGGGGAAACGTTCTTATCTTTTCTCCAAAGATGGCGATGCTTGTTCACTAGATATCCTAGATCAATTCCAGAGGAAGAAAAGATAGAATTGTTTATTGACAACATAACATAAGAAATGAGTTATAGATTGGAACTACAATGCCCTCCCACATTTGAGAAATTCATCGAAAATGGTCTCAAAATCGAGAAAGCATTGGTCAAAAGAGGAGTTATCAAACATTTTAACGATAAATCAAACAAAATAGGTAACTCCTCAAATCAATACTCAAGTAGTGATAAGCCAAAATTTTGGCAAAAGAATCACAACACGACTACCAACGAAACAACAAATGATTCTTCAAATGTCAAACCATTTTTTAACTTGATAGCATCTGCATCAAAAAATCAAAACAATGATAAAATTTTCAAGCCAAATATCAGACATAACAACGAGATCATCAAGGCACAACCATATCAGAAACCATCAAATCGGCGAAGGTTCACACCTTTAGGCCAATCTATAGAATCCGCAATGAAAGAAATAGTCGCTAGTGGTCTTATCATTGCAAGAGAAGCCTGATTCTAGGATCCTAAGTTCAAACCACCATGGTGGAATGACGCTAATTATTGCAACTTCCATAACAACAAGGGTCACAAAACTAACGACTGTATGGAGTTAAAACACGCGATACAAGATTTGATTGACAACAATAAAGCATACGTGGAAACACCGCAAAACAACAACGATCACTCGGCTTTCAAAGACCCTTTGCCCAACTATGACAAAGGAGCATCTTCATCTTCAAACAATAAAGGGAAGAATATCAACCATGTCTTTGACACAAAAATCCTTTGTCTATCTGGAATAGAGAGTCATCATATAGTTGGCCACAACATTGATAGACCCAAAATCATCAACACTACTCCATTGGACTTACTCCCAAACATATCAAACTCTGATAATCAAATCAATGTCATAAAAATCAGAGAACATCAAGAGCATCAACCAGTAAATGTAATGACTAGGGCGTAAGCCAAGGTCATGTTAAAATGAATTGGGTCTACACACGCAGTTCCACCTCCATCACACTATAACATCGTCGATCAATTGCAAAGGATTCCTGCTCAGATATCCATACTAGAGCTCCTTAAAATATCACCATCACATAAGGAGGTTCTCGAACAAACTTTAGTTTCCACTACAGTACCAAAGAATCTAGATGTGTGTCAATTTCAAGTTATGGTGGGACATTTGACTACCCCATATTGTCTATCATTCTTCGAACAAGATGATATCTCATTAAACCATCCCCATAATATGACACTCCATATTGAGGTCTTAATCCACAATCACCGCGTCAAGAGAGTCTTAATAGATGGGTGAGCTGGTTTGAATATTTGCACTCTCAAGCTAATCCATGCAATAGGATATTCAAATGATGCTATTGATTCTCATAGAAAAATGACTATTAAAGCATATGATGAAGAAGAGAGATCATGTAAAGGCTTGATTGTATTACCCATCCAAGTGGGGCCCATGATGAAACATATTTCATGTCAAGTGTTGGAGAAAGAATTAACATACAACATTATCTTGGGCAGACCATGGATCCATGAAATGCAAGTTGTACCTTCGACATATCATCAATGTTTGAAGTTCCCAGTAAATGGATGAGAGGTGACTATATCTGTTGATTACAATCACCCTCAACACTGTGACACCCTTAGGATCTCTCAAGATAACTTCATACCACACAGTAGGGAAGCATCATCATCCAAAGATGAACAACGTCTGAGCATTACTACTAAATGGGTAGAAAAGAAGGGTAAAGAAAAAGAGACAAGTCCTGTTGAAATTCAATCAACAGATAAACCATATCAACAACCTTCTTTATCACACAAGTTCCAAGAACAAATCCAACTGAAGGACAAAGGGATGGGCGCATATTCTATGGAGCAATCGCTTAACCTATCACAGTTAATGCCATCTCCTAAAACATATGGACAACTGTCTCTTATCAAGTCTCAAACATCATTACCAGTTACAGCTCTAGATGAAAGGTTTGTCAAAAAGGGTACAATAGAGGATGAAACAAGCAACAAATCAATCCTGGATAGGCTATACAAAGATGAGGAGCCCTCTACATCAGACGACAGTATCAAAAATGTCGCCATCAACACTGATCAATATGGAAAAGGAAAGGCTATTTTAGAAAAGATGGGATATGAAGGACAAGGACCCATTGGATTAAGAAAGGATGGAATCACAGAGCCTATTACACCCCTCACTCTCCACAAAAAAGAGAAGCCAAGACTAGGATACTCCAAGGAAGAGAAGCAGGAATTAACAAAGATAGCTATAGAAAATATTCTTCAGTTTCGGGATGGCTCCGAAATAGACTCAAATGAATATGAATGGGAATTATATTGTGATCTATTTTTCATTGATATTCAAGTCGATGTAATCCAAAAATATGCACCTACGCGTGAGGAGGGCCAAGGTTTTGGGTCTAGACCACTTGTAGAAGGTTCACTAGATATCGATGAATCGAATGGGGACGAGCAAACTTCAAGTGGACTTGGCGATCTGGAAGAAAGTACCGTCATGGACCTCGATATTCCAATAAATGATTATAACGAAATGGTTTTCCACACCCTTACAACCATCGCCTTGCAAAAATCTAATAACCAAACGCCATTAATCCATCCTGAACTCATTGACTGAGAACCTATCGAACCTTTGAATATATCGATATTTACAAATGATGATGCCATCATAAACTTCCTATGTCATACCGAACCATGTACAACTTATGGCTGTAATACTCATAACGACGCGACTCGGCAGGAGGGTGTCAAATCTTCCAGTTGCAGAAATAACAACAATGAAAATAGATCTAATGGTGAAAACCATTCAATGGCAGCATTAGATATGGAAAACATAAAAATAAAGAACGCATCTAACAGTGAAAACCTTTCTAAGGCACTGAAGGATGGAAGATTTGACACTCTTCCAGAACACTATCATGAAAGATCATCAGTCCTAGTAGAACTGACACAGTCTATGAATATTGGCACTGGAGACAAGGCACAAAACCTACATCTAACAGAATCCATGACAGAACAGGAAAGACCATAATTCATCCAATTCTTTAAACAAAGAAGCATCAACTTCACTTGGTCATATTCTGATATGCCAGGCTTAGACTCAAATCTGCTTATGCATCACTTGTCTTTGCCCACAGGAATCAAGCCTGTCAAGCAAAAGTTAAGAAACATGCATCCTCACATTGCATTGATGGTCAAAACGGAGTTAAAGAAATTATTGGACATTGGATTCATACGGTCTATAGATTATGCCGAATCGATATCAAATATTATACCTGTTTCAAAACTAGACAATAGTATCAAAATATGTACAAATTTCAGGGACCTGAATAAAGCATGTCCGAAGGATGATTTTCCACTATCAAACATAGACATCATCATGGACTTGACAGCTGGGCATGCCATGTTTTCAATCATGGATATTTTCTCAGGATACAATCAAATAAAAATAGCTCCCGAAGATCAAGAAAAGACAACTTTCACATGCCCATGGGGAACCTTATGCTGGAATGTCATGCCATTTGGTCTAAAGAATGTAGGAGCCACTTATCAAAGAGCAATGATGACAATATTCCATGATATGATGCACACCTCCATGGAGGATTACATGGATGACATCTTGGAAAAATCTACTCCTAGGGAAGGACATTTTCATATCCTAGACAAAATCTTCACATGGATGGAGAAATTCAATGTTAGGTTAAACCCCAAGAAATGTGTCTTTGGGGTTACATCAACGAAACTGATAGGGTACATTGTCTCAGAAAAAGGTATAGAAGTGGATCCAGCAAAAGTCAAAGCAATAACGGAAATTCCACCTCCTAAGAACATAAGTCAACTCTGATCACTACAAGGGAGGATCGAATCAATCAGAAGATTCATCTCCTAGCTGGTGGATAAAAGTCATCCTTTCAATCATCTATTTCATAAGAACATTGTTTTCAAATGGGACAAAGGGTGTGAAACAACATTCAATAAAATCAAGCAGTATCTAATGTCACCACCCATTCTCATGCCACCCACGGAAGGATGGCCACTCATACTATACATTGCTACGACAGATATCTCATTGGGGGAACTTTTAGCGCAAGAGGATAATGAAGGAAAAGAACATGCTAACTACTATATCAGTCAGGCATTGAATGGATATGAAATCAATTACACTTTCATAGAGAAATCATGCTTAACGGTAGTATTCGCTACTCAATAGCTGAGACACTACAAGGAAACTCATACAATCAAGTTAATAGCAAAGATCAGTCTTTTAAAGTATCTACTCAGTAAAGCTTCCCTAACAGGTAGACTGGCAAAGTGGGTCATGCTATTAAGTGAATTTGACATTCAGTATGTAGAGAGAAAGGCAATCAAGGGACAGGAAATCACTAAACAATTAGCAGAGGCTCCTCTACCAGATGATCGACCAATGACAATGGAGTTTCCAGATGCAGATATTATGACAATACTGCCCCAATAATGGGTACTGTATTTTGAAGGACCATATACACAGCAAGGATCAAGAGCAGGAATCTTGTTCATTTCTCCACAAGGACACACAATTCCAAATTCATATCGATTAATGTTCCAGTGTACAAATAATGTGGCAGAATTTGAAGCATTAATCATTGGCGTCAAAACAACTATTCAATGGAAAATCATGGACTTACAAGTATATGGGGACTCTCAACTAGTTATTTATCAAGTGAATGATGAATATCACACCAAAGATGAGAAGTTGAGGCCCTACAAGAAAAAAATAGATAATTTGAAATAGTCCTTTGTCAGTATCAAATTTGATCAAATTCCAAGAGCTAAGAACAAAGCTATGGACGATATGGCTACAATTGCTTCATTACTACAATTGCTTGAGAAACGTGTTTGTTATGAGTTTATGGTAGAACAAGTATCATGTCCTTCCCATAATAATCAAGAATCCACTACCATCTTCCATATCGAAACCACAGAAACCTCCATCTATGAAACAATCTATGCCTATCTAAAAAACAATGTCCTTCCTCCTGACTTATCCAGGAACCAAAAATGAAACTTCATCCGCCAATCCGTACGCCACACTTTAATCGTTGATATACTTTATCGTTGAGGTCTTGATGGTACTTTACTCCGACATCTAGAACACAACAAATCTGAAACAACCCTATGAGAGGTTCACGAGGATATTTGTGGTACTCACTCGAGTGGGATGACTCCAGCTAAGAAACTCCTCTGTTTGGGATATTATTGGCCATGCATGGAGAAATAATCGTATCAGTTTGTTAAGAAATGCCTAAAGTGTCAGATTCGCAGCAATT
This sequence comes from Sequoiadendron giganteum, assembly GCA_007115665.2. NCBI lineage: Eukaryota > Viridiplantae > Streptophyta > Pinopsida > Cupressales > Cupressaceae > Sequoiadendron > Sequoiadendron giganteum. The sequence goes on along the minus strand of CM021106.1, from coordinate 4,586,251 downwards.
TGATTCATGCACCAGCACAAGAACTGCATCCCTTCACATCAACATGGCCTTTTTGTCAATGGGGCCTTGATTTAGTCGGGAAAATCAATCCATCTTCATCTAATGGACACAAGTTCATTATAACAGCTACAAAATATTTCACAAAATGGATTGAAGCAGTACCTCTTACTACGATCACTGGAAAGCAGATCTCCTCTTCCATTTTGAACTACATCATATGTCGGTATAGAATCCCTCAATCCATTATCACTGATAATGGACGACCGTTCAAGAATCAAGATGTCAAAGAGCTATGTGATAAATTTCATATCCAACATCGGTTTTCAACACCATACTATCCACAAGGGAATGGCTAAGCAAAGGCCTCAAACAAGACAAAACTCAAAATTCTCAAAAAGACGGTTGATGATGTTGGACGTGACTGGCATGTTCAACTCAATCCTGCACTATGGGCCTACAGAACAAGCATCAAAACACCAACAGGAGCTACACCATATGCCTTGGTATATGGGTCAGAAGCCATATTACCAATTGAAGTTGAGATTCCATCCCTTCGTGTATCACTGAGAGGTATCATATCAGAAGAAGATTATAGGATTTCTAGACTGCAGGAACTAGAATTGTTGGATGAGCATCGCCAACAAGCTGTTAATCATCTAACAGCTTATCAATAGAGGATGTCAAGAAGTTACAACCACAGGGTAAAGCCAAGGATCTTTCAAGTAGGAGATTTAGTACTAAAAGAGAATCCTAGGAATCAGTAAGATAGAGAGAAGAAAGGAAAATTTGAGCCTAACTGGCTTGGTCCCTTTGCCATCACATCAGTATATGGATCATAAGCTTATCAGCTATCAACATTTGAAGGGGATTTGTTTGATGAACCTATCAACACTATTCATCTCCAAAAATTCTATGCTTGAACCTCCTAGTGCACAGGTCAAACTTCTAAAAATTGTTTCCTTGATGAAAACCTGGCAAACATGCATCTTGGCAACACAAAAACACAAAAAAAAAATTAAAAATTAAAAATTAAAAAAATGAGAAAAATGAGAAAATAAAAAAACAAGAAGAGTGTAATCAAAGCATATGGTGAAACCCTGGAAACAAGCGTCGTATGTGATTCTAAGATCAGATTTCCCATCTATTTTGATATATATCAGGATCATTAGTCTGGCAGTCAGTACCATTTCATATCATGTCAGTCATCTTGCCACTTTGCATCCATATCAAAATCATTCATAAGTCAAGTATCACTCCAAAGCTTGGGGGCAACATCTGGATATCACTAGGGGAAACAATAACATCACTTTCACCAAAGGGCAAACAACGATATAATAGAAAAATGAAAAAAAAGATCAAAGTGCAACGTTAGTCATCGTCAGAAGGACATCAACCATCCATATCATTATCAAAAATCCAAAAACATGTTGAAAAGTTAAGTCTGAAAAAGCAAAACCCAAAAACATAGGTCTATGTTAGTCAAACTACGTGGTCTCTGCATTTGTAACGTAGGCAAGGCTAATCTTTGATCAGCCCCTGAGACCCCTAAGATAGGTTACTAGATTAAGTCTTTGGTCCAAAATCTCGAAAATCCAAAAACATCAGAAAAATCGGGATGGATGATCTAAACTCTGGATAATGAATGAAACACTTTAAGTACACATTGGATAAAATAATTTTTTATCATTTCTTTGGAGTTTTTCAATGATGTATTGAACTAGAGGAACAAGGAAAAAGAATAATGTTTTTATTATCTGATGTCTATAAGTTAATCATATAAATGTATGAATTGTCGGGTTATGTGCTATGCAAATGTATCACCGATGACATTCAGAATTCACACATTGAAATGATTAACCATTGCCTATTTACGCAATGAATGCTCAGGTCATCTTGGTTCAATCATACCTAGATGCTTGTGTTCGCTTGCAATATCAAAAATCAAAAATCATGAAAGAATTGATCAGGTCGTCATTGGTTTAACACATACCATTAATGCTTGTATTTACTTTCAACATTCAATAAAGCTCTATGATGACAAAAAACACAAAGATATTGTTAAAATGACTATCATTTTGCATATAGTTTCATGTTAAAATTAGATTGCATTCCTCATTTCGCATTATCTACAGAGTATTTGTTGCATAAATGGGTTCAATAAATGATTATCTAATCCACGAATCAGAATGAGTATACTTGACATAAAATCCAAAAATCATCAAAGACATGTAGGAATCATCATCTCATCATTTAGTTTCATCATTACATCATCCATTTTATCATTCATGCATCAAATAAATTATGAATTAAATCATGCCATAGGGTACATCATGTTCATTTTTACCATTATTCTCATTACATCATCATCTATCCAACACAAAAACACAAAAATAAAATAATAATAATAATAAAATCACGTCATTATTATCATTACATCCATTACATTATCATTCATCATAAAATCATCATTTTTATCATCATATTAAATCCATCCATACATATTATCACATTTTGAAATTCATATAGATCATCATTTCAAGACTCATACATCCATATATCATCTAGTCTACACATACATTTATCCTTACACCATTACATCAAAATAAACTCATCACATATTGCATACATCACATAATAAATGCATCCATCACATAAAAATCACAAACCATCATCATATCATATAAACTGCATCTCATATATATATCAAGTATCAAGTATACAATGAAGTCTGATCTAAAAATACATCATCAACAAAAAGCTACATCGCAATATACATCATGGACGCTCACAATAGCATCTACGATCTACTACTGCGAGAATGTGTAGGCCCAACATGACCTATATGACCACCGCCCTCGAAAGAACCAAGATCTTTGGGATCTCTACGTGGAGGTTGTGTCACCCCCTCGCTCACTGTCCGTGTATGAGTCCGCCCAGTTCTCGACGGGGCGTAGCTGGCTCTGCGCTCTGCAAGCACTGCATCATGATACTTTCCTCTGTAGAACTCTGCCTCTCGGCCAGCCCACATGACCTCTCTCATATACTCTACCATCGATGTCCCATCAGCCACTCTCTGGAGAGTCTCCGATGTCTTCTGTGCTCTCTCGACAATCTGCCGAGCACTGTCTCTCCCGACTGTCAAAGTAGCCACCTACGTCTGTATGGTAGTCAATTGTCCCTATACCTATGATAGAGCCTGTGCCTATGCCTACATCTGAGTCTAGGTCTGCACAAGCAAACCTCAAGCCTATACCAACTGTCCCTGCAAAGTTTGAACCTATGCCTAAAGCCCAGCTATTTGTCTCTGTCGATCCACTGATGGCACTGTCACTGCTTGCCTCTTGCGAGGCCTGCTAGAAGATGGCACACTATTGATGGATGGCCCTACCCCTCTGTCTCCTCCACTACCATCATCACTATCATCGTTACTACTATCAGAACTGTTGTTGCTCTCTGAGCTACTACCTGATGAAGAATCATCTCCACCCCCACTATCTGTAGGACCCACTGCCACATCCTCCTGCATAGGTAAAGGTACTGGCTCATTAGGAATGGTGATATGAGGGTATGGGACCAAGGCTAGGAATGTGGCATACTCCTCACTAACCGGTGCCTCTTCAATATCCCTCTGCATGTCCTAGGGTGATGGTTGTAGTGCTCGATATCCCTCTACTACCACATCATATGACAGACGCGGACCCCAATCAAGAATATCCATCCATCGCCTCGCATAGTGAGCAACTCCCTGTGGCATACACTGTACAATGCCATACTGCCGGTACACTCGGCGTAGGAGAAATCTCTCGAGAAAAAATGGAGTACGGCTGATGAGATACATGGAATCACAAAGGAATCTCAATATTGTACCATCCTCATCCCACTCCTCACATTCAAGGTATGGACGCATGGTAATTATCTCTGTATAATCGAACACCCTCTTCCAATGCTTTAACTTGCCCATCCAGGCCTGTGTAAACCGACCACTATCGAAAAAACGTATGGTTTGTCGGCTGGTCTGTCTGCAACTAGAAAATGCCGAGCAATAGAAAAATGCTCCCATACCCACACCTGTAATAGGGCCATCCCTACTGATAAACTCCTAGCTCCAAGATACACAACCGAGTGTAAATCATGATAAAGATGTACCAGCATGCACATCCCCCACGCATATCTGGTACTGTGTACCATCATGCTCTCAAGTGTCCTACCCCAGCCAATGAGGAATCCCTTTGACCTACGATCAGGGCAAAGGAAACCTCCAATGAATCCAGCTAGCACTGCTGGTAGTGTAGCATAAGAGTCAACAATCCTCCTCCACTGAACGCTCAGACCTGCAATGTCCTAATCCTGAAACACTCTACAAAGAGCATCTCTACTACTGGTCTTGTGAGAATCATATACGACTATCTCACCCATAAACTGAATATGCAGAATCCACTACGCATCCTCAGGTGTGACCATCATCTCACCAATAGGTAGGTGAAAGGTGTTGTGGTCACTATGCCACCTCTCAGCCAATGCAGTCAACAGACCCCGATTAATCCTAATCTGGGGCATGTCAAGCAAGCTAGTAAGGCCGCATTGGCCTATCCCTGAAGCTCATCTGGTGTCAAATGAGGTATCAAGTTTGTAGTCTGTGGAAACCTCTCTCGCATCTAGAGAGTACCTAGATGCTCCTATCATCACAACGGAAAATCAACAAATCAGTGAACTATGTCAAGAAATCAAAAGTCATTCTACTATCAAGTCTATTCCAAAATTCTGGTATAAATTTTTGATCAAAATTCATGAGCAAACATCAACAAACCTTATCTATCATAAGGTTCATCAAAACAATATTTAATCTCGCCTATCATGAGATTTATCGGATATTGAATCATCTCCTCGCCTATCATGAGGATCATCACAAATAGGATTTTCTTCTCGCCTATCATGAGAAGTTAGACTTATTTAAAGTATCAATCCTACACATCATGAATTTGGATTATTAATCATACCACTCCAAAGAATGGACATGATCAGAATTGACAAAATCAGGGTTCAGTAAGTCAAAATTTTCAAATCTAACATGGAAGCGCTAAAACAGGCTTCCAAAGCGCTAAAATCCAAAAGCGCTACTTTATCGGTTCAAAGCGCTAAAACAGGGACCCAAAGCGCTAAATCTCAAAAGCGTTATTTCAGCACTCTAGAGCGCTAAATCAGGCATCTGAAGTGCTAAAAGTCTCGAAGCGCTATTTTTCTGCGTCAAAGAGCTAAAATAGTCCGTCAAAGCGCCGCTTTACCAGAAGCACTAGAACAGACCCTGAAAGCACTATTCTACCGAATCGAAGTGCTAAAAGTCTCAAAGCACTAAAATCTAGCATCAAAGCACTATTTCTAGACTCCTAAGCACTAAAAACCGAAAGCACTACATTACCAACTGGAAGCGCTACTTGACCTACTGGAAGCATTACAGCGTGGCTTGAAAGCGCTAAAACAACTAAAAAACGCCTAATGGTCTAAAAAGCATGAAAAACAAAAAAGACATGAATTACGAGGATGTCAAGGGGTACATACCAGAGGTCCATACGCGGCCAGCCATCGGTGACGTTGAACATGCTTGAATCCGTGAGTGTGGTAGGGGATAGGCATCTTGCTCTAGCTGGTAGAAAAGTCACTATCACAAAGGTTTTTTAAAATCAAATAATGAAAATGAATTGGAAAATGACCTTTTGGAGTATATATAAATTCTAGAAAGGTATTTTGGTTGATTTTTATTCTTTTTTAATTAATTTTATCCAAAAAATTAATTAGAAACTTATCTACAGGCTTGATTTCTTCATTATTTGTCGGGAGATAAATTATTTCAATATCGAAACATCATAAAAACATCAGAAAATCATAAATTTTCAAAAAAATTCTAAAAATCATCAAATCATTAATTTATCTACCAAGGGGGCATATTATCATCAAATCATCTGAAAATCAAAATCTGGGGCATGTCTAGGGCATACGAAAATTATTTTTATATCATCGATCCTGGCGTAGTAGCAAAATTTTCTTCGAAGCAACGTGTAAACACATCACTTCGAAGAGGGGCAAAATGTATACACCTAAAATTGGTCTGGAGCATCTGATTAATTAAATACAAATTATTTGATTAATTATCCTAATTTCCTCTACTATTGAATAAATAGAAATATTTATTTATATAGTTCACATTTAATATTCTTATCTTAATTAAATAAACAAAATTAAATACTTTGTTCGATTTAATTATCAAAACCCTATTTCAATCTATCACATCCATCTTAAATTAATTAAATAAAGACAAAACACTTTATTGATTAATTACCACATTCTTCTATTTAATTTAATAAACAACTATCCTATAGTTCGTTTTATTAAATTATTTATCTCTCTTTTGCTAATTTAAATAAATCAAAAATATTTGAATTAAAGCACAAAGAATATTCCATCTTTATTCTCTCAAAAATGAATTAGATATTCTATGTCTAAATTATGTCAAAATCATGTCAAAATTAATTGATTGAAACTTCACGGGAAATTTTGGAGACAAATTTGGAATTTGATCTCTCAATCCTCCTCCATCAATCCTTCCTCTTCTCTTGCCTGGTGTTTTCATGGGTAGAGACAATCTCCATATTTCTCTCAATCTCCTCCATCTCTCACCATTCAATTCTCCAGATTGAATCCAAGCCTCTCAAAGCTTTCCATGTGAATTTCTACAGCCAGGAAATCTATAAATACAACCTCATTCAACCAAGAAAGGATCCAGATAATCAAGTTTATGCACTCTTACTCTGTAAGAATTCAAGCATCAAGCATCAAGCATTCACACATCAAGCATCAAGCAATCAAGTTTTCAACCATGGTTGCCTCCTATAGTTGCAATTATTTGTTTCATATATGCTAGTTTACATTGTTTATCATTTAGTATTGCATTAGCATCATCTCATTCTTTGAATAGTCATTTTAACAATCTTATTTGATTAAACAATCTGAGAGCAATCAAGATTTAATAAATCTTTGGAGATAGAGAGAAATATGACGCTTTTGATAGATAATTCCTTTGAATTGGTTCATTTAACTTGTCTATTGATATAATTTTGTATTAAGAAGTGTTTTGTGCTTATTCACTTATTACACACTTACAGTTTGTAGTGTTCCACATAGATAAAATCAGGTGTATCTTTTAAACCAGATTGAATCTCCAAAAAAAAACATTTTCAAGAACCCATTTCGTCCTTCTTAAACATATAAAAAAATAGAATGAGGTTGTTTTGGAAAGAAATGCTCAAAAAATGACTATCCCGCTGTCCTAGAGGCCTAATTTTGGCTCATATGCAAGAGGGTTTATTGGAAATAATTGTTCCAAACCACAAACCACTTTGAAAATGCTTCAAAAAAATTATATTAGTTCTTCACATTCTATCCAAACTATCTCCAACCCTTTAAAATTGTGTTAATAGAAAATCCCAACTTGTAGCTATGCCTTCATGCTCAACATTCACAAATTTACTTTAATGAAACATGGTTTTCCAAGCTCCAAATACACCAAAAAGAGGTTTTAAGACACCAAAATATTACTAAACCTTTACCACACCTTTAAAATCATATAATTGATAGGATTAATCCAAAAAAACACTCTTAGAACACTGGTTCTTTCATTATTGCATTATTCATACTCAAGAAGACAAATTTGCTTGTAGTGTTCCACATAGACAAAATCAAGTGTATCTTTTAAAATAGATTGAATCTCCAAAAAAAAAATACATTTTCAAGAACCCATTTTGGCCTTCTTAAACAATCAAAAATAGAATGAGGGTGTTTTGGAAAGAAACCCTTAAAAAATGTTTGTCCCAGAGGCATAATTTTGGCTCATATGCAAGAGCATTTATTGGAAATAATTGCTCCAAACCACACCACTTTGAAAACACTTAAAACAACTTATAACAGGTCTACACATTCTATTCAAACCATATCCAACCCTTTAACATTTCACTTTTAGCAAATCCCAACTTGTAGCTATGCCTTCATGCTCAAAATTGATAAAAAATCACTAGGGCAGCAATAGAACTCATGTAACTTGACTACCCCTACACTTGCAAAGACAACCAACATTGAAAAAAAATCTAAACTAACCCATTCCACCAATTTAAAAAGGTCTACATTGGTGGAATGGTGTTTTATGCTTTTATTTGACTCCCAAACCCTTAAAATGAGGGTTTCTGGACCGCCCTCAAAAAAATGGCTCTAAAAAGCTTAAAACTCAACAAAATTAATTCAAACCAAATTTATTTGAAAGATAATTCAAATATCTATCAAAACCAGCCAAAAATAAAGCTCTTGAGTACTATATAGACCAGTACCATGCTTGAGAACATCAAGAAAATGTTAAAATCTATAAACAGGGCACTTTTATTCAAAATTTATTCAAGATACAATGTACTCTCTTCTTCCACACCTTCACAAGGCTATTTAAAGGTGTCTATAACAGTTATCTAACTATCCCTTCAGTTAAAATCGAATGAAAACCTTCCCTTTACAAAATGACTCTTCACATTCCACTTTTTTGCATTTTGCATTTTTGCATTTTTTTGCTACAAATGACAACTTTTGCATTTTGACTTCATAGACCTCCTAGAAACCTATTAATGACTCAAATCAATTTAAAATGGTCCAAATATGACCTTTTTACAATCACAATATGATGAAGACTCAAATTTTACAAATTTGGCCCATGGAGGCATGAAGTTACATGGTGCCCTGCACCAATGATATTGTTCACAATTATGAAAATAAAAATGGTTCTATTTAATTTTGATGTATGTAACTGTAATTTCATTTTTCTTGTTCTCAGAAATGAAGTTGTGATCTATTTCCACAATTTCATTGATCTCTTCATCATTCCCCAATAATTGAATATTGTTATAGAAGCATTACAAAGAGGTCATCTTAGGTATTAGATAGATTGTATGTTTCATAACACATTGCTTAGGCCATCCAATAAAAATTATCCTTGCATAAGTAATGTACTAGAGGATTTAGTTCAATAATATGCTACACCATGCACTTCATATGCCACTGGAATATAATTTTACAACATAAAATCCTATATTAAGCATACTAATTGAAACTTCAAGGTCTAGTGAACAATTTTGTATTAGATTTCTGATTTTGGAACTCGTGAATATTACGTGGATGAGAAAGCTTTTCAAACAACTTTCTTATGTTGTGGAGCCAAACAGTTACCATGGCATTAATTTTATGATCAAATTTATGCATGTCTTCTAAGCTTCTTGATTTATCTCTTGTGTAAGCCTCTAAGAAGCTTCTCAGGCTACTAATTTGTAATTAGTTTGCAAGGGATTGTTTTCTCTTTCTTTTCCAATTTCCTATTATTTTATAGGGAGTTATGGTATGTTTCTTTCCAATCACAAGGTGCATTTCAGTGAACTTGACCATTTAGAATTATTCAAATGTAGACACCATATGGTCGATGCTAAATGCTATTGATTCTCCAAAGCACTTTGACTTCTTCCTTTGAAAGTGAGATTCCCTCAATACATGAATGTGGTTATCATAGCTCTAAACACTCATTTTAGCATGAAGAATGCATCAATGTGTAGTAGAATTTGTAAAGCACTTGTCTCTGATTATGAATGTTTTAGATTGTTACATATAGTCATGGTCAGATTCTCATGATAGATTCCTTTGGAACTTGTGACAAGTATGTATTTGAGGACCAAATTGAGTTTATCAAGGAATCAATACTTGAAGGAGAACAAGTACTTTAACAAATTAGCTCATATGTTGATGTTTTGAATTGTATATCAAATATCTTCTTTTGATTTAAATAGTAATAAGATATATGTTTCTTTCTTTGGTTGATTGGACTAAAATTTAGAGAACAAATGGAAAATGTTTTGGAGTTTTATATGTATTTTTGTAATAATTTTTAACTTTACAACATAGATTATGTATTATTCACTTTTGATTTTTTGTTAATTTGCTCATTATTGATGTGGTGCAGGAGCACCTTGTTCAATATATGCCTCCATTAGTCAAAATTGTAAAAAATTGAATTTCCAATTGTAAAATCATTGTAGAAGGTCATGATAAGGCCTATTTAATTATAATTGAGTCTCAAATAGGTTTTAGGTGTCAAAAGGATGAAAAAAAGAAAAATTGCAAAAAAAGCTAAAAGTTGCTAAATTTGAAAAAAGGCAAAAAAATCAGAATATGAAGAGACAAAGTGGGAAAGTGAAGGGTTAGGTTGATGAAAGTAGTTGAAAATTCAGTTTTTTAATGGGAAACATCTATAAAAATTATTTTGAAGGCAAGCAAAGATTCATTCTTTTGTATTCATGAAACATTTTGTTTAATAAAATCCCTGTTTCCTATATTTTTAGTGTTTAAACTCTTGAACCAGTCCCTATATGGACTTTACAATAGATCATAAGCTTTAAAATTATTGTGTTTTCTTGGTGTAAGGTGTTAATAAACATTTAAATGAGTTTTAAAGAGGTTCCATCAGTTTTTAGAGGCTAACTTTTTGTGTTTTGACAGTAAACCCAGTCAAGGGTTTGAGATTCTTGAGAAGATTATCATTCCCATCCCACCAATGTAGGTCGAGTAGAATGGTGGGATGGATTTTTTAGGAAGTTTTTTGTATATTTTTTAGTGAATTGAGTGTGTATAGGAACATGGGAGTTAATATTGAAAAGTTTGATGCTTCTCTTATCAAAATTTAAGTGATTTTCCCTATAAGTTGATGGTTATAGGTGTGATAAAGGAGATCCAACATGTATGAAGGCTATATGATGGTAAACTAAGGTTGGAAAGACATAAAAAAACATGTTGGAAGAGGTTGCAAGTGATTTTGAGGTTTGCAATATGCATTTCCAATAAACCCTCATTCATTTTGTGTTGAAAAGCCTACACTTAAGGGTTTTGAGGTTTAGCATTTTGTAGAGCCTTTTAGTCCGTAGAAATGATTGATTATAAAGTTTTGATACATGTTATACTACTGCCTAGGGGTTTGTGGTTTTTAGTGGTTGATTTATTGGTAGTCTCTTTGTAATTTTGACCTAATTTGGTGCATTTTGTTGCGAACAGTCAATTGTTCTGTTATTTTTTAAAAAAAAAACCAACACCTAATATTGAAGTATGTTTAATTAGGCCATAATGGGTCCTCTGAAATATATTTGGTCTTGGGAGATTCAATCAGGGTCAAAAGATATACCTATTTTTGTTATGAAGGAATATTACAAGAAATTGAGGGCATGGCTACAAGAAGTTGTGAAGTTGATGAAATTGTGTTATGATGAAGTGATATTGATTTATTCCTGTCAGAATAATGATGGTTAAGATGACTTTGGGACCTGGTAAAGGTTTGGAGTCAAGATTTTTTGTTTTAGTGCTTGTAGCAATATGAAATCAAGGTGTAAATTGGGTGTCTTGGTGTGAATGTTTGATGAGTTGATTGTTTCAGAGGTTTCTCAATGAGTTTTTATTTTGCTTCAGTCAAATCAAATATTTTTAAGGTAAAATTGGGTCTGTTAAGAGCAAAGAATCGAGATTTGATGGATTTATGCCCTTTAGCAATGAAGAATCAAGTGAAAATGTAGTGAACTTGGTGAAGGATTAGTGGATCTTCTCATGTTTTGAGTTTGGGTCAGAAGTACCCTTGAAAGTTTGTCATGTTGTATTGATGCTCTGCATCATGATTTTTTATCCTAAATTAGGCCAACGGTGATGATTTTGAAAAGGATTCTAGGGAAAAGACAATGTCACATAAACTCCTAGGTAGGATGCATTTTCTTGATGCCTGAAATGAGTATAGCATTTAGCTATAGAAGGCACCGAAAATAATTTTGCACCATAAATTGTTTAATGTACATATATTATATGAATCGACTCCTTTTAATTTTCATTTTACTCCACTGAAATTAAATGAATCCTCATTTGCAATCATCAAGCCACTGTAAGGAACATTGTTTCCTTTTATTTTATTCCTGACATAGCAGCAACTAAAATTTTTCATGTTTTTTTTCAAAATTGTTGGTTATTTGGTTCTAGCTTAACTTTTCTTGCAATGGTTGTATAGGATGAAAATAATAGCCATTTCAAATGCCTTTTGCCCAAGTCCTACTCTCTCAAGGTTAACAATCTCAATATCACTAATAGTGATAACTAATAAAGGTAATTCCACCAACTCTACCAAATAGTTTACTGTAGGAACAATAAAAGCAGACACTTTGAGAAGAACTCCATGAAAACCAAGCTCTCTAAATGGTATATCAAACTCTATTTCAAAATATTTTAGATGAGGCTACTCCCATAGCTCTGTTACTCGCTTGACAAATCCTTGAAAATCTGCATTGATTTTGTTTTTCATGTCCCTCTCTTGCTGTTCTTCCTCAATTTCATCAGTATCATACATTGACCTTCTTTCCCCTCCTAAATTTTGGACCACATCCATTACCTCCACATAAAATTGGACATCCTTGGTCTTCTTGGTTCACACCATGATATGGTTATGCAAATGAAAATGAAGCAAAGTAATCATCTCCTCCATTGGCTGGAATAATGCATGCTTAATTTTTTGATACATGATATCATCTCTCTCTTCTACTCTCATGGTTGAATATTGAAATAAATTATGGTGGGACTCCAAATTTCCAGTCATATTTCTTCCTCTTCCACCAAATGCTGGCATATTTTACTAATGTTTATTAGAATTGTTGCATGTTTTACATCATTGGAATGACATATTAGTTGTAACTTTTTTAAAATTTTATTATGGTATGTGCACTTTGATATGATGTAATATGATTATGGTTTTGTTTCACATGTTTTAATATTAAATATATAACAAAAAATAATTATTGCATGAAATAAATAATAAATTTTCATTTTAAATGTTTTTTTTTGTAGAACATGGTTCTTCCAGAAGATCAAGATGATCCTCATGATATAGATCCATAATATGTTGGTTCTGGTACAAATCACATGGCAGAGGATGATGATGATGCAGATACAAAAGACACTGAGGCCAATGATGATGATGATGACGATGAAGATGATGATCACGATGGTGATGATGATGATGAGGCAGTGGTTGGTAGTAGCCATTGACATTCATGATCATATAGATTGCATCATGGATCATTGTTGATATATCATTATGATGCCTCTTTTCATGGTTACTATCATATGTATCATTTCCACGGCCTGCAGTACCATATTATTGAGTTGTATCATTTTGACATGTATCATTTTGACTTATATCATTTGGACATGTATCATTTTGAGCTATATAATTTATCATTTTTACTTATATCATTTGTACATGTATCATTTTGACTTATGTCAGTTGTTGGACATGTATCATTTTGACATGTTATTAATCTAGTGGCATATTTGACTCACTTGTTTTAATCACTTATATAGATATTTGACCCACTTGTTTTGATCTACTTATATAGATATTTGACTCACTTGTTTTAATTATAAATGATGATCATGTTATAATAATTATCTTGTTATTTAATCATATGAGATATTTAAGAGGCATGATATATTTAACTAATTAAATTGAAATAAAACATATTATATTAATAAATGGAAGCAAAACAAGAAGAATTTTTAGAAGCAAAAAAGGAAGCAACAATGCAAGCCAAAATAGAAGCAAACTAGAAGCAATCTTGGAAGCAAAACTTGGCGTTATGTAGGAAGCAAAAACAGAAGCAATTCAGGTAGCAAACAAAGAAGTAATAATGAAAGCAATTTTAGAAGCAACAAAAGATGCAATAATAGAATCCATATTAGAAGCAACAAAAGATGCAAAAATGAAAGCAAAGCTAGATGCAAAAAGTGACATTATATCAGAAGAAAAATTGGAAGTAAAATCAAAAGCAAAATTGGAAGCAAAATTGGAAGCAAAATTGGAAGCAAAATTGGAATCAAAATTGGAAGCAAAATTGGAAGAAAAATTGGAAGCAAAACCGGAAGCAAACCTGGAAGCAAAACCCTAAGCAAAACTGGAAGAAAAATCGAAAGCAAACATGGAAGCAAAACCGAAAGCAAAAATGGAAGAAAATGTGGAAGCAACACAATAAGCAAAATCGGAAGCCAAACTAGAGGAAACAAAATTCGGTGCCAAACCTGGTGCTAAATCCGACACCGAAGTGAACATACCATTTTGCTCTGAGTTTTGTGCCAATAGAAGTGCCAATTCATGAACTCAAATGCACTAAAATCCGGTGCTATTTTAGGCGCTAATTATCTATTTTTTTGTAGTGGTATGAATCAATTATAGCATTCTGGTAGATGATTGTTCTTTTCCTTTAAAACTACATCTTGTTTGTTTTCCCAATTGACAACTTTTGCAAACATAATTGGTAGGATTTGTAATTCTAGGCAGATCCCTAAAAACTTCTCTTGAATTGATCTTGATTATATTGTTAAATTTTACGCATCCTATCCTCCAGTTCCATAGCTAAATTTCATTAACTTGAGAAACAAAGAACTTACCATCACCACTCTTAAGCTGATAGATGTTTCCATAAGTTCTTCTTCTTGAAACTACCATAGTTCTGGACCCTTTTCTGATCTCACGGGTGTTATCCTGAAACACAAGCTTAAATCTTTTGTTACACATTTTTACAACACTCAAAATATTATGCCTTAAGCCCTTAACATAATAGACATCATTAGTAATATGTTTTCCATCAAAACTAATTGTTCCTTTTCCAACAATCTTAGCACCAGAATCATCTCCAAACATAGCTAATCCTCCATCATACTTTTCAAGTTTAGTGAACTTAATTTTGTCTCCGGTCATATGATTTGAACATCCACTACCAACTACCCAATAGTCTTCATCCTATCTAGCATGAAAGGTAGTAACCAGAGTACCTTCCATCTCATCCTTCTTGTTCTTCAGACTATATTCCCTTGCACATCTTCCATGGTTAGTAGACACAGATTTATTCTCCAAGGCTAGAAACAAGCATTCATTTTTGTCATCCTCAAAATCAGACTCATCATCATAAATTCCAGCGTCTTCTCTAACATAATACAATTTCTAGAACTTTTTGTCCTTTTGTCTTTATTATTATCTATGTTCTTCTTGTGTGCAACTCTATTTGGAAATCTTGAAGCATGATGACCAATATTTCCACAACTGAAACATTTAAAAGGTAGCATACATTTATACTTATCGGTACCTTTCTTCAATTTCCTTGTAAATTTTGCTTCCAACTCTTCTGAACCATCACTATCTGAATGATTTTCTAACTTAGTTTCTTTGAATGTTGTTTCAACTTTCTCCTTTTCTTTCCAAACTTCTTCATCTCAAATGCAGTCAAGGTTCCAAATATTTTTTCTTTAGTAAATGTCTTTGGATCATACGATTCTTCAATAACAAAGACCTTGTCATTGTAATTATCTGGTAGGGTCATCAAGATCTTCTCTATTACTTCTTCATCTATCATGGTACCACCTTGATTTTTTATTTTATTTTCTGTAAGTTCAAATCTCTGATAGTAGCTTGCAATGTATTCACCTTCTTCCATTTTCAAGTTCTCAAATTTGCGCTTTGTTTTTAGCTTACTTGATAATTTGACTCTATCATTTCCTTCATCGATATCTTTCAACTTTTTCCATACTTCATAAGCAGTTCCTAAAGAGGTTCTTTTGTTCGTTCAGTTCTATAGAAGGCACTAAAGATAGCATACCTTGCTTTTTCATTCTCCTCATAGGCAAAAATCTCATCTACAGAAGAAGCACCACTAGTCAGTTCAACATATTTGTCTCAACAGATTTCCAAGTCTTGAAACCAAGAGAGATTAGGTAACCTCTCATCTGCACTTTCCAGTCACTGTAGTCAGCTTCATAAAATATAGGTATTTACAACTTGTGTGCCATCAGATCTACCTCAAGCGGTTAAGCTCTTCTCTAAGGAACCAAAGCTCTGATACCAATTGTTGAAATGCACAAGACAACTGAGAGGGGGGGTGAACCAGTTGTACCAAATTAGTTTTACTTCCGACCTTAATCAATTCCACTTTAACTTTAATCTATTATTAAGTATAAACATGAAATGTAGGTAACATAAAGAAAATACCAAAGACACCATATTTACATGGAAACCCAATGAGGGAAAAACCACGGTGAGGATTAACTCACAATATAATAGTAATGAAATATCGGATACAAAGGCTCACTACCAGAGGGCTCACTGTCTAGATACAAAGGCTCACTTCCTACAGATAGGACTCACTGTCCAGAAGGAGGATCACTGCCTACAAAAAAAGAAAGACAATAGGAAATCCACCACAACAGGTTCCAAACATTTGTATCCTAATCAAAGGATTGTAGACACCATCAACTCACTTCTTTCAAGAATATAACACATCAAAGTACTATTGCCTTGATTGAATTTCACACACTCTACTTTTCGCACTTGTTTCACACACTTCACTTCATGCCTACAATTCACAACATCTTGACTTGTATTTATACCATCTTCGATCTTGAAAATTTTCTCCAAGGTGAGCTACACATCCTTTATTTTATAAATTCAAATTAGGTCGGTGAATCAACATTCTCATGGTGGATAAGAATGAGAGTGGACCAATTACATACTTAATTAGGAGCCAAAAAAATTCTTGGATCAATCACACGCTTCCTTAATCAATGCTTATTCTCTATGTAACATGTAAACACCAGGTCAATCCAACCTAATGAAAACACCAATGAAATTTTAACTACATGCATCCACAACAAGATGATGACATGTGGATCACACAACATGCTTCACCAAACAATGAAACACCTCTTAGAAACCTTCAGATACATCCATAGCAACTACAACAATCCTAATACATAAAAGATTCTTCAACAGTCCAACCGGACCTTGCAAACATAGATAGTAGCTTTGGAACAAGCTTTTTGGAGCACCAAATCACAAGCACGTTTGCCAGAACACAAACAACGTCAATATTGACCTTCTTCCAGATCTGAAAGATCTGAGACTGTCTCCACCAGAAGACTGCAGAGCAGAGACATCTCTCCCAGTCCATAGACAAATAGTTCTTCCAAACTGGTTCACACATCGGTGAACACATCTTTCACTCTCCATCAACCTAGAAGCCAAAAATAAGGATATATTATCCATTGAAGCCCATAAAAAAATACTGCAGATCTGCACATGCATAGGATTAATACAAAATAAATGCATAGCACATTACCAAAGAACACTCATAACACACACACAACCCTGTCTTCATTGTTTATTAATTTTCTCAAAATCACTTGACATCAACACAACTGCAACACCATAAATATAGCTCCATGTACTCTCAACACTTCTACAGTATCTCAACTATACATGTACCACTTGTAATCACTCTGAACTGTGTTGACATCAATGGAAAAATTAATGACAACACCAGCAAACATATTCATACTTGCAACATCTGAGTTGAGGTGATAAATTTTGGGATAATATTCACCAAACTGTTGGCCAATGTTTTAGTAGAATTTTGTAGGAAACATTTAGTACGGTGATAGGCCTCCAGTTCTTCAAGATTTTTTTATCCCCATCCTTTGGCAATGGTTTGATGGTGCCTTTGTTAATTTATTTTCTAAGGGATCCTTTGATGGAAACCTCCTCATAGACCTGGAGTAAGTCTATTCTTATCCAATTTGTTTTTTGCTTATAGAATTCCATGGTGAGGCCAACTGCCCTCAGCGACTTATCCTTCATCCAGGGTGATTTCTTTGTCAAGGTCCAACAGGAGTTCTTCAGTGAGCTTCCAAGGGATGACTTTCTTGCAAATGTCTCTTGCATGATTTGATTCCTAATTAACACCATCTAAGGAGAAAAGGTTTTTATAGTAGCTTTCAAATGCTTCTTTAATATTTTTTGGATCCCTAATGTTATTTCCATCAAGCCAAATCTTTTCAATCTTTTCTCTTGTTTCTTTCCTTCTCAGGGTTTTGAAAAAGATCTTTGTACCTCTATCCCCATTTTTTACTTGGAATTTTTCAGTTTGCACCCTTCTTAGTGCATCTTTAATCAGTGAGACTTCTTTTGACAATGTGACATTAGATGGATAATTTTGAATTTTGTTTTCAGCTTCTCAAATTTTTTTGTTCAATAAAAATTCCTCTTGACTAGAGTCCAAATCCTTTTTCTTCCCAATAGTTTGAGATATCACCTTCGAAATTTTTACAATTTGTTCCTACCTTTCCCTTGCAGAGGCATCCTTTAACATCCATCTATTGATCTCTCTCAAAGTGAAGGTTGCATTGTTGCAATATTGGTCCCTCAACATCCCTGAATTCAATTTGAATAGATTCTCTCTTTAAGGGAATTTATCCTCCTTACAATTCATTTTTTACCTTCATTAAGATAAGGTGGTGGTCGGATAGAGTGTAAGGATAGAGTTGGAAAATTTGGCCCTCCCTATTTTTATCAAGACTGAAAAATTTCTTGTTGACATACAATTTTTCTATTCTGCAAAAAATCCTGCTATTCCCTTTCTGAGAGTTGCACCAAGTAAACCAAATGCATCTATTCTCCCTTTTATTCCCCAACAAGAGGTCAAACAGTCGATGCTTAGATTTCAAATTGGACCAAAAGAAAAACTCATTGCCCTTCCACTCCATTCCACTTCCCCCACATTTATCATCCTAGTGTTCTACCATATTGTAGTCCCCTCCAATGATCCAGTGGATGCTTGGGAGGTCATGTAACCATTTCCAAAGGCTAGTCCTTCCCCTATACTCATTGGGGGGATAAATTGAGCATATGCCAAATTTGAACCCTTCTTTTTCTAAAGTTATCCACACAGTCCTCTAATAGGGAGAAGACCCACTATCCACTACAAAATTTTCCAAAGCCTTTTCTAGAAGGATAATTGTACCACCCTTCCCCTTTTCATGCTTGTTTTAAAAGAAGATTGAGTCCCGCCAAACCACCCTTAGGCTTATTTCAAGACTGAATAGTGTATCTTTCACCTCTTGAAGAAGGACCACCTCTTTATTCTTGGCAGGATTCAAAAACTTCCTGATTATATAATTCGTGTCTGGGGACTCAAGTCCCCTTACATTCCAGTATATGTAGTTTAGGTCCATGTCAAAAAGGCTTATTTTGTGTCCATCGATTTCCTAAAGCTATCATAGCATTTAGAAAGATTATTTTGATTGTCCACCCTCTTCACGAAGGGATAAGGAGAGTCCTTGGATCTGTTCTTCCTTTTGTAGATCACATCCTCATGGTTTCCACCCTCTTCCAAGAGCATGTTAGGGCCTACCACCTTGGTATCACCCTTTAGCAAGCCTAAATCAGTACCACCTTCAGATACAACACTCTCACTGCTTGGGAAATTGGGTTTTTCTATATTATTATTGTTATTGTTCACTTTAGTTTTTGGTGGGCTGATAATGCTAGCTTTCATATGTCTAGGGGTTTCTTTATTCAAATATTATCTTTTTTTATCATTCATGTTAGAGGAATCACTCCTTAGAAGACTTATAGATAGCCTATTGTGAGCTTGCATAGGCCCATCACTCGGCCTCTAAACTAAAACAAGACAACCATTATTGCTTAAGTCATTGAGGTTCTCTTATCCTGAGGATTTTTCTTTCCCCTATTGGGCTAGTGACTGGGTGATCAGTCTATGCAGGTTCACAAGACTCTGGCTAGAATTTTGAATATCATTTATCAGGATTTTCATTTTAGATTCATCTTTTTATTAAGAGAGGAGGGTTTGGACTATTCTAATAGAGATTCATTGTCTGAGGACACAAATTATTTTCCAATAATGGTGAATCTATTTGAGGAGGCTTTTGGGGCCCCTTTACTTTTACCTTCAGAAACTTTGTTATGTTGAATCTTCTCAATAGCAACTTGTTGAGCATTTTTCCTACCCAGCTTGAAATAGGAGTGAACATTAGTTCTAGAGTCTAGGATATTTTTTAATTCCTTAGGTTCATAGAGTAGAGTCTAGCCACTTGATCCAAGGTGGGGAGGGGGAGTCAGAGTCTCAAGCCCAGAGAGGCCCACAATGAAATTCATTCCTGGTTTTTTGTTACAATCAACAACCACTAAAAAAATAGCAATTTCCTTTAGTGTACACTTTTCATTAGACATGGCACTACTCATACCAGGACTAGGATATATCCAAGCCACATTAGGGTTTCTAGAAGACTTACCAATTCCTTCTCTAGAGAGTTGATGGCATCCATCTTCATATTTGGGGATGGGCACAAAGGCTACATATAGAGAGATACTCGAAGAGGGTCCAACCACCACATCATATAAGGATTTATCCTCTGTGATTGGGTTAGAAACCCCTCATTCATTTTACCATTAAAATACACAGATTAAGACACAAGAAAGCACATGAAACACATACAAGGGTTGAGCCAGACTACAAGTGAAGAAACACAAAACCACAAAGGGGGCCACAAAATGAGACAAGACAAGTTAAAGCGAAAGAACACTTGCTCAAGGAATGCCAAACCTATGGTGGAGAAGGATAGAGTCCCCCTCCACGATGAAATCCGCTCCTGCAACACACATTCCTGAGGAGTCAAGACCTCGCCACTTGCCTCTCTGATCTCATATTTTTGTAAAATCTCTCCAAAAAATCCTTTTCCACTATATTTATTGTAAAAGTGATGTGATAATGCAATGAAATATGCATATTTAGTGACTTGATCTATTACTACCATGATGACATTATTAACTTTAGATTATGGAAGCCATGTGATGAAGTCCATGGATACATCTTCCCAATATTGGTTAGGAATAACTAAGGGTTGCAAGAGACCCGATGTCTTAATTGTCTTCCCTTTATTTCTTTGGAAAATCCAACATTTAGCCACAAATTTTTGAACATCATCTTTTAGCCCTTCCCAAAAAAATATTGCTTCAATCAATGATTTGTCTTCCAAAATATTGAATGACCACCAAATGGAGACTCATGAGGTTCTATGAGAATCTTGTGCTTAAGAGTGGAATTCTTGTAGAGATACAATCACTCTTTATACCATAGGGTATCTCCCTTCCAACAAAACTTATTTAAACTAATAGGATCACCTTGTAAGTTTTGAATGAGATTGCTTGTAGAAACATCATTCTGTCATTTTGCTTTGGCTTATATCACCCAATCTACTTGTAATATTGAAATGGCACACAATAAAGCTTCATCTTTCTCATACTTCATAGAAAGTGCATCAGCCACAATATTTTCCTTCCCTTTCTTATATGCAATCTCAAATTCGTATCCAAACATCTTAGTGACCCATTTTTCTTCCCTCCAGAGGATAATCTTTGTTCCATAAACTATTTTAGGCTATCATGATTTGTGTTAGCCTTGAAGTGTCTACCAATTAGATAATACCTCCATTGTTTTACTACATGAATAATAGATAACACTTCCTTCTCATAAATAGGTTTGAGTTGATTCTTACCCTTTAATTGATGAATCTCAAAAGAAATAGGCCAACCCTCCTACATGATAACTTCTCCTTTACTATTGCACAAAGCATTCAAATTTCACAGTAAAATTCTTGGTGAATTCTAGAGTGGAAAGCACTAGATTTGTACACATAACCTCCTTCAATATCTCAAATGTTGCATTAGTGTACTTGTTCCAATGAAAATAATCCTTCTTCAATAAATTTGTGAGGGGTGTTGCTATACAATCATAATTCTTCACAAATATTTTGTAGTATCTATTCAATCCCAAGAAACCCCTCAATTTCATAATGGTTTTTGGAATAGACCGTTCCGTGATAGCCTTAATTTTGTTAGGATCTACCTTTACTCCTTCATGTGAAACCATGTGTCCCAAGTACTCCACCTCATTGAGACCAAAAGCACACTTGGATGGCTTAGCATAGATTTGATGATCTTCAAGAACTTGTAATGCTTGGTCTACATGTTACAAGTGTTCTTCTCATGTCTTGCTATAAATAAATACATCATCAAAGAACACTAATACAAACTTCCTCAAGAAATTCTTAAATATGGAGTTCATCAAACTTTGAAATGTATATGACGCATTGGTAAGACAAAATGAAATCACCAAAAAATCATAATGAACCTCATATGTCCTAAATTTTGTCTTAGAAATACATTCTTCCTTAATTCAAATTTGGTGATAACTTAATCTAAAATCTAACTTTCTGAAATGCATAGCTCTATTCAATTTATCTATCAAATCATCAATGAATAGAATAGGAAACTTATCTTTGACATGGTGCACATGTTAAGCACTCTATAGTATGGGAACATGTGCCAAGTTTCATCATTCTTATGCACCATCACCATAGGTGAGGAGTAAGCACTTTGGCTATGCTTAATAATTCCTACCTCTAACATCTAAACAATCTTTTCAATCTCACTTTTTTGTATATATGGGTACTTGTAGGAATTGATATTGGGTGGTTGGCTACTTGGAACTATTTGTATGACATGATAATGATCCCTCTTAGGAGGAATCCCTTTAGGTATATCTTCAAAATCCATTTAGTGACAATCAATGGTTGTTTGTGAATATGGATGGGTAGGAGCATTATATTGATAGACTTATAATGAACATAATTGGGCCACAAATCCATCAACTACTTTATTAAGAAACTTTTGCATTTGATGAGAGCTTACAATTTGTAGGACTAGAAAGGGAAGGTTGCTCCAAAGGAAGAGATGATGAGAGCATCTATGCTAATAAAGTGTTTATGTTAGAAGTTACCATAAGTTATTTTTATTAAAATTAAAATAATTATTTATATATTTTATATATCTAATTAATTTATGATTTTGGTGAGTTATTGTGAATAATTTAATTTTATGTTTAAACATTTTATTTATTTATTATTTTAGATTTTATCATTTTAAGAGAGAATTCTTGATAAGAAAAAAATAAATAAAAATTTAATGGTTTTTGCAAATTCATAGTTCACTTCATTAAAGAGAATTTCTATTGACATAGCAAGCAAGAACAATTTTAACACTCACAGTTAATAATATTATGGTGTTTTTCATTATAAAAAAAAGCAATAACATGCTATAAAGTGTTAATTTTGTTCACGATGTAGATATGCTATATGGTTTGCCTTCAACCCTCTTAGCTCTATTGTCTTTCCTTTTGATTGAAATCTCATGAATAGTTCTTGGATGTTCATCTCAAATGTTCTCAAAGTAGTAAGCCATTGTACTCCCAAAATAATATTTGTTGTACCCATGGAGATATCATACATTGGGCTATAAAAGTGATAATCTCCCATGGATAATTTAATGCTATGAAATTTTCTAGAAAAACAAATAGTACCACCATCTTGAACCAAGACTCAAAACTCTAGAGCTGGATATATAAAAAAATTTAGGGTGATCCCACAATAGTGAGTTACACTTTTTGGCCAAACTTTACATTGAACTGATTTTTTTTTAACTAAATCTTCACTTTTAGGCACCTATAGCTGCTAAACCATGAGGAATTTGAAGATGATGCAAACTAGTGATTTGCGATATTTTGTCTGTAGATTCTAAATATATATTTCTTAAAAAAAATGGAATCAAATTGCATTTCTTTTTCCATCTCCTTCGAAAACTAGCTTTTAACAGTAAACATAATTTTTAAAGAGTGATGTGTCCTTGCTAACACATAATTTTTTTTCTATGAAGGATAAAATTCTAATTTTTCGAATTTAGATTTGCAACTACGATATCTAGTGAATGAAATTGGTTTCACAGTGTTTTATTGAATAATTTTTTCTTAATTAAGTTTTGAAGTCAAACTAGTTATAATTTAGACATAGGTTTACTTGTTAACACAACTTTTTTTGTATGTATCAAAATTCATTTTTTTTGTTGGATCAAGGACATCAATATCTAGTGCATAGATATTTTTCAGATTTTGTTTTGATAATCTACTATTTTTTCCATATGTGCAGAACAAAGAGCATGATTTTCGATGAAAAACTTATGTTTAATTAAACTAAAAGAATATACATAATAAAACAAAAATATATTAAAATTATATTTGATGGATAGCTCATTTTGAGGACTACCGTCATCTAGTTGGGTCTGTGAAGTTGATTCCATTTTCATCTTCAACCCAATCTCGGAAAGGGAAAATTTTATAGAAAATTGAAGGAGAGGGAGAAGGGAAAAAAATGGGGGTTCAAGCGAACCCCCTGGACCCCTTTGAGAAAAGGGGAGTTCACTTGAACCCAACCTTTTTTTACCATTTCCCATTGATTAAATTTCAAGAAAAACCTGCCAAATGGGTTTTACCCTTAAAAAACCAAAAGAAAATTCATGGGAGAGTTTTGGCAAATTTTCTTTGTGAAGGGAATTGTAACCCACTATTATGGGATCACCCTTTAGATGATTTTCCAAATTTTTGTTGATGAAATTATGAGTACTACTCGAGTTGATCAACACTATTACTTTATTGTTGGCAACAAAAGGGTGGAAAACTGAGAGGGGGGGGGTGAATCAGTTGTCACAAAATTTCAAACTTATTAAAATTATTAACTTATTCTCAAATCTGATTAATAACAATGAAAGCATAAATCAACAACACATCAGAAATACACATAACACCAATATTTTTGCATGCAAACCCTATTAGGGGAAAAACCACTGTGGAGGGTAATCCACAAGTTTATACTCTGTTAGAAGTATAAAAAGTAAAAATGAGGAATGCACATGCATTCAAGCACACTACCTAGAGCTCACTGCTCAAATACAAAGGAAGACTCGTTGTCTTACAGAAACATTCAGATTAAATCCATCTGAATATTTTGAACTAAGAAAGTAGCATTTGCTAATGCCTGATTACAGTTTCAGTTAAGCACATGAACACTTCTTCACTCTTCTTCACTCTTCTTCACACTTTGCTCTACCTTCAAATGATCTGAACTTTATTCGCACATAGGACTCACACACTTTGCATCATACATGTATCGAATGAGATAAAAAATCACATATATATATCCACAACAAGAAATTACATCACTTCTTGTCGGCTTCAACAAAATATAAGATGAATACAAACAGTCGGCCCAAAACAATAAAAAAATTTAATGTGAATCCACCAAGGTCATCCACAACATAGTAGAGACCTAAAACAATATCCTCGAACACAAAAAACCTTCAAAAATTATTCCTCGAAGATCCACAACATGCTTCAAACACCCTGTTGGTCATGGACACGAAAAACATGAACACACAAGAGAAAATCACCGATCGCAAGCACAACGATCAATATGGATGTGCAACACAGATAGATAATGATCTAGAAGCATCAAAAAACAACACAGGAGCATACACAACAACTCAGATTACCAAAATCACATTATCTTCTTCTAGGAACACCAACTACAATAACGAAATAACTATCGGAACACATAAAATCATAACTCTATCAAATCTTCATGCGCACCTCTGAAACTTTCGGTGGATAAACTAGATAGGATTTTCAACAAACTCTTTAATCTGCAACTTCTCACCATAAATATATTGAACTTTCCATCATACTAATCTTCATTGCTTCACAGACAGCCTTCAACATATTTTATTACAATTTTCTCAATATCCTTGACATATACAGTCTTAAAGACATTAATGCTAATAGTGTTGACATCAATGACAACCACATATTAGAAACACAACCACAACATCCAAAAATATCCTCCTTTGGCATTGATGGCAACACATGATGTGAAAAACATCGTCAACGTTCAACAATTACTCTCCCTTAGGTTCTGACTTCTTCTCTCAAATAATTCCCAATTTTTCACATTGATCTTCTCCCCCTTATGTCTTCAAACATTTTTCACATCAATCTTCTCCCCCTTTGACATCAATGGCAAAGGTATACACAAGCTCTGAACCACATATCAGAATCATTGACCTACTCCCCTTGAGTAACAACCACCACAACATCAATCTGAATCAAGATATGACTATGAATGCATAGATTGATGCAAAGACTTGCATCTTAGTTTTGATTAAGAGGGGAAATCACCCCTAACTTCCCTCTTAGATACTCAAAAGTATCCTTAGGCAACGATTTAGTAAATATATCTACAATTTGTTCCTTAGTAGGCACATACTCCAATCTGACTTCCTTTTCACTCACCTTGTCTCTCAAAAAGTGAAACTTGATAGATATATGCTTTGTCTTTGAATGTAGCACTGGATTCTTAGAAATGTTAATTGCACTTGAATTATCACAAAATATAGCAATAGGTTCATCATACATAACTCTAATATCTTTCAACATCTGCTTCATCCACACTACTTCAGTACAATTGTTAGCAGCAACAATGTATTATGCCTCTGTAGTAGATAAAGAAATGGTATTCTAAGTTTTACTTAACCATGAAATCAACTTCTTTCCCAAGAAAAATGCACCACCACTAGTAATTTTCTTGTCATTCACATCTCCTAGCCAATCAACACCAGTAAAGGCACTCAAAGTAAGATCATCATCTTTAGGATACCACAGGCCAAAATCAACAATTCCCTTCAAATATCTAAAAATTCTCTTCACAACAGTCACATGAGATTCCTTAGGATTGGATTGAAAACTTGCAACAATACATACAACATTCATGATATTAGGTCTAGTTTGAGTCAAATAAAGCAATCCACTAATCATTGATCTATATCTAGTCTGATTTTCCTTCGGAGAATCATCAACTATTGTCAACTTACATCTGATCACCATGGGTGTACCAATTGGCTTTGAATATTCCATACCAAACTTATTTAGCAATTCTCTCACATACTTGGGCTGATATATAAAGATCCCTTTATCTAACTGAGTAATTTTCAATCCCAAAAATAATTTCATCTCTCCAATCATTGACATCTCAAACTCATTCTGCATCACATCAACAAACTTCATGCACAAACCATCATCTCCTCCAAAAATGATATCATCAACAAAGACTTCCACAATCAAATCTTTATCATCATCAATCTTGAAATATAGATTACTATCAGCAGTACCTTTGTTAAATCCAAGCTTCAACAAATACTTGTCCAATCTAGCATACCAAGCTCTAAGGGCTTGGTTGAGTCCATACAATGCTTTCTTCAACCGAAAAATCATATCTCCCTGATCAGTCAATTGAAATCCATCAGGTTGCTCAACATACACTTCTTCTTCTAATTCACCATTTAGAAATGCTGACTTAACATCCATCTGATAAACCTTGTAGTTTTTGTAAGCAACATAAGCAAGAAACAGTCTCACAACTTCAATTCTAGCAATAGGAGAAAAAGTCTCTTCAAAGTCAATTCCGTCCATCTGAGATTATCCTTTACACACCAGCCTTGCTTTGTTTCTAATAATTTCACCTTGTTCATTCAGCTTGATTCTAAAAACCCATTTAGTTCCAATTACATTTTTTTCTTAGGTCTAGGGACAAGAATCCATGTGTTATTATTCTCAATTTGTTGTAGTTATTCTTTCATTGCTTCAATCCAGAGTTCATCTTTGCATGCTTCATTGACAATACTTGGATAAGTCTTTGATATCAAATAGTATTCTTCTGTAATTCTTCTCCTAGTCTAGAAACCTTTGTTCTTATCACCTATAATCTGATTTTCTGAATGATTTAATCTCACATACCTTGGAGTTTTAGAATTTTCATGAACTTCTAGCTCTTGTGATCTCTCTTCTGCACTTTCACTAGTTTCTCTTTCCTCTTGATCTTCTTGATTCACCAGTATGATCTGAGCTTGATCTGAACTCTGAACTTTGTTTTCTTTGTTTGTATTGTCATTTTGATCATCAAAATCATATCCATAGGTTCTGGATGGTCTAGCAATGTCTTCATCAACCTTAACATTTGCACTTTCAACTATTTCCCTCAATCTCTTGTTGTAGCACCAGTAGGCCTTACTCTTAGTAGAATAACCAAGAAAGATTCCTTCATCACTCCTAGCATCAAACTTTCCTATATCTTCATCTCTTCTAATATAACATTTACTCCCAAAGATTTTGAAATATCTAACAATAGGCTTATGACCAAACCATAGCTCAAAAGGAGTCTTACCAGTATCACCTTTGATTTGTACCCAGTTGAGGATATAAATAGCAATACTCACAGCTTCTCTCCAATAGATATGAGGAACATTTCCTTCCAGCATCATATTTCTAGCAACATCTTGAACTCTCCTATTCTTCCTTTCTACAACTCCATTTTTTTGAGGGGTTCGCAGTGCAGATAATTGTCTCTTTATTCCATGCACTTCACAGAAAGAATTAAACTTACCGGAAGTGAATTCACCACCTCTATTTGATCTCGAACATTTAATCTTCAGACATGTCTCTGTCTCAAATTTAACTTTGAAAATATTGAATTTCTCTAGAGCTTCAGATTTCTCCATTAAGAAAGTAACCCACATCAATCTATAATAATCATCAATAAGCAACATGAAATACCT
The DNA here is from genome assembly GCA_007115665.2 of Sequoiadendron giganteum. NCBI lineage: Eukaryota > Viridiplantae > Streptophyta > Pinopsida > Cupressales > Cupressaceae > Sequoiadendron > Sequoiadendron giganteum. The sequence continues at coordinate 4,557,759 of CM021106.1, read as the reverse complement.
GTCTCCTTGTAGACTTCTAATTCTAGAAGGACCACATAATTCAGTATGCACAAGCTCCAATGCTCCATTTGAACAATACTATTTGCTTCTGAATGAGACTCTAGTTTTCTTTCCTAACTAACATTCCTTGTATATGGCATTAGTAGGCTTTACCAACTTAGGAAGATCTCTCACTGCCTGAGTAGAACAAATCTTGATAATATTTTCAAAGTTTACATGACACATTCTCCTCTGCCACAACCAACTTTCATCAACTTGAGCAATTAGATAAATTTTACTAGAAGCATTAAGGTGAAAAATGTTACCGTTTGTTTTTGTACTTGATGCAATCACATTTCCAGAACTTCCCAATATTCTACACTTTCCATCCTTGAATTGAAGATTGTATCCCTTATCAACCATCTGCCCAACACTTAAAAGATTATGCTTCAAACCTTCAACATAAAGAACATCATCAATATTATGCCTATTATCAAAAGAAATACATCGTCTACCACAAACTATACCGCCATTGTTATCACAAAATCTTACAACACCACCATCATACTTTTCCAGGCTTACAAATTTTCATTTTATCACCTGTCATGTGATGAGAACATCCACTATCAATTGCCCATTCATCCTTTTCTTCAACTCAAGCAGCTAGGGCTTTCTCCACATTTGTACAACTAGCAGATTCAGTAAACACTGGATTATTTTCCTTTATAGCAATAAACACAAACTCATCTTCACTTACATTCCCTTTATCAGATTCATCATCTATCACACCTTCATCGACAACATAATAACACTTCTTTTGAAATTTAGGCTTGTAAGGTCTTGACTTAGGAACTCTTTCTGGACACCTTGATGCAAAATGACCTATCTTATTGTAGGAAAAATATTTAATAGGCAATTCCCCTTTATACTTACCTTCTCCTCTGGCTTCTCTTTTGATAATAAGTGCTTCAAACTCATTCAATTCTCTTTCTTCTTCTTCAATCTGCCTCATTTATTCCTCATACCTGAATACCTTTCTAGAAGAACTTTCACCTGAATCATATCTTTGCTTATCTCTTCTAGAGATAGTAGCTTTGAATGCAGATTCTATCTTAGGAAGGGCGTCACCGAATTCACTCAACTCAAAAGTAGTAAGTTTACCAATCAACATATCTCTGGTTACATTTGGCATAGTCCTAATCCCATCAATAGTTGTAGCTTTGAATTTGTATGCAGGAGGCAAGGATCTAAGCACTTTAGCAACAATCTCTGATTCTTCCAACTGTCCACCAACACAGCTGATACCACACACAAGTTCATTCACTCTTTGCATGAAAGTAGTAATATTTTCATCATCACCCATCTTCAATATTTCATATTTCCCTTTCAAACTCTACAACTTAGCAATCTTCACATTAGCATCACCTTCATACAAGGTTTCCAACTTCTTCCAAATCTCATAAGTAGTCTTCAGTTTCATAACATTCGTCATCTTAGAATCAGTCAAAGCACTCAACAATGCTTCCTTAGCCCTGATATTGTATTCAACATCCCTAAATTTAGTAGTACTAGAAGGACCATTTTGAGGAATAACATACCTATTACATGTAATGTTCCATTAAGATTCACCAATGCATCTCAAATGACACTCCATTCGAGTCTTCCATAGAGAATAGTTTTTTCCATCAAATTTTGGACTATCCTTCTTATATGTGGCCATCCCATATCACCTCAAGTTGTTAAACTTCTTCCAAGGAACCTGCTTTGATATCAATTGTTGGCAACACAAGGGAAGACAATTGAGAGGGGGGGAGCATGAATCAGTTGTCACATAATTTCAAACTTATTAAACTTATTAACCCTTATTCTTAGATCTAATTAATAACTATGAAAGCATAAATCAACAACACATCAGAAACACACATAACACCAAGATTTTTGCAAGGAAACCCTGTTAGGGGAAAAACCACGATGGAGGTTAATCAACAAGTTTATACTCTATTAGAAGTATAAGAAGAATAAATGAGGAAAGCAAATGCATTTAGGCACACTGCCTAGAGCTCACTACTCAAATACAAAGGAAGACTCACTGTCTTACAAAAACATTCAGATTAAATCCATCTAAAGATTTTGAACTAAGAAAGTAGCATATGCTAATGCCTAATTACAGTTCCGATAGAGCACATGAACACTTCTTCACTCTTCTTCACACTCTTCTTTGCCTTCAAATGATCTGAACTTTATTCACACATAGCACTCGCACACTTTGCATCATACATGTCTCAAATGAGATAAACAATCACATATATATCTGCAACAAGGAATTACATCGCTTCATGTCAGCTTCAACAAAATATAAGATGAATACAAACTATTGGCCCAAAACAATAAATATTATTAATACGAATCCACCAAGGTCAGCCACAACATAGTAGAGACCTAAAATAATATCCTTGAACAAAAAACACCTTCAAAAATTATTCCTTGAAGATTCATAACACACTTCAAACACCCTGTCAACCATGAACATGAAAAACATGAACACACAAGAGAAAATCAACGATCGCAAGCACAACGATCAATCCAGACGTGCAACATAGATAGAACATGATCCAAAATCATCGACAAACACCACAGGAGAATACACAACTCAAATTACCAGAATCACATTATCTTCTTCCAGGAACGCCAACTATAGTAATAAAATAATTGTCGAAACACAAAAACTCATAACTTGAACAAATTTTCATGCGCACCTCTAAGACTTTTGATGGATAAACTAGATAGGATTTTCAACAAACCCTTTAATCCGCAACTTCTCACCATCAACATAGTGAACTTTCCATCATACTGATCTTCATTGCTTCACAAACAACCTTCAACATATTTTATTACAATTTTCTCAATATCCTCGACATATATAGTCTTAAAGACATTAATGCTAATAGTGTTGACATCAATGACAACCACAAATCAACAACACAACCACAACATCCAACATTTATGCTTCTTTAAGAAAACCACTACCTTGAGAGTTTGTGGGGCACTAAAACCTGAGAATGAATGTCAAGAAATGAATGGGGTGGAATCATGTGATTCCTCCTCTGACTCCCTAAAACCATCTAATATTGGTTCCTCCTCTTCTTCCTCACTAAGAGGTTTTCAATATAGAATAATTTATTTTCACTGCATTTATGACCTCAACTATATTTTCTATCATAATTGAAACACAACCATTTTGCTCTCTTCTCCTTAATTTTTTGTGGAGTCGACCTAGTAGGTTGAGGAAGATAAGGTGTTGAATATCCTGTTTAGCTATTTGGAAAAAGAAGTTGTCTGTAACACTATTGCTATAGTGTGGTTGGATCTCCACTGTAAAAAAGGACCATGAGATAGTGAGACCCTTTTTTTGGACGATGAGTGTAAAGCCACTAATACCAAATGAATTGATATAGTTCTAGATATAGGGAAGCCATTATGACCTTTTGTCCACTTGGGGCTTGATTTGCATCAAAAAATTATCCATTTGGTTTGTCCATGTTAGTGGATCCTTGCCATAAAACTTGCATATATTCACATTTGGTATCAATTTCCTAGATCCCATATGAGTACTAACATTTGGATCAAGAGTAGCTAACCTAGATTATTCATCTTGGTTGCTTGAGACATCCTTTCTTGGTACATTTATATAAGCATTTAAAATACTTCGTATGTCTAATATATCTCCTCTTAGGTCACTCATCTCCATCTTCACTGATGAAATTTCTTCCTCAACCTTGTTGATTTACTCATTGAGAGTAATATCCTGTATTATTGCCTCATCCTTATCAAGAGATTCTCCAAGTGTGACAACATTCTTTTTTCCTCTTGTTTGAGGCCTCGTCATGATGAAAACCAATAATTTTGTAATAAATCACACAAATGAAATCTAAATTTTCCAAAAAAAAATATTGTACTTTACTAGGGACAAGATATGGCTTACCCAGAAAAATCTCCAAGAAATGAGCAAATTTGTAGCCTTGAGAGTGAATTTGTTGGAAACCCTAATTTTGCAATAAATAGCTCAATTCTACTCCAATTCCTCTGAAATATGGACTATAGCTTCTTGAATATATTATTCCAAAAACCTTTAAAAAATCACCAAAATTAGGGAGATATGTGTTTCACAAAATGACCTCCAAAATTGAAAAAAGATGCCTTGTCATCATGGTGCCAAGATCATGCTTTGATACCACTTGTTATGAAATAAATTGTACAATGGAAGATATAGTATGAAATATTTTGAAAATACTTGATAATATCTGAGAATAACAAGCCACTTCAAGGGAAAAAACTCCAAATATCTCCAATGAGAACATAATTCACAATTTGATGATGAATAAGATTCACTACCTCCTATATATAGCTTATTTATGCCTAAGATATTACCTAGGCCAACTTAGATAGCCTTATATAAGCCTTAGGATGACCTCATTAACTAAATAAAAATATAATAATAATAATATGACCTAATTAAGAGTTAAGATAGCCACAAGCCGACTATTAATAACCCTATGTACACTAATATTAAGGGCGTAGCACAACCTAATTCATTCTTCGCTTGAAATTACGTGTGAATTTGCACCCTTGAGAGTTGACCCTTGTTCTTGAGCAAGAAAATATCTTATAGTGTGGTCACTAAGTCAATACTTGCAATTAATTGTGATCCCAATTGTGTAGGGGTAGGTAGGAATGAATAGTGTAAAAAGGCAAGAATGTTCGAGTTTGGAAGTGAAGGATACCACCTAACTCTTACTAATAATTGGGGATTGGGGTTTAGGCATGAGGCATACCATTATGAGGAAGTTTAAATCTCCTACAAGGTATGAGTAGGAGTGAGGGTCAAAGGAAAGGGATGCCAAGAGAGAAATTTTGATACTTTGACAACTTGTAGACAACGTTTTGGCACCTTACCAGTTTTTTAACCTAATAGGCACATGCGGGAAGAAGGGGGGACACATCTGCACTCTTTGATCACATGAGACATTGGGAATGGGCTTTCTGGTCCACAAATATAAAGTTATTGAAAAGAGGACACTACACACACCTTCTTGAACATTAGGGGAATGATCTTTTTAGTGTGGTCAAGGTTGCAAAAGGCTTCTACCCCCTCCTAGATGCCAGATCTCCTTGCTAAGATTGATGGTGTAAATGCTTTGAATCTTCTTAATGTTTCCTACACAATTGCTAGAAAGCTATCACTCTTCAACCACCACCATCGACCAAACAACACTCTAGCTAGACATTGCCACCACCTCCACCTTCTAGCAACTAGGGTGGGTGGTCTTTGCCTCTACATCAATCTTCAATGTCCTCTTAGCAAGGTGGGTGAACCCCTCCTAATTGAAGGAAACTCCCTCACTTGGCTCTTTGAACATCATTGCTAGGAAATATGTAGACTTAATTGTATGAAGATACATATTAAGGTGATAATTCTACTCTTAATAACCGAGAGTCCATTGAAGATGGCAAGATTTTGCTAGTTGAAGGTGGAATAACCCTAATAGGCAAGACATTCGTCTCTCCTTCCCCAAACCCCCAAATAATAGTGGTGCCCTTATAACAATTATTGTTACTGTTTCCTTTTTTATTTTATCAAAACTGATAACTTGAGCGCTGTTTCCCCTATGAGATCATATTTTTATTGTATTATCATTGATTCCATTTTTAGGGCAACGTGATTATTTTATTCCCAACTTTACTAATCTAATAAGTACATTGACTAATACTTGCCCTCCATGGCACGAAATACAAATTTCCATGACCCATCCAATGTAAATCTCGAGGAGCCTCTCTTGATCGACGAGAGAAAGCTTGCAGTGATAGAAGTTACACCAGAAAGGATTTAAGGACAAAGATGTTTGCGGCGATATGACAAGTTATCACCTTCTCAAGAATATGGGTGTACAAACATTTGGGAATTGGGGCCCCCAAATTCCATTCCCATTCTCAACTCACGATGTTATCTCATTTCCAAGTTCCGCCATGCCCATCTCTGTCCAGTGGGGCCGTCAGTCGTGAATTGTCTACTCAGATCTTTTGCAAATTACAAAAAGTTTACTTGCTTTCCAATGAAAAGTTGACAGAAGCACATCCCGTGTAAACTTTTCTCTTTTACATTATATTGAGGACAGTGCTTCACATGCTTTGTCTCTCTTCACTTTCAGTGTAGGGACAAAGTCAGGTGGCCCCCTTCTCGTTTTGAGGTGGCTAAGGAGACAGATATTCAAGAACACCTTTCAGTCAAAAGTCTCACCATGGACGTGTCCAGTGGATTAATACAAGATTTGCACCACATGCCCACAAAAACTGACCTTTCATGAACATGCAAGGAAATATGTTCTTTGGGTTGTTTTGCTACTCTTTGTCTTAAGATACCAATTCTGATTTTCTAACCATGACTTTCTAAAAGGAATTAAGTGTATTATTGGCATAATCTCCCAATGGGTACAAGCAAGGGCTATTCTTAACCTGGAGTGTATAGGTTCAACGTTATATATACTATATGTGGATGAGGTGATAGATAAATGAGTTTACATTTTCTAAAATTATTATGGATTGTATGATTATTAAATTAGTTAAGTAGGATGAGCTTGCACGGGTAGTTTGAGTTGTGGGTTTGCTTCCTATTGGTTTTGGGTTCGACTTTCATTTTTGGATTTAAGAGGGGGGATTGCTTGTGGGCCGTGGATTCCCCCTACAAGGGATTAGTCTCGCCTCAACTCGCCCCTGGATAAACCTTGAAGTTGTTGTGTGTGGGTGGGGTCGCTGGGTTGGGTCGTGGGGATACCCCTATAGTACCAAAAAATAATTATTATTATTTTTAGTTAAGTAGGATCATAAATAAGTAATCTAAATAATATTTAAATGTAATGTTAAGATGGTTTAAACAACTTTTCTTAAATATCACTCAATTCAATGGTCAAAGACAATTTTAACCAACAAAAATAGGATAATTATTTACCTCTTTTTGATAGGAATGAGGAATAAACTTTGTATTCAATGTTAGACTATTGAAGTGTGTGATGTTTAAATAGAGTGTGTTTGAAACAAAATTCATGGGCCGCTTGATCATGTCACCTTGTTACATCTAATAGCCAAGGATATTTGCTAGCACAACTCTAAAGGAAAACTTCTCATGAATCACTTGATCATGCCACCTTGTCACATCCAATAGGTAAGCCCTTTTGCTAACACATCCCTAAAGGAAACTATGACCTCATCACACTAGTCTATGTGAATTGTTGATTAGAAATGATCAACAACCATCACTAATCGAGGAGATTGTTACACCTCACTAGTCACTAGGAAAGCATGAGCCATTAGATTAAAGTAAATCAAGAGACACTAGTAATAATAAATATGTTGTTTACCTATAAAAAAAATTAACACTTAAATGAAAAAAAGAGGTGAAGGCAAGGACTTTGAATTATACTATCATATATGCAAACTATGAAGTTCACAAGTGACTAAAGAAGGAGAAATTGCACAAAGGCAAGAAGATTGATCATGGGCTACTTCGAACCATTCTTACCAAAACTACAAGGTCATAACATCAAACACAAATCAAGAATACATGACAAAGGAATCAATTAGCATATAAATAGGGTTAGATGATCAATAAGGAAACATGTAAAGCCATAATTATTTTTTCTTAAATTTAGTGTCAACATGACTAGAGAGTGTGTGCCAAAAATGAAGATTCTAATATTAGATAGGAAATATGCTCAAAAACAATTGCCTCTTTGTCTAATGAACAAGTCAAATTTTGTGTTGGTTTTATGTTCTATTAGAAGACTAGTTTGCAATCATGGACTAGTCTTCTCAGTATGGATTTGTCCTTGCACATATTGACTTTTTTCTATTTTGTTCACCTAATGTGTCTTTGTGGTCTTTGAATTTTCTAATATCTATGGGGTTGACGATATTTAAGAATATCTTGGTAGAGTTGTTTTATTGTAAGGAGACAAGTTCTCCTAGGTCAAACCTTTAAAATATTTATACATATTTGCATACAATAGGCAAAGACCTAGAATAGTGTATGCATAGTTTTCATTCTTTCTAAAGCGTCAAATCAAAATGTGTCACTATTAATTGTTTCTTCAATGCTCTATAAAGAAAAAGAGAGAATATGTGTATCCTAAATGTGTTAAAATGAACCATTGAATGTCTTTAAATATTAGCACATAACATTAATTGTATCAAATAAGTGTTTAATTAGTTTCAAGTAAGAAAATATATTTGAATTTTGAATTGTAAAAAGGAAAGAGTTAAGTTTGTGATAATAGAAATGATCCTTGATAATAGAACAATTAAATCTAAGTGACTAACACGTAAATGAAAATAATTAAAAATTATATAAAATATAAGTAAATGAGTCAAAATACATACATATGTAAATAAAGTAAGTGTTAAATACTAGAAATAAATCTATAAAAATAAATTGAAGTTAAGAAAATAAATCGTCATCCACATAAAATTATGTTATTTATTAATACAAATATATATATATATAATCCTAAAATTAAAGACAAAACTAAATGAAAAAATATACGAATCTCACCATTATAATTATAAATTAGTTCGTACATTTACAGCTCATGCTTATGCCTTTATAAATGCCGTCCGTGGCCTCTTAATAATGCAGTGGGGTTAAGCTAAATTTAGAGCTAGTTGACGACTTTGGAATCTACCAATAATTGTTGAATCTCTAGATTAGTAGATGTCATTTAATAATATAAGATGACGCAGCATTTCCTCTACGGTGCGGGAGTAAAGTAGGTAAGCAATTGCTCATGGATGCTAACTACTCACAGCATGTGAAGAAAAATAATGCAACTTTTTCAATCATTTTTAATGCAAAATTGTACGTTCAACGGACTCTGCGCTGGTGCAAAATGTTAAGACAGTTATTTATTTAGTAGCACCCATCACAATTGCGTCCGTGATCAAACTCACTTTCTATTTTAGCTTAATTAAATATAAAAAGTATCATGTCTAATGTGTCCTCAGAATATTTTTATGGTCTTTCTTCAGATAAAAGGTGAACTTTTGGGTGTTTGGTTAGGTATCTTTTTGTTAAGTGTATTCTATAAATAAAGATAGGATATTAGACACTTTATGTAGCAATCACAAAAACAATTTGTTGTTTTATGATTAAATCGTTTTTTGAAATCTATAAGAAATTATTGGAATCATATTTTTAAAAGTAGGGTATTTATGTTATAGGGAATGTCAAGATATTTCAAAATAGTAAGTTTGTGTTTATTAAATGTCATTTAATAGGAATCCAAGTAATAGGATGTTGGGGTGATCCTAGTAATGAAATAATTAGTTTTTTTCATGAATATTTAGAACCTAATAAAACACAAGCACCCTACATGATAATGAATCTTAGAAAATCTTACTCTACCACCACATCCCCATAACCATTGTCCTAACCCTTGGCTTTCAGTCAACTAGAAAGAGAAAGTACTAGTAGCTCTTCACTATCGGATGCATACTTCTCTCTTCAACAATGTGGCATGTAGTTTCCAAGATGCTAATTTGGCTTGATTAGTCAAGCTTCGACATGGCTTAGGCTTGCCCACTTCTTTTATTTGATGGAATCTTGTAGTTCAAGTCAATGATCTTCCTCTAATTCTTTGTAAATGGTTGAAAGACAATTAATTGTTTCACAAAAATTTAAAGACCTTTCCTAATCTATGAGATCTTCAAAATTTCTATTGAAAATCTTACCATAATTTTACATTAAATTTGTCCTCTCCTTCTCTAATAGATTAATTGTGACTAAGATACCTTCACTAATACCTCACTCTTCCATTATTAATACTTCAATTCCTTCATAGTTGAGATTTCCTTAAAGACTTGAAACGATTGAATGGTACTCATTCCTCTGCCTTTTCTCTATAAAACCTTTATTCTTGACCATGGCCCTAACTGGAAATGAAATTATTCTTCTCAGATATCATATGTATAAAACTAAATGCTTGCCTATGGCACTAAATCTGATTCTCAAATTCAACTAACTTTTAAGGAGAATCGGCTAATAAATATTTACCAGTATTTAATAAAATCAGCGGAGGATCCGCCAGAAAAAACTGAAGAATCAATAATACCCGTTACCTAGTACTGCAACATTGTCTCACAGCTTCTTGTAGGACACCTCTCGTATCTTGTTGTAAGAGCTGATTGTTACAGAATCTGTTGCAGGACAGATGATAGCAGCAGGTGTCCAGAATGGATCAGAATTAAGACTTCCTTTAACAGACACCAGCTCATTTTCTTACACCAATTTCTCCAGCTATTGGAGGAAAAATTAGTTCAATTAGTCTTCTATTTTGAATATAATGTAATTAAGTTGGTATTAGTTGGTATGAATTAGTTGAGTAAGCTTTTCGATAAAATTGTGTATATTTTCTCCTCTTTCAAATGATAGATCACTGTGTGTGATCCGAAACGTCAACTAAAAATATACACAATTTTATTCAAAAGCTTACTCAACTGTACTGGTATTGTATTCCAAACATTTTTCTTATTGATCTTTATTATATGGACCAGATCTACACCCTTGTTTTATCTCTATGTTTGTCTATTTTCTCTTTTCCCTAACGATGAGTAGCAAGGATATTGGAAATGAAGAGAGGAAAATTGTTGAGAATAGAAAGAAAATGGCATGCATGTTGTTGTTGAAGTGTGTAGCTAGAGCAATACAGAGGATTAGTTTGTTATCTTCATTAAAGTACTGCACAATTTTCTAAGTTTCTAATTTCAATATTTTTCTTTCATTGAAGAAGTGATTATCTATGTTCATTCATCATTCTTTTATTTATTTTTAAATCTTAGATTAGGTTGCATCAATAGGCTTCTCTTGTAGCAAGAGAACAATGGTCACCTCGCTTGGATGATTAATAATTGTCCAAATCACATCACTTCTCAAGTATGTGGTAATTTATTGGTTACAAAATTTGCTACTTAAAACTATCTTACCAAATTCTCTCTTCAAGGAGTGATCCTCAAATGGAGAGGAATGGATTCCATTCTCTAATTAGAAATTCTTGTTTGTCATTTAGTTGAACATTTCTTGTTTTAATAGATTTTGTAGACACTAAAATTTGTTTCGAGTCTACGACAACATTTTCTTACTAATTTTTGTTCAATCCTAATTTTTCATCTAACCTTAATTTTTGTTTAACCTTAAGTTTCATCTAACCCTAGTCCCATTCTTTTTCACATCCATAAAATTAATTATTCTAATTTTATTTCTCATCATTTCTTCGATTAAATAATTATTTTTAATTATTTAATCCCTAATCTAATCTCGTCTTCGATTAAATAAATATTTTAATCTATTTTATCATCCTCACCCTAAGTTTAGCTATAAAATAATTATTTAATCCCTAATCTAATCTCGTCTTCGATTAAATAAATATTTTAATCTATTTTATCATCCTCACCCTAAGTTTAGCTATAAATTCAATCTTCATTTCTTTGCAATTTAGCCACATTCCAAAACTTCAAAAAAGTGAGAAGGAGAAGGGAAATGAAGGTGATTCAATGTTGATGTAAGAAGGTATTGCTTTTTTGTTTCAATTTCTTGATTTATTATGTCAAATTTGTACTTTATTGTTAGATTAGATTTTTAACTTGAATGTAATGGATTTGTGTGGTTGTTGTCTAGGATTTAAGCATTTAACCAGATTTTTTATCATACATATTTATTATAACTATTGGTAGCCCGTAGGATAGTTTCAAAAATGCCTTGGCCATAAAATCATTTAAGGGCCATCAATATAATTCAAGACAAATAATTTGTAGGATTTCGACCTTGGAGGTTGAGATTTTCTATTGGTGTACAAGCTCATATGCATTAGGGGCTTTCTAGGGTTTTCTAATGGGAACATACTACAAAAGGGAATGGTTGAACTTAAGAAACTTTTGAAATTGATCATTATAATTAGTGTATAATTTAATTGAAAAGAGATCCTTTTAAATATAGGGCATAATTTTTTGCTAAGAAAATTATATATGATTCATGTAACCCTTCTTCATATTCAAAAACCATTATCTTTTAATTTTTAAATTTAAAATACTATCTTGATGAATAACTAGTTTGTAATTTATCTTTGATCAATGGTTTAAATTCATCATCCTTTTATATCAACAATTACAATCAACCAATAGATTATAAAAATTATCCACCATTTGATCCACCAACCCACCAAATTTGTGCAAGTCATCACATATAGCAGGGTAAGTGCATTGAGTTGTGACACAAAAAGGTGATAAATTGAAAAAAATTCCTTAAAAGTCTATTTTACACATGCCAAATAATGTTTGTCCTTAATAAGATGCAAAATTATTTTGACTTTTTAGACTTTCAGGGCAGATTTGGGGGCTCCACACATGATATACCGAGTGCACGACATAATCCACAACTGGAATCGAAACCCTTGGCTAAACTCATGGTGGAGCATGTCACCATTCCTTCCATTATGAAGAACATTGTCGAGGTGGACATGCTGGATTCAATTAGCTTGTTTACTCAAAGCCTTGTATAGTGTGTGAGGCCTCTAGCAGAACATGATGTGGTCCAGTCTTCTATGCCTAGAGTTCCAACCCACTTTTGTCACTCTTGTGGTGTTGTTTGCATGCATTATGGTGAGAGTGCTCGAGATGCAACTCCACAAGATACATCGGCTACAAAGTAGTTGGTCATGACGTATACCTTGTTTAGTCAAACATTTGACATTGATACTCGAGTAAATTTTAGCAAGTTCATTTAATTTTGATTATTAAATTTTATTCTAAAACGTAAGAATAACTAAATTAGTAAAATGAATATGTTGAAAATTCAAGGTCGAAGTGTTGATGTTACATGTACCCTTCTCGCAGACCCCTATATGTTTACGTCAACAAGTCCACAAGTATTTAACCAGTATTAAAGAAATTATTATTGCATGTGAAAGTTTAAGCTTATATGAATGATGTCTCATAACACACTTTGGATGCCAAATAGTTTGTTGGTGGACCTTCGACATCGACACCTTGCTATTCTCATCCTTGAGCAACTTTCACTCAGGTAACCTTTACTATTTAATGGTGTTGTAAAACAATGTTAGGTAGTTTTGGTAATTAAAAAAAACACTATTCCATATTATTGTTATTTTTAGCACAATTCCATATGATTTTGTATAATTGTACTTTGTTCTTTACTGCATCTATCCTCTAAGGTTCTATACGGCTCCTTAGGGCTTGATTTTCCTTAATTTGAATTTGAATAAAAATGACCTAGCTTTCTTTGCTCAAAAATCCTTTTAGTTTCATGGTCATCCAAATCTTGACATGAATCTTCATTCAACCAACCATCTTTAAGATGATCCATAGAAAATTCACTTAGCATAAAAGATAAAGTGAATTACTAATGCATTTCTAGTCTAATTAAGGTTGAATTCTTTTATTCCTTCAGTAAAATATGTTTAAAACATTAAGACGGGTTAAACTTGCTTGTTACAAATTTACCAAAAATAATATAGATTGGTAGAATCATATGCAAAATACTTCTAAAGAACTAGACATAAACACTTTCATGTTCCTCCTTTCCACACCTTCTCTGAAGAATGCTAATGCCTACATAGACACTTTTTTCTTCAAAACTACAATTACATCAAATTTGTTAGCAATCTTTCCAAACTAGGGTTTTTTGTTTATTGAGGACATTTCCTTGATTATTGCTTCTTTATTTTCTAAACTAATTACGTTATTGATCTCCACTTGTCTCCAACTTTTCCTTCCTTTTAGTTACACTAGATTGGTCAAGAAGATTTCATAAATCCTTTATTCATGGTTGTGCTCTTCTATCCATTTTTTGTCCCAATTATCTTAATGATAGCCTCCTCCATGCCTCTTATGTCTTGAATAATATTATTATTTGCTTACTCTTACTCTCTTCCAGGAAGTTGCATTCTACCTCAAAGATCTTCCTTCATGTCATTGCAAAGTGTATTTTGAGTTCTCCTACACACGTGTTTTTCACATAAATAACTCTTTCTTCTTGCTTCCTCCCTCGAGACCCTCAAAGATCTCAAAGAGGATTCAGGATTGTAGTGGGGTATTCCTCATATTGATTGTTTGTATGATTTTTTTCCTTCCTTGATCTAATTTTTCTCTGTGTTTTTCCACTTGGTTGTATTTGAAGGTCTTTATCCCTACTTTGATTTATAAAGTGTGATTCCTAGTTCATTTTCATTGCTTTACTATCCTGAAGTGGATCCATAGTATCCTCTCTTCCTCTGAGTAGTAGCTTTGTTTGTCCTTATTATTGGTTGTTCAATTCTCTAGTCCAATCATTCCTCATGATTCGTAATCTACGTAAGTATTTTCTTCTTGTAATCTATTTATATATATTGCAAACATATATATATCAATTAAGGGTTTTATAAATTTTACAAAATGAATAGTTTTATGACATGTAAAGTGAGAGGTATCATGGAGTCATATATTGTAGTTATATATATAGTTCCTTCACTGTTTTAACCTAGCTGCATCAATAATTTTGAAGGAACCAATACAATATTCAAGGATGTACCTTGTATAATTCCTTGAGCTAAGAGGCTTTGGCTAGATGACAAGAGAGAGTGAAGAGAATTGCATTGAAACATTGATCATTGAACATTGTTTGAAACTTCATATTTGTTGTTTCATTTTTAGATGTTGACATCAGACAACCCTTCTAGTGTTTGTGGCATGATGGACCATGCAGTTGGTGCATCAATAGTAGGTTCTAATCCCTTGATAGAGGTATGGCATGACAAATTTGTAAATTTCATATTCTATTTGGTCATTTATTGGTTTATTATTAAAAAATTTAATGATATTCATATGTAGTTTAATTGCTATCTTGATACTTGCTACATGTGCTTGTCACACTAGATCGTCAGCATGTTGCTATTGCAAATGAGCATGATGATTATTTGTTTGTGATAAGTCATTTTTCTATTGTATGTCATTCCACAATTCAATTTCTATATATTTGTGTCTAAACTTCTTATTGTATTAGTTGAAACTCTAGAGAAGTGAAGAGAGGGGGATGAGTGAGCATGTTTGAAAGACAACAACATCACTTGCATCTTCATCCAACCGATAGTTGAAGGTAGTGTGTGATCTATTTCCTTCCCCTAGTGGTAAATGACTATGTATTAGGGTCATTTGTTGTATGCTTAGGTGGCATTTTTGAACATATATTTTGTACTATCGATATGTGACATTTTATGTCCATATGGTTTTTTTGTAGTGGGCCTGTATGACATTATTGGATATATTGTATACTTTTATTCATATATATTGTTGTATAGCCTTTTGGATTTTTTATTAATGCAAATCTTATTTTACCACTGCTATCTATAATTTTATCTTGAACTTTGTCAACATGAGGATTAAGTAAATCCCATTTTTGATAGCTATTCTTGAATGATGTTATCATGCATATTGTATAAATCGTATTCTTGAATGTTGTAGGCATGGCTATTTTTTATATCTTGTTCTTGATTTTTATTGTTTAATATCCATTGATTATTCATTTGATGCTTAAATAATTACTAATGGTTTTTATTACATTCAAGTTTTCACATGTGTCTATAGCTTTCTAACATTCATGTGACAAATGTTACTGAGTAGACATTTAATTATCTAAAGACTCCTACAGTTAAGGTTGATAAACCTACTAGCTTCTTTAATAAACTATTACTAAGAAGAGTATTAATTTAATGTTGATTTTGATTAGTGATAACTCCTAATATTCCTATATTTTGTTGCGCTTACATTAAAACTCCTAAATTTGGTAGGATTGGTGCATAGCTTTTGCTTGGGTAAATCACTTCACTCTTACATTTTACATATATTGCATCAAGACATGAACTATAATTGTGTTCTCTAGAGTATATTACATGGCAGTGGAGTGCATATAACTAATTTTCTCACTGTAGATAGTCTCAAATTCACTGCATTTGTCATTTGGAGCCTCCATTAGTGTCTTTCACCACCTAGCTACAAACTTGTTATCCTTTAGTTTGAGCTACATCATAGGACCGTTTGATTTTGCTAGCTCTATTAACCTTTAACAACCATTAAGTCCCTCTATTTTATCTTTTGGGCTACTCACTATCACATTTCTTGCTACCACCATCAACTCATAGTGACTATGATTTTGGGGCAGCATTCATTAGAATTACCACACCACCAAGTCCCTACTCAACACTCTCACTGCCATTCTTTGAAACTTTGTGCATTTCTACCATTTTCCTTTTCTTGTATGACTATACAAACTTAATCCTAGTTTGAGGTATCAAAGCATGTTCCTGAAAGCCTATGGGACATACCTACTTTAACTGCCATCTATTAGAATTAACTATTCAACCTTCTTCTTAAGTAGGCCATTAATGAATTTCTATATGGGTGTTCCTTTCATGTGTATATTGGTGACTTACATGTATTCATGTGAATACTTTATGACTTACATGTATTTGTATGTATACTTCATGACTTGCGACTTATGACTTACGTGTATTCAAGTGTATACTTTATAACTTATGTGTATACTTTGTGACTTATGTATATTCGAATGTATACTTTGTGACTTACGTGTATTCATGTGTATACTCCATGACTTATGTATATTTGAGTACATGCTTTATGTATTCATGTGTATGCTTCATTCTCCATGACTCATGTGTATTTATGTGTATTTATGTGTATTTATGTGTATACTCCATGCATTATGTGAATCCTTCATGATTCTTGTGTATACTTCATGTATTTACGTGTATGCTTCATGTATTTACGTGTATGCTTCATGCTTCGTGTGCATACTTCATGTATTCACGTGTATGCTTCATGCTTCTTGTGTATACTTCGTATTCACATGTATGCTTCATGCTTCCGATGTATACTTCATGTGTTCACATGTATGCTTCATGCTTCCTATCTATACTTCATGTATTATGTGTGTGGACACTGAAAAATATCTCAAACCTACAAGCAACATTTTCTCACTAATTCACCTTCTTCCATGCCTAATCAATTTTTTTTAATTACTTAATTATTCTCTAATGTCATATTCCTCTATTAATTAAATAATTCTTAATTATTTAATTAATTCACTTGATCTCATTCCTTTTTTAATTAATTTAAATAAATATCAATTTTTTTAGAATTACGTCACTAATTATCCTTTTCTATCCATAATTAATTATTCATTAGCCTTTTCCCTCCATAATTAAATAAATTTTATTTATTTAATTATTTCATCCATTTTTCCTCTTCTATAATTAAATAATTATTTTTAAATTTATTTAATTATTTATCATTTCCCTCCTTTTATTAAATAATTATTTTTTATTTTTATATTTCACACTCCACCTTCTTTTATAATTAAATAATTATTTTTAATTATTTAATTATTTAATTATTCATTTTCCCTCTTTTAAATTAAATAATTGCTATCATTATTTAATTTGAATTTCTTCTTAGCCAAGCTCTAAATCTCAACCAATTTCTTGATTTTTGGTCCACCCTTCCCATCCTTATCTCTTTTCTTCTCAATTAATCTCATTCATTGATCATGATACATCATCATTCAATCCTAACCCTTCATTTGAATTAAGATTTCTATAAAAGTAAGTCATCATCCTTATTTCAAGGTTAACCATAATCTTCAATATTTTGTTTCTCATATCATTCATCTTGAAGAACCACAATCTTCAATATTTTTCATTTCATAACATTCATCTTGTTTAACCACAATCTTTGAAGTTTTTCTATATTGAGATCTAGCTATCTTACATCAACATCAAGGTCATCATACAAGTTACATACTACATATCTAAGAACAAACAAAGAAAAATGGAGAAGAGAAATGGAGATGACTCAACTTTGGCATATAAATTGAGTATTATTGCTTCATTATTTAGATTTCTATTGTCATTTGTGAGGGTCTTCATAACTTGAATTAGATAGTTTTGTGGTTGCTATTATTGATTCATACTTATCCCCCTGAATTCTAACCCCGATCTACACTTGGTGAACCTAACATGAATCAAACATCCTTATTTTATCTTTATTTTTCTGAGGCTTTTAATCTTATCTCCTTGTTTTGTTAAAAAAAATCAAGAATAGCCTTGTGTAGATGAGGTTGAAGATAAAACCCTAGGATTTTCCAAAGATTTCATCATATCTTTCAAACAGCTGCTAATTTTTTCTAGGTTTTTTACTGTAGGTCAAGGATCATATCAAGAGCCTACATTCCAAAAATTAGATTCAGATCGACACTTTTGAGTGAGTTATTCTATTTTTAGTAATTTCTAAAGATTTCATCATATCTCCCAAACGCCTACAAATTTTTTTTTGGTCAGAGATAATATCATAAGCTTACACTCCAAAAATGAGCTCCAAGTCAACATTTTTGAGCAAGTTATCATATTTTTATGATTCTTCATAAATCTTAAATTCTAGTCACAAATCAGCAAATTTTTCAAAAAAAAATTGCAGATCTGGAAAGCTCTCAAAATTCTATAGGGGTTTTGTTCTTTACATTTTTCATTTTGACCTCAAATAATTAATCTACAATCAAATCTTTGAAAATTTGTACTCCATAAATCTACTCCTTAATTAGGGCTTAAATTTTCTAATTTTTGGAAAGTTCTCAAAATTTTATTAGGGGTATCTTCTTTGCATTTTTGTTTTTGGGGTAAAAAATATAACAAAATAATCAGATCTTGGATTCATGTTGATAGAATGCAATTTTTTTTTGGTTACTAATATCTAATTTTTAGCTTCTATCAATCGTTGGGAGAAGACCTTTTGATTTAAACTACTAATCTATTTCTTGCAAGGTTCCATTGTATGTTTTTTATTTTTAAATTAGAAATATTTGTAATTGGTGCTTAAAAAGAACAAGTGTTTTATGTGTCTTGTGCACTTGCACGTTGTGTTAAATCCTAGATTTGTGTGAGTGTATCCTCTCCCCTTGCACTTTGTGTGATCTTGTTGCATGAGAAATACATAGAAATTATTTTTTCTTTTAGTAGTGAGGCTTGCCTTTGAGACACATCCTAATGGATAACTCAAAGGGGACAACCTCAAGCATGTTTCGCTATGGGCTATATTAAAGGGGTGAAGGTGAAAGTCAGTAACTCTATCTGATGAAGTTAAATCATGCATGTTAGTTATGTTGTGGGTGTATAGACCACATGAGGGTTAATTAGAGGCTTTAGTGTCTCATGTTTGAAGTTATACCATTGGTGTTTATTGTAGTCACCACTAGAAACCTATTGTTTTAGAGCCCAAGAACTATTTTGGTCATCTTCTAGTGTTGGTCATCTTAATCCTAGGAATAACCTTCCCATTAACTCATATCTATGCAATATTGCTTATAAGTATCTTAAATCCACTCTATCTTATGCTATGTACATATATTTTTGACTTACGTTGTAAAATTAAATGACTCTATTCCAAAAGTACAATCCCAACAATAAAAGACTATATTCAAGAGTGTAATATCATTAATAAAAGGCTATTCAAAAAGTAGATTCTATTCAATTAAATGACTTCATGTCAAGAGTATAAAACAATTAATAAAGAAACAATTCCAACTCGATAGGGTAATCCCACCTATGGCTCCAACCAAATAGTTATTCACAAATTCAAGTGATCAACTTAATCACATAGGTTACTCTCAACCTTGGTTTACCCAAATCCTAGGATAAAATCCTAAACCATACATAGGTTGGCATACAACATAAATGACATTAATAGTATAGTGTTATTGTCATATTTTTGACCTTGATATAATAATCATCTCTAGTTGACTCTAGTCAGTTACAACTATCAACCCCCACAAACATGCAAATCACATAAAATTTCCATTACAATCATTCTTTACTTCTTATAGATATATTTGAGTTATCCTATTAAGCTTCTAGTTCATAATCAATCTTTCTTCCAATAAGGCAACATATTCACACACACATTATTATATATTAGCATAATAAAAAAGTATGTTATTCAACCTTATGATGACTATCAAAATAATCATACTCAAATATAATTCCTGACCCTAGGAATAGATTACTCCTCTTCCTCCAAGGAGTTATGAATTACCATTAAGGTATTCTCAAAAACCTAACGATTCCAAAGTAGTCCTTCGACATACTATCATTTCCCATTGTACATGACCTATGTAGAATATATATAGCCTCAACAACCTAGCATAGTTTTAAATACAATATAACCACACTCTTCGATATAATACCTAAGTATGTGCTAATCAAAGAGGGTTTCATCTATCAAAAATTCAACCAAGTACCATACAATCTCAAACAAGCATTGGTAACACTCTTTTCATAGTCATGACAAACATAAATGAATTACCTAATATACGAAAAAGTAGAGTTATAGAAATCAACATGCCTCTAGAATTTATCTCCAATCAACACATTGATATCCCAAGTTCCACTTCTAGAAATTTATGCTTGCTCCTTCTAAGATCAATCCTATCACCAATCTAGCCTATATCCAAGAACTCTCAGTAATTGCAACTTCACCAAAATAATTCTCACTCACTAGAAAATATCTCTAAATTCTTTTGCATAGAAAATGCAACAGAATAATAAAAGGAAATCGGATTGATAAGTGTAGCAATTGGTAGAATGAGAACCTCTATTTATACTAAATTGTGAGCAAGCAAAGGCTACAAACAAGTTAATGTTTATGCCACCTTTCTAACCTCATGCAATGACTCACCAAGCTAACTCACAGGTTTTCAACATAAAATATTCCTCACCATTTAAATGGCCAAGTCAACTTGATAAGGGACAACAAGCTCAATTTTTTTCCTAATTCCAATTCCTTTACAAAATGCTACCAAGTTGCTCTTGACTGAGTTTAAATACTATTTACAAATATGTGTATTTTGAAGACCTCTTAAGCATTCCAAACACTTGCAAATATGGTGCCACCTTCATATGTTTGGTGCCCATAGTTATAGCGCGGGTTTGAAATATTCCAAATACTTTTAAAATAGTTGCAACTTCCTTCTCAAATGTTTACACAACAACAACTAACTCTGGCATGCTTCATCCTTTGGTTGACTTGGTCCAATATTGTCTTATGCCTTGGTTTAATTTACTTCAAAGGTTGCGCCATGTTTGTGCAGATTTTATACTTTGTAAAGTATCAATGTGTAAGGTAACACCTATTTCTAGTGCTATGCTCCACTAATATTTGCATTAAAACCTACTTCACTACTTTAAGCACTTTGATATACTAATTCTAGTGTTAGCTTTAATACTAAACCAAATTCTTTATATGGTTGCACCACATATAAGTGCCTTCATTCATTTATTAAATGCATTCACTTTTTCTTAAGTGCTTTATAACATTAACTCTAGCACTATACACATATACTTATATGCTGAATTTATTTCATTCAAAGGCAATGCCTAACTCTTTCCTTTTGTTTCTTTTTAAAGCGCTTATAATATATAAAACAATATATATCAACAAAGTATATAATATTATATATATGTATATATATATATATATATATATATATATATCTTGTTACGTATATATATGTATATACATATATACATATACTAATATAGAAGTATATTCGCTTACATGAACATATTAATATATGTATATTTTAATATACATATATCATTACTTTAATATCCAAATTCAAACACATATAATCCCAAGGTATTATGTATACAAATACATATACATATGTATGTATTATCAAATGCGTGTATATATACATATATATAAATATATACAAGTATAACATTATCTAATATTTAATAATATTAGCCTCATATATATTCATCTTCATCAATGAATATATACACAAAATGTGTACGTATATTCATATGTCATAAACATGCAACTCATATCCCTATGCATATTATGTAATCATATGCATGAGTTATTGTTCATACACATAAGAATATATACATTTGATGTATATAATTATCAACATAAATATAAATAAGAACACACAAAGAAGCACTTAATCACATTTTCCAAATCAAGGACATCAAATACCAAGACCACATATCAATACAAAACATACTCAAAATCCTGCCAAGGGGTTATTTACCACTTCCCACGCTATTGAATCAACTAACCCAATCTAGGACGTGAGTGTGTGTATGCTCAGTAAGGTTGAATTAAAGGTTACCATACCAAGTTCTTCTCCCAAGTGATACTTCCCCTCTCTTCCAGAGGTTCAAACTCATTCCTACATTCAACTTACTACATCACAAAGGTAGTTAGTTGTTCATATATATTTGCATCATCAAAGCATTAACGTATTCACGTTGCAATACATCTAGGATGTGAATGTGTGCGTATGCTCAGTAATGTTGAATTAAAGGTTACCAAACCAAGTTATTCTCCTAAGTGATACTTCCCCTCTCTTTCAGAGGTTCAAATCTGTTCGTACATTCAACGTAATAATCATACCTTGAAAATTAATAACATCTTAATTCATATTGAATATTTTATTCCCCTATTGAACATATTAAAGTTTTAATTTAAAAAAATCATCTTATTTACTTACAAGGTAAAATTAACCCGATAACTAAGAGACGAGGTGTAACATACTTTTCCCCTTGTGAATCATCATCTTAGATAATTTAAAGCACTTAAACATATAGATTAATTCAAATAAGGTTTTACTTTCCATTTTCTAAATCATGCAGGAAATAAGTATATTTCCATCAATCTTCCATCATAGTACGACCCTTTTTCAATCTCATCATTACTAGACCTTACACTGATTGACTGTGTTAACATATGGGGATAACTTGTGTTCTTCACACATACCTTCCTTTTAAGAACTATTTATCTTAATTATATTAACTCATTTCTACTTCATAAGTACAATAGTGACTGTATCCTATATGACACCTATACCATAGTGACTAGAGCATGTTCTCATTGGCTAATACAATTATCCTTATTGTAATCCAAATAGAAAAGGAATATTGGTGTATTGTGCACTACACCATGGGTCCCATCCTTCCCTTTGGTCTTTACACCATTGGACAACTCAGAAGCCGAGACCATCCATCTTTGGCACAACCATTTACCTTAAACATAATAATATTGCTTCTTAATTTAAGCTTTGTATCAACAAATTTTTCCTTGACACTTTTTATCTATTATTCCATTTGACAACATTTTTGGTCTAAGATTAATACTATTTCTTAGTTTATCTTAGCTTTATAGAGATTCAACCCTTCTTCCCATATAATGGACCAAACCTCAACGATATAATTTTATTGTAATATAAGTATTCTACAAATCCTCCAAGATTTGGTTTATCCCTTTTGTCTAACTGGCTGACTTAAATTAATGATTGAGGATTCATTCAATTGAATTTTTCATAAGATTATCATGATTTACACAAAACCTAAATGTTCCTTGTGTGTCCCATTCTGAGATAACCTTCTCAAGAACACTAAGAAAATTCTTTACACAATTTTGTTTTTTTAGGAGTGATATACTATAAATCAACTTTCCCAATCAAAATTGGTTATGTTGATGATTATATCCACCATAGCATTATGCTAGTTCTATTGGCATACTAAGGATCAAAATTATTCCAATAATCTACCACTTCCTCTCTGGAATTCCCTGAGTATACAAGTCCTTCCTTTTGATGACATTCTATCTTCATCCTTTGGCATACTGGACAACAAATAGCCACATACCTTGCAACATCTTATTCTATCCTCTTCTATATTATAGTGGTTCCTCATCTGTCAAATAGTTTTTTTCATTCTTTTGTCCCCAGAATATGACATCAATTTACCTCATTTCATTCCTTAATCTTCCAAAATTGATAATTAGGTTCTTCTTCTAATACATAATAGTCCATCCTGACCTAGTGAAAATTTCTTCCATGGAATTATACCGCATTTTATTCTTATAATATAATGATTAAATATTTTGTGGAGATAAAAATCCTTCACTCTATGACATCCAAAACTTTTTGCTCTCTAAGCATTCCCAAAGTTGTAATCCTATTTCCAACTCAGTCTATCTCTTCCGATGAGAATTTATATTAGTTGAGCATCAATCATTACATCATATCAATTGATATTATCTTCCAAAAAATATCAACAATTATTTCATACCTAGTTTCCAAGCATGAATGTTTTCTCTATAACTCACAATCATGAGTACATGAATCTTCCCTTCCCTATTCCATATGCGATATTATTTCCTTTCGTGATTAAGCATGATACCCATCCTTTTCTAAAGTAACAATAATAACAAATTGATCTTCCAAAATAAATATGTATAGATTTGTGTTGTAAATTTTTTTCAATTTGGTCAAAAGCCTTGACCTTTCCACTACATTTCACCAATAACTCCAATACCTTAACTCTTTTAAATTTACCCACCTTGTTGTGGTCATTGAGTACAAGACTTTGGTTAAAATTTCTCTCCTACTAGAGATACAACATTAAAATTTGTTGAGAAGGATAATTATCTGAGTACATCTACTCTTCCTCTTCCCCCCTAGTGTTTTCAAGATATTAGATCATCTCAAAGTTGAACTCTTAACAATCATCCACTTTTTCCAAATTGGTTGAATTAATTTAACATTCCTTGTTGTTGGATTTTGATAGTTGATTGACTATTACTTTCCTTTCTTACCCTCCATGATATTCATTGAAATACTTTTTCATTCCCAAAATTGGATTCATCATCGCCTTCTAATTTCTCAAAATTGTTGGGAAAATGTGTTTCAACCTTGCAATTATATATGATTTATTGATAGGATGTATGTTGGTATGTGGTGACTAATCATGCAAATACTATACATGTTAAGGTTTTTTCCCGCTGACACGTCAAGATTTTTTCCTGCTAACACATCAAGGTTTTTCCGTTAACACATCAAATAAAAAATGACCTTATAAAACCCTAAGTCTAGAAGGTTCCAAAAAGCTTGTTATAAGCAGGTGGGATGTATGTAGATGAGGTGTATTTTGAGAGTCTTATAGCGTTCATGGTGTCTCTTGATCTCTGGTGGTGATACTCTTATGAGAAGCTTGATCTGCAAGTATATTGTAATCTTTTGATTTTTGAATAATATTGGGCAACTTTTGGAGTGTGGTTTTTTTCTCCCAAAAGGGTTTTCCTCACGTAAATCATTGTGTTGTGGTATGCATGATACTTGTGTTTATTTTTGTTTAAGTTTTTGTAACTTTTAAAGATCTGTAAAAGTTTTACATTATTCTCTTCTCAAGGTTAGTGTAGGAAGTTGTTCCACTACCTTAGCTTCCTTACAAGTCGTATCAGAGCTTGATCACCTTTGGTTTCAATTGTGGGTTGTTGGGTTTTTTGAACTAATATTGATCTGAGTGGGAGCTTGTGCATAAGAAAAAATTTGATCTTGTTGTAGGAATTTTCAAATGGCATGTTCATCAAGGAGAATAGAGGTGGAGAAATTTTTTGGAAATAATTTTGAGATGTGGAAGCTAAAGATGGAAGATTTGTTGATAGATCAAGATCTGTGGGATGTTGTTGATGAGAATATTTCAAGGCCTGTAGATCCTACTCAAGATACTCAATATCATGTTATGGACCGTAAAGCCAAAGGTCTAATCAATTTTTTCTTGGAAGAATTTGTTTTAATTAATGTCCATGAAGAGACCTCTCCACATAAACTATGGAAAAATCTTGGTGAGATGTATCAAGCCAAATCTTTAGTGAACAATATTTTCTTGAGGAATAAATTGTATTCCTTGAGAATGGAAGAGGATGGAAGAATTACAGACCACTTGGAAGCATTCAATATTTTGGTGGCTCAGTTGGCATCAGTTGGTGTCAGAACAGATGAGGAAGAGAAATGTTAGATCTTGCTTTGTTCTTTTCTTGATTCATGGGATTCTCTTGTTATGGCTATTGGGAGTACTTATGTTATATTGAAGACTGAAGATATGGTGGGTTCTTTGATTTCTCAAGAGATGAGGAGGAAGGTATCCATCAGTGCCAAGGAGGCCCTAAATGTTCATGGAAGACCTAAGGAAAAAGGCAAGAAGAATGAGAAGTGTGATAAATTCAAGTCCAAGGGGAGATCTAAGTCTCCTAGAAAGTCCAAAGTTATTTGTTAGAACTGCGCTAAGCCTGGACATGTTCGTAAGGACTGCAAAGAAGAAAAGAAGAAGAAAAAGAAGAAATTTGATTATGATTATGAGTCTAAGAAGGAAGATGTTGACACATTCATTGCAGCTTTGGAAACTCATGCAGGTAATGATGCATGGTTAATTGAACCAGATGCATATTTTCATATGACCTTTAATAGAGATTGGTTTTGTGAATATGAAAAAATTTATGGACGTAAGGTGTACTTGGGTGATGATTTTCATTTGACATCGATGACCATGGTAAAGTTAAAATAAAGTTTCTTGATGGTAGAATAAAAAGGATTAATGGTGTGTTGCATATCCTTGGATTAGCATAAAATTTGTTGTCTATGAGAAAACTAATAGATGCAGGTGTGCAGGTAGTATTTTTTGATGCAAGATGCAAGATGGTCAGAGGTGCTATGGTGATTGCTAGAGGTGTTAGATATGACACATTGTAAAAGCTTGATGCATGCACTATTGAGTGCAATAGTACTTTTGTGAAAAGAAAGTATGTGGAAGAAGTGAGGGTTTCACCTTTAGTAGATGGTCATGGATTTTGGGTGCCCAAGGGTGCTCTTTCTTCTGAGACAAAGTTACCTACAGATAAAACTATGTTATGGCACTAGAGACTTGGACGCATTGGAGAAAAGGGTCTAAGGACCTTGAAAAATAAAAACCTTGTTGAAGGTTTGTCTGATTGTAATCTTGAATTTGATTTATGTGAGCATTCCATTTATGGAAACCAAAGCTACGTTCAGTTTTACTCGAGTTCTCATAAACCTTGTGTTGTATTGGATCTTATTCATTTTGATGTATTTGGTCCTATAGATGTTCCTTCAATTGGTAAATCCACATATTATGTTTCATTTATTGATGATTATAGTAGGACATGGGTATATTTATTAAAGAGTAAATATGAATTTTTTAGTCGATTTAAAGAATCTAAAGCAATGGTTGAGTTGCAGACTGGAAAGAAAATAAATTGTTTGAGAACTGATAATGGCGGTGAATTTTTCTCTTATTATTTTTATAGATTCTATAAATATTATGGTATTCATAGAGAGAATTCAACTTCGTATTCTGCACAACATAATGGAGTTGCAGAAATAACGAATAGGACAATGATGGAGAAGGCTAGGAGTATGTTGAGTGGTGTTGGCCTAGAACAAAGGTTTTGGGCTAAAGTTGTTTCCACTACCTGTTACTTGATTAGCAAGTCTCTTACATCAGCTCTTGTTAATAAGACACCTATAGAAGCATGGTCAAGTCACAAGCCTTCATTAAGACATCTTGGAGTTTTTAGTTGTGAGGCATATGCACATGTGCCAAAGGAGAAGTGAACAAAGTTGGAGAACAAAGCTGTGAAATGTATCTTCATAGGGTATAGTTATGGTGTGAAATGATACAAGCTTTGGGATCATGTTTCATAGAAATTAATACATAGTAGGAGTGTTATTTTTAGAGAAACTAAGCCTTCTTCTGTTACATTACAGCCTAAACAAAGTAAACAGGAAGATGTGATTCAATTTCCTTCTACACCTGAGAAAGTTGAATTGAGGCTTAAGGATAGACAAGAAGTTGAGGTGATCTCATCTAGCTCTAGTTCTTTAGAAGAGGAGGAAGAACCTCCAACTCATCTTGTTCGTAGGTCTACAAGGCATAGACAACCACCTAAAAGGTATTCACTTGATGATTGGAGATGTATTTTTTCTTTGAATACTAACATGGATGAACCCAGATCTATAGAAGAGGTACTAGGTATGAATGATGCATAATCCTGGAAGATTGTTATGGATGAAGAAATGACATCTTTGAAAAAGAATGATACATGGGATCTTGAACCATTTCCTAAAGGATGAAAACCTATTGGTTGTAAATGGGTGTTCAAGAAAAATATTGGTTCGTATGGAAGTATTGAGAAATACAAAGCAATGTTTGTTGCAAAAGGTTACTCTCAAGTTGAGGGTATTGATTATGGTGAGATATTTTCTCCTGTTGCAAAAATTGACATCCATTAGATTTTTTCTTTCTATTATTGATGCTTATGATTTAGAGGTTGAGCAAATGGATGTGAAAATTTCTTTCCTTCATGGTGACTTCGAGGAGGATATTTATATGACACACCTAGAGAACTACGTGGTGAAAGGTAAAAGTAAATTGGTTTGCAAATCGAAGAAACATTTGTATGGTTTAAACTAGAGTCCTAGGATGTGGTACCAGAAATTTGATACATATGTGTTGAGTTTTGGATTTGTGTGTTTTAAATCAGATCATTGTGTTTATTATAAAACTAATGGTGATCGTTTCCTATTTATTGCATTATATGTTGATGATATGTTATTCATTGGTAAAGGGAAAGGTATGACTTCATAATTGAAATCTCAACTTGCTGCTAAGTTTGAAATGAAAGATATTGGTGCAGATAAACACATTCTTGGGATGGAAATCAGAAGAGATAGAGTGACCAAAACTATGGCTTGGCCAAAGTAAGTATGTCAATTGAATTTTACAGAGGTTTGATATGCATTATTGAGACTATTGTGTGTTCCTATTTCAGCTAGAATAAAGTTATCTGTTTCAAATTGTCCAACATCCCCATCAAGGATGGAAGACATGAACAGAGTGCCTTACTAGAGTGTAGTTGGAAGTTTGATGTATGTTATGGTTTGTACTAGACTAGATATTGCGCAAGCAATGGGAGTTCTTTCCAGATATATGTATAATCCTGGTAGAGTTCACTGGGATGCAGTTAAAAGAGTCTTTAGATATTTGTGCGGTGCCTTAGATTATTATTTTATGTTATCATAGTAATATGGCTGAAGATGATATTTCCCTTGATATTCATGGTTATGTGGATTCAGACTGGGCAGGTGATGTTGATAGTAGAAGATCCACCAATGCTTATGTGTTTACTTTATTTGGTGGTGCAATTAGTTGGATGAGTAAGTGGCATGTTGTGGTTGCTTTTTCCACTACTGAAGGAGATTATATGGAAGCTACTCGTGCTTGTAAAGAAGCCATTTTGGCTTTAGAGATTATGTTCAGATGTTGGAATAAAACAA
Source organism: Sequoiadendron giganteum (assembly GCA_007115665.2). NCBI lineage: Eukaryota > Viridiplantae > Streptophyta > Pinopsida > Cupressales > Cupressaceae > Sequoiadendron > Sequoiadendron giganteum. The sequence continues at coordinate 4,528,478 of CM021106.1, read as the reverse complement.
GGTGCAATGACAATTTATTGTGACAATCAAAGTGTGATATGTCTATCCAAGAACCCAATGTTTCATGCCAGGACCAAGCACATTGATGTACAATATCATTTTTTTAGAGATATCGTCGAAGATGGCAAGGTGAAGCTAGTTAAGGTAGAGACTTTGATGATTTGTTTTTATTCTTTAACTAAGCTTGTGAATACAAAGAATTTCATATGGTGTTCAGAGACTATGGGCCATTCGACCCCTAGCCATTAGAGATGATGATGACACCCTTTCGTTGTCCTTTCAATTAGAGATGATGACTATGGGCCAGTCATCCCCTAGCAATTAGAGATGATGATGAATATGGGCCATTCAACCCCTAGAAATTAGATATGATGATGACACCCCTCCATTGTCCTTGTAATTTTTTGGGAAAATGTGTCTCAACCTTGCAATTATATATGATTTATTGATAAGATGTTTGTTGGTATGTGGTGACTAATCATGCAAATACTGTACACTCGTAATGAGACATCAAGGTTTTTTCCCTCTGACACATTAAGGTTTTTTCCTACTGACACATCAAGGTTTTTTTCCCACTGAATCGTCAAGGTTTTTCTATTAACACATCAAATGAAAAACAACCTTGTAAAACCCTAATTCTAGAAGGTTCCAAAAATCTTGTTATAAGTGGGTGGGCTATATATAGACAGGGTGTATTCTGAGATTCTGATAGCAATCCTGGTTAGTGTAGGAAGTTGCTCCATTGCCTTAGCTTCCTTACAAGAATCAACAGGTGGATCCATAATAACAAGATCTAATGATTTAACAACTTACAAGCTAATATATACTCTAGTATTTCATTCCATTTCTCTTTTATGTGTATAGTAATATCCTTTTTAACCATATTCATCATAACATCTTCCAAACATAATTTTACTTTTGTTGACAAGCTAGTAAGTTCTTTTCATACTTCAACCAAACAATGCTCTAGTTGAGCCCTTTCCTTGATTGTTTGATTTTGTTTTTCAAGTTGTTACCTTGCAATCATCTTTCAAAGTAATTTTATCCAAATTCTTGGTAATTTCATTTTCTCATGTCTTTAGACACTCTAAGGTTGTTTGATTTCTTTTTCTCATTTTCAATTAGAACTCCAATTGACCTTTCCTATTCTGGTTGGTGGAATTATATCAGATTTTATTCTTTGTAGGTTGCTTCTTTTCCTAACCTTTCTGGTCTCTGACCTTTATTCTAAGGTGCCAAATTTCACTCTTGATTCCAACTATCATTACAAGATTTTAAACTTGTTTTGATTTAGGTTTGTCAAGGGTTATCCAACCTCTTGCATACCTCTCAAGTTGATTTAGATTCACCAAACATGAACTTCCTACTTTGACTAAGTTTATGATTTATGCTATCAATTAGTTCCTTTTCACAAAGCATACTTATAGTTTCATAGTATCCTTACTAAATCCAAAATCATTGACTCTTTTCATCTATAGGATGCTATCAACAAGGGGGATTACTTCAATTATTTCTATCCCTCGGAGACATTTAAACTATTTCATTGGATGAAGGTACTCATTGGTAATCCTCCATAACCTTCCTACCACACTTGGTTGCATATCTTCCATAATTCCAAAGGTGTATCCTACTAAGTAGATGGTGTAGGATTTTTCAACTCTAGGGATGATTATTTCCTAGTCCTAAACATAGACAAGTTTTCAGGAATTTTAACTTCCCCTTTTTTTCCCCTTTGTTATTTTCCTCTCACAATCTTGGTGTAAGAACCTTTCATCCAATATTTTTTGATAGGGTTTGTGTTGCAAAAATGAAAAGATTGAAATTTTTATGGAAATATTGAAGGTGTTGTCATTGATGCCAACTGGTCAACTGGTTATTAACTAGTTGTTGTTGGTTGTATATGTCGGGGACATTGAGAAAATTGTAATGAAGATATGTTGCAGGTGTTCAGTGGTTGCTTCGGGTTTTGGTCTGGATTTTCTCTTGTGGTTGTGCGGTTCAGATATGTTGTTCATGGTTGTTAGTAGATGATATATCTAGAGTTTTGGTTGATGTTTCATTGTACAGTACAAGTTGTGTTCACCAGTTGTGAACTTTGGGTTTTTTGTGTATCTAATTGAGGACTAGGAGAAATGTTGTTGGTCTAGATTTTTCTTTGATGAATTCTTATGACTTGCGGTTCTAGAGTTGTGTTTCCTTGATTCCATTCAAGATAGTTTTGATATTTGGAAGGTTCATACTTAACAGTTCTATGTGTTTTACACTAGCTTGGCCAACCTTGTGTGAAATACTACTTTTGAGGATGATGAAGTGTGTTGGATCTATTTGGGTCCTTATGAAGCGTGTGTTTTGGTTTACCTCATTCTAGTTCCACCCTAGGATGTTTTAGTGCCAACCTAATTTGAATTTAAAATTGGATGGTCGACTTCTAGATATGTTTCAAAGTTGAAGATGCTATAAATGTAAGATGATTTAATGATGAAACATGGGACAAGAGTGAAGAAGAAGAGAGATAAGGAAAAAGAGAAAGTGCAACTTGATGCAATATTGACTTTATTTAGTGAGTGTGGGTGATGCGAGTGTGGCAAATACATACAAAGCTTAATGTCGCATTTTTGGATGAAGTGAGAAGAAGGAGAACTCTATCATCCATGCATGTGTGGGATTAATTATGGTGGAATCCTTTGTTGTATTGGGATTGTAGTCTCTTTATAATAAGTATTCTTTGTCTTCTTTGTATCTTTGTGGAAGTGAGCCCTTCAGGTTGTAGCCATGTTGGATAGTGAGTCCTTGTTCCAGGCAGTGAGCCTTGTTCTAGGTAGTGAGCCTTTTGTAATCAGTTTTAATATTGTCTATAGTGTGAGTTAATCCTCACCGTGGTTTAACCCTTATTGGGTTTTCCAAGTAAATTTGGTGTTATTGTGTTTATGTGTTGGATTTTAGTTTCTTCATTTACATTTGATGATTAATCATTTAAGCAATATTAAGAATTAGTTCTGGTGATTGAGTTAAAGGTTTAATTCTATTTCAACTTATTCACCCCCCTTCTCAGTTGTCCTATTCAACAACTGGTACCAGAGCTTGGTTCCTTGGTGAAAATATTAACCGCTTCAGGAAGGTCTGAGATGGTTGGTAAAATGGTTTATGATCATCTGAGGTTCGATGGAACTAATTATGGTATTTGGAAAGTATTTATGGAAGAATATCTAGAGTATTATGGATATGGTGTGGAGAAAGCTTACAAGAATCCTGACACTCCTCCTACTAATGTTTTGAGTACACCGGAAGAGATCAAATCACATGAAGCAAACAATAAGGAAAAATACATCTTGAAGAATAGTCTGGTACATTTTGAGTTGATTAAGGTAAAAAATTTGAAGACGGCTAACGAATTCTAGGATGGATTGGAAAGAGTGCATGATGGTGATGAAAGAGTTAAAGAAGCAAAATTTTAGAATTTTGAGACTTAGTTTGATCTTCTACATATGTTCAAAGATGAAAATGTTAAAGCTTATGTATAGAGATTGGATGAGATAGTGGTCGGAATGAGAGGACTTGGTGCTATTGTAGATGAAACCAAGATTGTAAAGAATATTTTCATAACTCTTCCTGATGCTTACAATGAGAAGGTGAGTGCATTTGAGCAGACTATAGATTATAAGACCTATACTAATGATTTGTTGTTAGGATTTTTGGCATCTTATGAGATGAGGAAGTCGAGTCTAAGGAATGGAAGCAAATCATAAACTACTTTTAAAGTTACAAAAGCTAAAGACTTAGATGAAGAGAACTTTGATGAAATAGAAGTTAACTTTGTAAGAAGGATGAGGAAAGGCTCTGGTAAGTATGAAGGTAAGGTCCCCTTTAAATTCTTTAGTTGTGGAGAAATAGGTCATTATGTTGCAAAGTGTCTTGAAAGAGATAAAAGGAATAAACAAAGATATGAGAAGGAAAAGAAATGAAAGAAGATTAACAAAACTTATTATTTGAGTGAGAATGCTATTATATCTAGCGAGGACTCAAAATATGAAGATACTGATGACAATGAGTGCTTTTTCTTGGCGATTAAGGATGAACCTACATCTACTAATTCTAAAAAATAGGTGAAGGAAAGCCCTCCAAAGAAGGAGAAGAATGAAGTTACATTTATCTCTGCCCTACATGCTAAACAAGATAAAAATTATTAGGTAGTTGATAGTGGTTGTTCACATCACATGATTGGTGATAAAAGATTTTTTTAAGCTTGAGAAATATGATGGAGGCTTGGTTATGTTTGGAGATGATACCGGTGCTAAAATTTGTGGGATAGGTTCAATAAGTTCTTATGGCAAGCATCATATTGATGATATTTACTATGTTAAGGGTTTAAGGCATGATCTTTTGAGTGTTGGTCAGATGTACAGAAAAGGATATGATCATGTGCTTAAGGATGAGAAATGTGAGATCTGAAAAGGATTTGAAACATTGATTGCTACAGGAAAGAAATCTGAAGGAAATATCTATCAACTTAAGGGTGTTGATGGATGATGCTTTATGACTCGGATTAATGACAACTGGTTATGGCATAGAAAAATGTGTCACATGAATTTTGATAACTTATCAAGGATTAGTGTTATTCATGCCATGAGAGATTTATCGATAATTACAAATATTGTTAATGCTATTTGCATAAATTGTCAGTTTGGAAAGCTAGCAAAAAATTATTATAGATTGAAGGAGCAGTCTACTATTGGACTACTTGATTTAGTTCATAAAAATATTTGTGGTACTATAAGAATGAGAAGCCTACTTGGTGAAAGGTTTTTTATGCTTTTAATTGATGATTATTCTAGATACACATGGGTTACATTTCTTAGAGAGAAATTGGATGCATTAGATAGATTCAAGGCATTCAAAGCAATGGTTGAAAATGAAGTGAACTTAAAGATAAAATGCTTAAGATCTGACAAAGGTAGAGAATTAACCTCCCATAATTTTAATATGTTTTGTGAAGTGCATGTAATAAAGAGACAATTATCTAATCTGAGAACTCCTCAGCAAAATGGAGTTGTTGAAAGGAAAAATAGAACAGTTCGAGAAGTTGCTAGGTCAATGATTACTAAGGCTGATTTACCAAAATTTTACTAGAAAGAAGCTATTCATATTGGTGTTTATGTATTCAATCAAGTTAAAGCAAGAGAAAATAGTAAAAATACTCCCTATGAGCTATGGCATGGAAGAATTCCTACAGTTAAATATTTCAAGGTATTCAAAATAAAATGTTATATCAGAAGAGATGAAGAAACTTTGGGAAAGTTTGATGCAAGAAGTGATGAAGGAATTTTCCTTGGATATTCTACTAAAAGAAAGGCATACAAATGTTTCAATAAAAGACTGAGGAAGATTGTAGAAATCTCGAATGTGAAAGTTGATGAGAAAATAAAGAATTCTATTGACATTGATGGATATGTTTCTGATGAACATGATTTTGTAAGAATAGAATAAATTGTGGAAGAACGAGAAAAAGATGAGCAAGAGAAGCAGGATGAATAGAATGAAAGAGAATAAGATGATTTGATGATGTCCCCTAAGACACATAGATATTATAGAAAAATCATTCAAAAAGTTAGATTATTGGAGATAAGATAAAAGGTGTATTGACTAGAAGTAAAGCTACTGCTGAAGTGAATTTATGTTGACTTTCTGAGATAGAACTGAAGATAGTAAGTGAAGCTTGTAAAGATGAACATTGGAAGGAAGCAAATGAACATTGGAAGAAAGCAATGTGATAGGACAAAACTAGGGTAAAGAGTGAAATATATTTGATGTTTAATAATTAATTTCGGCTTGGTTTATACATGTCAATCCGAGGATCATAAGCTTGTGAAAGGTATCATGGATTTATGCACAAGGGTTTGTTGATGTTAAGTACAGCGTCGGTCTGCACTTTCCAAGAAAGATTATATTAAATATTATCTAGAGCCGACCTTATTTTGTGTTATATCCTTCCCTTGTTGACTGGCCGACCTAAGTCACATTTATTCATTTATCATTACTTGCTCAAAGGCCGACCTATATGAAGAGGCACCAAGAAGGTATTTATACAAGGTTACCTTTTGATGTTCATACAGATTCGAATACACACAAAGGAAGTTCGCTATTTTGGCAGAGCAGAATTCGCAGTCATAGAAGAAGTCCATTCTTGGATTCGCAGTCATAGAAGAAGCTCATACTGGATTCGCATTCCTAGAAGAAGTTCATACTTGAATAGCAGATCATCATTTTGTAGCAGCAGACCGATTTCAAGGAGAAACATATTCATTTGTATCTTTGCATCTAGGAGAGGTGCTATTATTCATTGTATCAAATTTGGCATTGTGTTGGGCCTGAGTTCAAGCAGATTTCTGCTCTTATTCCTTCAATATATAAGAGATATATTTGCTGGGTTTTTCTCCCTCAAGAGGAGGGTTTTCCCAGGGTATCTTGTTGTGTTCATTGTCTTATGTGTTGCATTTCTTTTGTGAATTGATTATCTAATCTGATCTAAGAAACACTAACATGGTATCAGAGCGGGTGTGAAAAAGATCGTGATCAGATTTAGTTCGCAACACTTATTCTTTTTCAGTCTATCTTCCAAATTTCTCAAGATGGTGAACGGTCTGAAAATCGAGGATAGACTCGAAGGGATCTCGAACTACATATCATGGAGATTCAGGTTCATGCTAACCTTGGAAGAGAATGATTTGGCTGAGTTTGTGAAAACAAAAGTTCCCGAACCTGAGGGGGAAGAAGAGAAGCTGCAATGGAGGAAGAAAGACACTAGGGCAAAGAAAGCATTGGTTGATTCCGTCAAAGATCATATTGTACCAATTATCTTCAAGTTGGATACAGCAAGAGAGATGTTTACAACCTTGGAAGAGATGTACGAAATCAACAACACCAGTCGTGCCCTTGCTCTGAAGCAACAACTTCATCATGTGAAAATGGAGAAAGGAGAATCTGTTATTACATACTTCATGAGGATTTCAGAGATAAAAGATCAGCTCTCCACTATTGGACACATGATTGATGATAAAGAACTGACTATGCTTGCTCTCAATGGTCTTCCGCTTTCATGGGAGGCATTCATCCAAGGAATCAGTGCAAGATCCGAACTTCCTAAGTTTGATCGATTGAGGATTGATTGCATTCAAGAAGAGTCAAGACTAACAGCAAGGGGGATTGGTCAAAGCTCAAAGAATGAAGAATTACAAGTTCTTACCTCTCATTCATCAAACAAAGGAAAAGGCCTTAAGAAATGATTCTTCAAAAGGAATCGAGAAGATGGAAATGATGATGCTCCTACCTTCAAAAGAAAACGAGACATGTCCAAGATTCAATGTTTTCGTTGTGATAAGTATGGTCACTTTGCGAGGGTGTGCCCTCAACGACCTAAGCTTCAAGTTGCCACTGCAGATGTTGAAGAAGTCACTCCACAAAAGGACTCCAGTAATTATCTATTTTATTCAGCCTTGTCTAGCAATGTTTCTACTGACTCTTACACTTGGTTGATTGACAGTGGTGCTTCTAGACACATCACCGGATTCAGAAGTCACCTTTCAAACTTAATGGAAAGCAACTCTAGTGATCAAGTTGTTATTGGAGATGATGCTAGATATTCTGTAAAAGGGTTTGGAAATTCCACTCTTCACTTGGATTCTGGAATTTCTTTGGAGTTGAATGATGTACTGTTCGTACCAGGGATAAAGAGGAACCTTGTTTCAATTTCAACATTAGAAGACAAAGGTTATCAAGTTGCCTTCTCTAAAGGGAAAGTTCTTATATGGGCAAAGAACTCCAGCTTCAAAACTGCTCAAGTGATTGGAGTTAGACATGAATGTCTCTACACGCTGTGCACTCGTCCTCTTCAAGCACTTGTGCATAACAGTACCAGCATGTGTGATCTTTGGCATCGAAGATTGGCTCACATTCACTTTCGTGCTCTACCTATCATGGAGAAGATGGTCACCGGTCTTCCGAAATTCGATCAAGAACATGAAGGTACATGCAAGGGATGTGCCCTAGGCAAGAACACAAAAGGTACGTTTCATTCCAGTGAAAGTAGATCTAAATGTATTCTTGATCTCATTCATTCTGATTTGTGTGGTCCAATGTCTATTGCATCATCTAGTGGTTTCTTGTATTATATTATTTTCATTGATGATTACTCTAGAAAGACTTGGATTTATTTCTTGAGATTGAAAGAATCAGAAGAAGTATTAGTAAGATTCAGAGAATTCAAAGCGCAGATTGAAAATCTGTCTGGGAAGAAGATCAAAGTATTGAGATCTGATAATGGTGGAGAATACACTTCTGGCACTTTTCGAGACTTTTGTATTGAAGCAGGGATTAAGAGGGAGTTCAGTGTTCCCTATAATCCACAACAAAATGGTATTGCTGAAAGGAAGAATAGGTCTATTGTGGAAGCAGTGAAAGCTATGATCCATGATCAAGACTTACAAATCTCTCTTTGGGCTGAAGCATCAAGAACAGCCGTCTATGTTCAAAACAGGAGTCCCCACAGGATCTTAGAGAATAAAACTCCTGAAGAAGCATTCTCAGGCGTGAAGCCTGAAGTTAGTCATTTGAGGATCTTTGGCTGTCCAGTCTATGTTCATATTCCAAAGGAAAAGAGAACAAAGCTAGAACCTTCTGGGAAGAAAGGAATTCTTGTAGGCTACAGTGAGACATCAAAAGCTTACAGGATCTACATTCCAGGACAGAAGTCTATTGAGATTAGTAGAGACGTCACATTTGAGGAAGATGTTGCTTATAGAAAGTCCAAAGGCACTCCTATGGAGGTCGATGAAGAAGAACCTCCTCAAGATATGGAAGTTGACCATATCCCAGAGAATCTGAAGGAGGATACAGAACCTAAAGAAGATATTGATCCAGCTGAGCCTTTGGATCCTACTGATGGGCCTCTAGACATTGTGATTGGAAAGAAAAGACCTCTTTGGGCTCGCAGGACAATGCAGGAAGCAGAAAGGTTTGCAGCTCCAAGAGGAGCCTTCAGAGAAAGCAAGAGACCTCACAAGTTCTCTAGCTATGTTGCCTTGATGAGTCAGATTATTGAGTCAGAGCCTTCAAATGTTGAAGAAGCTTCTAGTCAACAAGTATGGAAAGATGCCATGTTTGAGGAGTATCAATCTATACTTAAGAACGATGTTTGGGATATAGTCCCTAGACGCAAAGACAAATCTGTGGTGTCTTCTAAGTGGCTCTTCAAGATCAAGCATGCAGCTGATGGGAGCATTGAGAAACACAAGGCTAGATTTGTGGCTAGAGGGTTCTCACAAAAAGAGGGAGTTGACTATGAAGAAACTTTTGCTCCTGTGGCTCGTTACACGTCTGTTAGAACCATCATTGCTATTGCCGCATCTAGAGGATGGAAGATTCACCAAATGGATGTAAAGACAGCTTTTCTGAATGGCATAATAGAAGAAGAGGTTTACATTGAGCAACCAGAAGGATTTGAGGTACATGAGAAAGAATCTCATGTCTGCAAGTTGAAGAAGGCCTTGTATGGTCTTAAACAAGCTCCTCGTGCTTGGTATGAAAGAATTGATCAGTACCTTTCAAGTTTGGGTTTCTCAAAGAATGATGCAGATTCTAACCTCTACTTCAAGGTAGTAAATGGTGAAGCATTGATTTTAGTTTTATATGTTGATGACTTGATCATTACTGGTGAAGAACATCTAATACTAAAATGAAAGAAGGAATTAGCTTCAGAGTTTGAGATGAAGAATCTAGGTCTTATGCATTACTTTCTTGGCTTAGAAGTGTGGAAAAAGCCAGATGAGATGATTCTAAGTCAAGGCAAGTATACTGTTGACATTCTCAAAAGGTTTGGTATGATTGACTGCAAACCTATGTCTACACCCATGGAGTCTAACTTAGATAAGTTGAAAGAAGTTGCAGCTAGTTCAGAACCAGTGGATTCTACGATGTATAGACAGTTGATTGGTTCATTGATGTATCTAGTTAACACTAGACCTGATATCTGCTATGCAGTGAGTGCACTTAGCCAGTTTATGTGTGAACCAAAGCAAATACATCTTGTAGCAGCTAAACATATCCTGAGATACTTATGTGGCACAATTGGATATGGGTTGAGATATTCTTCAAATGTGGATTTAGAGCTGCATGGTTTTACTGATTCTGATTGGGCAGGATGTGTCTCAGATCGGAAGAGTACTTCTGGTTGTTGCTTCAGTTTGGGGACTGCTATGATCTCCTGGTGTAGCAGGAAACAGTCTTCAGTGGCCTTGAGTACAACTGAAGCAGAGTATATTGCAGCTTGTGTGGCAGCTCGTGAGGCAGTGTGGCTTCGTAAGCTCCTTGCAGGATTGTTTGGTCAATCAATGGAGCCTACTATCATACACTGTGATAATCAAAGCTGTGTGAAGCTTTCTGTCAATCCTGTGTTTCATGACAGAACAAAACATGTTGAGATCAAGTACCACTATATTAGAGATATGGTGCAAAGGAAAGCTATACAGTTGAGGTATATCAGCACTGAAGAGCAAACGGCAGACATTCTCACCAAGCCTCTCGCCAGGATGAAGTTTGTATACTTCCGAGAGAAACTTGGTATGGTGGAGAATGCAGCCTTGACTGAGAAAGAGTCTCAGTAATCAGTGATCCTTGTTGAGAATGCAACTCTCTGCTGAGTGAGAGTTGAGGTGCAAGCCCTTGTTAATACAATTCTCTGCTGAGAGAGAGTTGAGGTGTAAGTCCTTGATAATGCAATTCTCTGATGAGAGAGAGTTGAGGTGAAAGCCCTTGTTTCCACCCTCTGGGAGAAGCTATGGTGGATGTCATGTGTGCGACTCCATGACAAACATCACGTGAGAGAATCCGTGATGAGTTTATACCATCTATGGGAGTAGCCATAATGGTTGATATCACGTTGAGGTGATATTCTATTTTGTTTTCATTCTAACCTAATGTGTCTTGTGCAGATGAAAGTTCATCCCTAGCTGAGAGGGAGTGTTGATGTTAAGTACACGTCGGTCTGCACTTTCCAAGAAAGATTATATTAAATATTATCTAGAGCCGACCTTATTTTGTGTTATATCCTTCCCTTGTTGACTGGCCGACCTAAGTCACATTTATTCATTTATCATTACTTGCTCAAAGGCCGACCTATATGAAGAGGCGCCAAGAAGGTATATATACAAGGTTACCTTTTGATGTTCATACAGATTCGAATATACACAAAAAGGAAGTTCGCTATTTTGGCAGAGCAGAATTCGCAGTCATAGAAGAAGTCCATTCTTGGATTCGCAGTCATAGAAGAAGCTCATACTGGATTCGCATTCCTAGAAGAAGTTCATACTTGAACAGCAGATCATCATTTTGTAGCAGCAAACCGATTTCAAGGAGAAACATATTCATTTGTATCTTTGCATCTAGGAGAGGTGCTATTATTCATTGTATCAAATTCGGCATTGTGTTGGACCTGAGTTCAAGCAGATTTCTGCTCTTATTCCTTCAATATATAAGAGATATATTTGCTGGGTTTTTCTCCCTCAAGAGGAGGGTTTTCCCAAGGTATCTTGTTGTGTTCATTGTCTTATGTGTTGCATTTCTTTTGTGAATTGATTATCTAATCTGATCTAAGAAACACTAACAGGGTTGAGATTTGTGAGATGAGTGGTAATGAATGCAACCTATGAAAATAAACCTTCAACAAATCAAAATAATTTTGGCGATAGGAATTGTCACTTCCTAGTGAAAGGAGTTGTTATATTCTATTCAGGTGACAAGAATTGTACAAAAATTATAGCAAATTCTAAAAAATAGAAACTTAATCTCCAATCATTAAAAACATTGAATTCATAAAATTAGAAGCACAAGAATTAATTTAAATTTACCATAAGCACACAAAATTTACCATAGCAAATATCAATTTAAACATTACTTAACATAATTAATAATAGAAAATACACACATAATCATACCTTGCACAAAAATAAAATATATACATTTGATTGGCTATTGAAGAGTGGGTGCCCATCCTCCCAACAAACCAATTGAAGAGAGATCCTTACAAAACTTCTACGTTGGACTTGATCAACAAAATGATATTTTATTTCTCAGAGATTCAATACATACCAGAGTTTCCTTCTACAAGTCTACTTACATTGCTTATATATATGCAGCCTATAAAAAATTCATACAGGAGATAGATTGTTTGTTTTGGGCTTGCAGCCAACAAACCAAAACATAGTAACGACACGTACAAAATGACAAATTCGACAATTTCATAGGTTACATAATGAAGGACGAAACTATAAATAAATAGTTATGCAGATATCTCCATCGCACAACACTTGAGATCTACATAGAGTCTTCTCTTAATAAGTCTAAACGACTCATTCAACGTGGTAGTAGCGAGAGGGAAACAACCCATTTGTTGAATCATGGGAGCAGTTCCTTCTAAGAATGTCAAATCTCAGGTGGAGGTCAACGTTAACTATTATAACCATGCACAAGAATAGATTTCGTCTTGCCTTGCAAGCACCTCCTCCACCACAAGTTTCCATCTGGGATACAATGGCGTTGAAGTGGTGACTTATGAGGTGGTGACAAAAATATTTGGTTGCATAAATGAACGTAATGAAAATATCTTAGCAAATATCCACATGGATGAAGCGGTTGAAACGTGAAATGAATTCACATGGATGAAGAATACATGCAGGAATCACCATGAAGGAAGAACCAAAATCTGCCATTGAATAATCTACACGATCAACATCAAAATTGAATATGGCCACCATTGAAACTCGAGCTAACCACGTATGAAAACCACAATAGTAAGAACAAGTTATATTATTGTGAGGAAAGTGACAGGAAGATCGAGAAGTTCCAGTAATTTGTATGTTGCAAGCTTGATTTTCCAAATGCTTGAAATCATAATACTTATTAGTAAAGACAATCAATAATTAATTTCCATATTTTATCCAAAAACTATATTAAATACCACTTATATATTTAATCAAATGCAACATAAAATGGTAAAATGGTATGATATGGAATGAAAATAGAATGTGGGAATGGGTATGAAGGTGCATGAAATAGGCTGAAATATGACATAAAATGGGACATAATTGGCTCTCATCACAATGAAAGAATAACTTTTATAGATTGAGAAGAATCAGACTTGGGAATTGGTTCCAAGACCGATAGATAAAAATATCATTGGATCGAAGTGGGTATTTAGAAATAAGTTAAATGAGAATGGAGAAGTGGTCAGAAACAAAGTGAGGCTTGTGTGTAAAGGTTTCTCACAAGTAGAAGACATAGATTTTCAGGAAAAATTTCCTCCGGTAGCAAGAATGGAAGCTATAAGGATGTTCTTGGCATTTTCTTCTCATAAAGATTTTAAGGTCTATCAAATGGATGTCAAGTCAACATTTTTGAATGGTGAGCTAGAAGAAGAAGTCTACATGGAACAAATAGAAGGATTTCAGTTGACAGAGCAACCAGATATGGTGTGCACATTGAAGAAATATTTATATGGATTGAAGCAAGCTCCTAGAGCTTGGTATGTGAGGTTAGAAAATTATTTGTTTCAACAAATTTTAAACAAAGGTACAATAGATAATAATATGTACTTTAAAATTGAAAATGACAAAATCTTGATTTTAGTTATGTATTTTGATGATATTATCTTTGGATGAAATGAAAATATGTGTAAGATGTTTACAAAAGAGATGCATAAATAATTTGAAATGTCTATTTTTGGAGAGATGAATTTCTTTATTGGGCTACAGATTAATCAAATAGAGAAAGGAATTTTCATTTCACAATCTAAGTATGTGAGAGAGATGTTGAAGAAGTTTGGGATGGATGGTTCCAAACCAGTAAGTACTCCTATGGTGACTAATTGCAAATTGGGTAAAGATGATAATTCAACTAAGGCTAATCAGAGCAAGTATAGATCTATGATTGGTAGACTATTTTATTTGACTGCTACTAGACCAAATATCATGCATGTTGTTTGTCTTGTGGCTAGATTTCAAGAAGATCCTAAGGAAACACATGTTGTAATTAAAAGAATTTTCAGATATTTGAATGGCACTCTGGATTATGGAATGTGGTATCCTAGTGATAATGACTTTACACTTAGTGTCTATAAAAATGCAGATTGGGATGGATGTATAGATGACAGAAAGAGTACAAGTGGTGGTGCATTATTTCTTGGATGCAAATTGGTAGCATGGTTGAGTAAAAAGAAAGAATTCAGTCTTTTTGTCTACTGTTGAAGCTGAGTATATTGTTGTTGCATCTTACTGTACACAAGTTTTATGGATGAAACAAATATTGAAATATATCACAATGCTATATGATGATCCCATTTCTATTTTTTGTGATAACACAAGTGCAATAAACATTTCAAATAATCCTATGATTCACTCGAGGAAAAAGCATTTATCTATCAAGTATCATTTCTTGAGAGAGAAGGTCATGGAGAATGAAGTAAATCTTGAGTATGTTCTGATGAAGGATCAAAGTGTTGATATTTTCACAAAGGATCTTCTTAAAGATACTTTTGAGTATGTCTAGGAGAAGTTAGGGGTTATTTCCCCTCCTTTCATGAACTAGATGCATATGAAGATGCATCAATCTGGTGGATCTATGGATCTATCTTTCTTTTGGACTGATGTTTTGGTGGCTACCTCTCAGGGGGAGTAGATAGTATCAAGTGTTGTCATTGTGAGTATTTTTTTTTTCATGTCAAAAGAGATATCAATGGAAAATATTCATTTCTTTTTCCATTTATGTCAAAGGGGGGGAAGAAGAAGCATGTGAAAAAGGAGAAAAATAATGGAAGAAGAATATTATGAAAAGGAAAGGAAGTGTATAAGAGATTATCTTCTAAAGGGGAGAAAACAAAAAAATGTATTCAGAGCCAGTATGTTGTCTTTGATGGTTTTTCACATCATTTGTTGCCATCAATGACAAAAGGGGAGATTGTTGCAAGAATTAATATATTGAAAGTGTTGTGGAAATATTGAAGGTGTTGTCATTGATTTCAACTAGTCAACTAGTTATCAACTAGTTGATGTTGGTTGCATATGTCGCGGATATTGAGAAAATTGTAATGAAGATATGTTGTAGGTGTTCAGTGGTTTCTCCAGGTTTTGGTATGAATTTTCTCCTATGGTTGTGTGGTTCAGATATGTTGTTCATGGTTTTTAGTAGATGCTATAACCAAATTTTTGGTTGATGATTCATTGTACAGTGCAAGTTATGTTCACCAGTTGTGAAATTTGGTTTTCTATGTTTCTGGTTGAATTCTGAGAGAAATGTTGTTGGTCCAGATTTCTCTTTGATGAAGTATTATGACTTGCGGTTCTAGATTTGTGTTTCCCTTATTCCATTGAAGATAGTTTTGACATTTGGAAGGTTTGTGCTTAATGGTTGTATGTGTTTTACACTGGTTTATCTGACCTTGTGTGAAATACTAATTTCAAGGGTGATGGAGCGTGTTGGATGTATTTGGGTCCTTATGAAGCGTGTGTTTGGGTTGACCTTATTCTAATTCCACCCTAGGAATTTTTGGCACTAACCTAATTTGAATTTGAATTTGGATGGCTGACTTTGGATATGTTTCAAAGTTGAAGACGGTATAAATGTAAGATGAGTTAATCATGAAACATGAGACAAGAGAAAAAAAGAAGAATGATGAGGAAAAAGAGAAAGTGTAGTTTGATTTAGCATTGATTCTTTCCAATGAGTGTGTGTGATGTGAGTGTGGAAAATCAATGTGAAGCTTAATGTTGAGTTTTTGGATGTAGTGAGTAGAAGGCAAACTCTATCATTCATGCATGTGTGGGAGTAATTGTGGTGGAATCTTGTATTGCTTTGGGATTGTAGTCTCTTTGTAACAATTATTTTTTGTCTTCTTTGTATCTATGTGGAAGTGAGCCCTCTGGGTTGTAGCCCTGTTGGATAGTGATTCCTTGTTCCAAACAGTGAGTCCTTATTTCAAGCAGTGAGCCTTGTTTCAAGTAGTGAGCCTTTTGTATTTGGCTTTGATATTCTCTATAGTGTGAGTTAATCCTCACTGTGATTTTTTCCTTATTATATTTTCCATGTAAATCTGGTGTTATTGTGTTTATGTGTTGGATTTAAGTTTTTGCATTGGAATTTTATGATTAATCATTTAAGAAGTATTAACAATTAGTTTCGATGATTGAGTTAAAGGTTTAATTCTATGATAACTAATTCACCCCCTCTCTCAATTGTCCGATTCAAAAATTTGTGCATCACTTACGTAATGAGCCCATAGATTCCAGTGTTGAACTTGGTAGCTCTGATACCATGTGTAACATGCCCATTGTTCTACCTAATAATTTTACTAAGTTTTACCCACAAGTGAACAGTTACACTACTAGCATTACAAGCCATAAAAAAATTATTTCCTATTCAATAATAAATGCATCATTTGAAATATAACGTTATCCAAAATTCCCATTGCATAGTCAAAGAATCATTCCAATAATATAAGTATGATTTAACTTTACATAAATATATTCAAGATAACATTTTGCATTTACAATATCCATATATATGGATACATGATTACATGCACTGCTTCAACAAGCTTACAAGAACTATAATTACAAACTATTATAGATGTCCCAACATTGGTGCATACATTCTAAATTTCAACTTTCCTTTGTGCATACCTTCTAGTTATCCCCAATACTAGTGTGCACATCTCAATTCTTGAATCAGAAATACCCATGGTCAAGAATGTCCTCCTTCCAAATCTTGGCCACAAACTACATAAGGAGAAGCATCACTCAAGTGCTTTTTCCGCCAACCATGGACTTACTGCAGCCCCTTGCACATCTACCAAACTTGGTAAGATGGCCCTCCCTTCAACGAATAGATTGGTTTGGTAATATCATCCTTCAAATAGCCTTTCCTAAGCATAGTGATGTGTCCTACATATCTAGAGCTACCACAATGTTAACTACCTCATATATGATTACCCCAACCTATAATGTAAATTGGATCACATAATAAACTGACAGTGTAGACAGTGGCTACCTACACTACTTTGGCTAAAGATTCATCACCCAATAACTTTGAGTGAGGTCATCTATTTCACCACATTTAATTGCTTTATTTGTATTGACAATTAGTATTCTATTTGAAAGCTATCCCCTTTCTCATGGATTATCTTAATCCTAGGAATAGCCTTCCCATTAACTCATATCTATACGATATTGCTTCTAAGTATCTTAAATCTACTCTATCTTATGCTATGTACATATAGTTTTGACTTACTTTATAACATTAAATGACTCTATTCCAAAAGTACAATCCCAACAATAAAAGACTTTATTCAAGAGTGTAATCTCATCAATAAAAGGCTATTCAAAAAGTAGATTCTCATCAATTAAATGACTTCACGTCGATTATAAAACAATCAATCAAGAAACAATTCCAACTCAATAGGGTAATCGCACCTATGGCTCCAACCAAATAGTAATTCACAAATTCAAGTGATCAAATTAATCACATAGGTTACTCTCAACCTTGGTTTACCCAAATCCTAGGATAAAATCCTAAACCATACATAAGTTGACATAGAACACAAATGACATTAATAGTATAGTATCATTGCCATATATTTGACCTTGATATAATAATCCTCTCTAGTTGACTCTATTCAGTTACAACTATCAACTCCCACAAATATGCAAATCACATAAATTTCCATTATAATCATGCTTTACTTCTTGTAGATATATTTGAGTTATCTTATTAAGCTTCCAGTTCATAATCAATCTTTCTTCCAATAAGGAAAAATATTTACCCACACATTATTATATATTAGCATAGTCAGAAATTATGTTATTTAATCCTATGACTATCAAAATAATTATACTCAAATATAATTCCTAACCCTAGGAATAGATTACTCCTCTTCCTCCACAGAGTTATGAATTACCATTAAGGTTTGTTAAAAAACCTAACGATTCCAAAGTAGTACTTTGACATACTATTGTTTCCCATTCTACATGACCTATGTAGCATATATATAGCCTCGACCACTCAACATATTTTAAATACAATATAACCACACTATTCTATATAATACCTAAGTATGTGATAATAAAAGAGAGTTTCATCTATCAAAAATTCAACCAAGTATCATACAATCTCAAAAAAGCACTATTAATGTTGGATGTTGCTGATATGTGGTTGTCATTGATGTCAACACTATTGGAATTAATGCATTAGAGGTTGTATATGTCGAGAATATTGAGAAAATTGTAATAAAATAAGTTGTAGGTTGTTAGTGGTGAAGTGAAGTTCATTATGTTGGCTAGCTCAGTATTTTCATGATCAAAGGTTGTGGATTAAAGGGTTTGTTGTTGAATATATCTAGTTTATCCACGTTAAGTTTCTGAGATATGCATGAAGATTTGATCGAGTTATGAGTATCTGTGTTCTGACAGTTTTTATGTTGCTTCAGTTGGTGTTCCTGAAAGAGGGTGATGTAATTATAGTAATTTCAGTTGTCATGGATGCTTCTTTGGTGATTCATGATGCCTGTGGATGTTTCTATATCATGCTCTATCTATGTTATACATCCACATTGATCATTATACTCATGATTGGTGATTTTATTTTGTGTGTTCATGTTTTTCATGTTCATGGTTGATAGGGTGATTGTAGCATGTTGTGGATCTTCGATGAATAATTATTGAAGATGTTTTGTGTTTGAGGATGTTGTTTTGGGTCCTCACTATGTTGTGGCTGACATTGGTTGATTCACATTGATAATTATTTATTTTTTGGGTTGACAGTTTGTATTCATTTTATATTTTATTGAAGCCGACATGTAGATGATTTTATTCTTGGTTGCAGATATATATGAGTGATTGTTTACATCATTTGAGACATGTGAGATGTGTGAAGTGTGAGTGCTATGAGCGAATAAAGTTTGGATATTTTGAAGGCAGAAGAAAATTGTGAAGAAGAGTGAGCAGAAGAAAGAGTGTTCATGTGCTTAATCAAAACTGTAATCAGGCATGAGAAGATGCTATTTTCTCAATTTAAAATCTCTTGGATGGATTTAATTCAAATGTGACTGTAAGACAATGTGTCTTCCTTTGGGCAGTAAGCCTTTTGTATTTGAGCAGTGAGCTCTAGGCAATGTGCCTGAATGCATGTGCATTCCTAAATTGCTATACTTTTAACAGAGTATAAACTTGTGGATTAATCTCCATCGTGGTTTTTCCCCTAACAGGGATTCCATGCAAAAATCTTGGTGTTATGTGTGTTTCTAATGTGGTGATGGTTTTTGCGTTCATGCTTAATTATTAGATCTGAGAATAAGCTTAATAAGTATATTTTTTGTGACAATTGATTCACCCCCCTCTCAGTTGTATGCCCTTGTGTTGCCAACAGTTAACACTTTTTTCACAATCATGACAAACATAAATGAATAACCTAATATATGAAAGAGTAGAGTTATAGAAATCATCATGCTTGGACTTTAGCTCCAATGAACACATTGATATCCCAAGTTCCACTTCTAGAAAAGTATGCTTGCTTCTTCTAAGATCAATCCTATCGCCAAACTAGCCTCTATCCAAGAACTCTCAATAATTGAAATTTCACCAAAATAATTTTCACTCAATAGAAAATTTCTCTAAACTCTTTTACACAAAAAATGCAACAAAATAACAAAAAGGAAATCGGATTGATAAGTGCAGCAATTGGTAGAATGAACACCTCTACTTATACTAAATTGTGAGCAACCAAAGGCTACAAACAAGTTAATATTTCTACCACCTTTCTAACCTCATGCAACAACTGACCAAGATAACTCATAGGTTTGCAACACATAACAATCATCACCATTTAAATGGTTGAGTCGACCTGATATAAGGAACAAAAATCTCAAAACAAGTTTCCTAATTCAAATTCCTTTACAAAATGCTACCAAGTTTCTCTTAATTGAGTCTAAATACTATTTAGAGACTTATGCATATTTTTAAGACCTCTTAATCATTCCGAACACTTGCAAATATGGCACCACCTTCATATGTTTGGCGCCCATAATTATAACGCAGATTTGACATATTCCAAATACTCTTAAAAAACTTTAAACTTCCTTATCAAGTGTTTACATTGCATCAAGTTACTCCTACGTGCTTCATCCTTTGGTTGAATTGGTCCAATATTGTCTTATGCATTGGTTTAACTTCAAAGGTTGTGCCATGTTTGTGCAGATTTTATACTTTGTAAAGTATCAATGTATAAGGTAGTGCCTATTTCTAGCATTATGCTCCACTAATATTTGCATTAAAACCTACTTCACTACTTTAAGCGCTTTTCTATACTAATTCCAGCATTGGCTTTAATACTAAACCAAACTCTTTATATGGTCGTGCCACACATAAGTGCCTTCATTCATTTATTAAATGAATTCACTATTTCTTAAGCACTTTGCAACATTAACTCCAACACTATACCCATATACTTATATGTTGACTTTATTTCTTTCAAAGGAAGTGCCTAACTCTTGCCTTTTGCTTCTTTTTAAAGCACTTATAATATATACAACAATATATATCAGCAAAGTATATATATATAATTATATTCTCATTAATATTGTGTATATTTCCATTCAAATATATATTTAAGTTTTTATATATATATGTATATACATATATAGGTATTCTAATATATAAGTATATTAATTTACATGAACATATTAATATAATTATACTTTAATATATGTATATTTTAATATGCATATATCATTACTTTAATATCTAAACTTAAACACATATAATCCCAAGGTATTACGTATACAAATACATATACGCATGTATGTATGTATTATCAAATATGTGCATATATACATATATATAAATATATACAAGTATAACATTATCTAATATTTAATAATATTAGCCTCATATATATCCATCTCCATCAATGAGTAGATACACAAAATGTGTACATATATTCATATGTTGTAAATGTGCAACTCATATCCTTATGCATATTATATAATCATATGCATGAGTTATTGTTCATACACATAAGCATATATACATTTTATGTATATACTTATCCACATAGATATAAATAAGAACATGCGAAGGACTTAATCACATTTTCCCAATCAAGGAAATCAATGACCAAGACCACATATCAATAGAAAACATACTCAAATCCAGATAGGGGGTTACTTACCACTTCCCAAGCTATTGACTCAACTAACCCAATGTAGGATGTGAGTGTGTGTCTATGCTTAGTAAGGTTGAATTAAAGGTTACTAGTCCAAGTTCTTCTCCTGGGTGATATTTCCCATCTCTTTTGGAGGTCCAAACCTATTCTTCCATTCAACTTAATACATCACAAAGGTAGTTATTCGTTCATATATATTTACATCATCAAAGCATTACCGTATTCACATTGCAATACATATTTACTCATCAAATTTCCTATTAGTATAGAACATAATTATACCTTCAAAAGTAATAACATCTTAATGCATGTTCAACATTTCATTCTCCTATTGAACATATTAAAGTTCTAATAAAAAATTATCATCTTATTTACTTACGAGGTAAAAGTAACCTGGTAACTAAGAGACAAGGTGCAACATGTTGACAATACTATTTTCAAGAATCCCCTACAAGACCATGAAAAAGGAAAAGCCTTCAGTTCAAGGAACAATGCAAACACTAATGCCAATTACATTATGTCTCATACAATTATACCATTAATAATATTCAATAATTTGATGACGTATCTACCATTACCATCAAGAAAAGTTGAGAATGTGTTGTCACCACCTAAAGAGCTAAATTGACCTTGTAAGGGGCCACTTCAAATCCACAACCAAAAAGTTAGTATAACCTCCTAGACCATCTAGGAAAGACTCCTACACAAATATCTATTCTTGAGTTTCTTCTCATATCCCTTGAGCCTAAGACATTTTGGACAAAGCCTTGCAAGAGAAATTATTCCCACTAACCTAAACATTAACCAATTCTAGGCCATGGTAGGATTCTTAGCTGCAACCCATCATGTCACTTTTTTCAGCAAGATTTTCCTTCACAACGACCAAATCATAATGACCCATTACACCTTAAGGTATACATTAATAAACAAAAAATCAAACAAGTCTTGGTAGATGGTGGAGAAAGTATGAATATATACATCTTAAAATTGGTTATAACATTGGGATTCTCTGAAGCTTATATAGATACATATTATAAAATCATCATCAAGGCTTATGATGATGATGAGCATTCATCCAAGGGTATAATCACACTTCCTATGAGAGTTGGTCCTGCTATTCAAAATAGAATATTCCAAGTCCTAGATATGGATCTACCATAAAAACTTGTCCTTGGTTGATGCCCATAGATTCAATCCATGAGGGTTGTCCCTTCCACCTACCATTAATGCCTCAAATTCCCAAACAATGGCATGAAAATCACTATAGCGGGTGATCTTGATCCCATTCAATATTGCAGTAACTTGAAGGGAATCACCGAATATCAAGTACATGCTAATCAATAAATCTCTCCATCCACCTCATTGCAGTGCATTGATCCCTTTTCACTATCCACATCTTCCACTGCAGCCATTCCCCTCCTTGAATGTAAAATTCAGATTTAGGACCAAGAGCATGGAGAGTATCATATTGATAGTTCATTTTATATTGAGAATCTATTTGTATCACCTAAGCTTACAGGTGAAGATGTTAATACTGCTAAGAATATCCAGACTCCTAAAGATGATGTTAAGTTATCTCTAGATCTTTGTGAGAATATGCAAAAAAATGACTATGCTGGGATGGAAAACTTTTGGGAACTTGAAGATCCTTTAGTCCTTACCATATCCACTTCATCCCAATCCTTTCAAACCTATGATAATCTCATGTTCGATCATGAGATTTATGATAATCCACTCTTTGATCATGATCCTATTGAGGATATCCAAGATCATCCCTTTCTATCTCATGACCCTCTTCCCCCTATTCCATATTTTGAACTATCACCCTTCCATTTCAACCATCTTGAATTAGGGTATGGACCTCCTACTGTTGCCTCTGTTGATCCTTCTTGTCAACTCGTTAAGGATGTGTAATCCTTCTATGATGTTAACAATGTCAAAATGGATAGTCACAAAAAATCTATTGAGTGCATCACCAACCTTGTTCATGAACCACACATTCTTGCCACCTCATCTATCTCATATATCTCACCCACATTCATCCACGTCATCAACATGGATGAACAAGTATCACCTCAAAAAAATAACAAGGATATAACTCAAGAATCAAAAGTTAAAGTTCCTTTTTCAAATCGAGATCCAAAATCAAAAGAAAGCATGTAAAGAAAGAAAGATTAAGTAAAGTCCTTTAGTCAAAATCAAAAGCTATTGGAAAAATCAAAGATAAAAATAAAATTCAAGAATGAAAATAAGGAAAAATTGATCTCCAATTATACCTCTTCATCAAAAATAACTACGGGAATTTATCAAAGAAAAATATTAAAAGATGATCTTGTTGATTCCAAGTCTCCATCCTCATCACCTTCACCCAATCCATACACTCTACCAAATCCACCCATATCCACACACCCATCATACCACTCTATCTCCCTTGGCGATGTTTCTCAGTGGACCTTCAATGGTGACCTCTTCACGTGCTATAACTCACTAGTTGCCCAGACTCCTTTTTGTGTGAAGCCTAACGGCCCATGTAGGGTGCACATTAGGAATAATACCCTAGCTCTCTTTTTTCACCACATCAATCATCCTTTGTATCCATCATTCAAACCCTTCATTCAAATCATGTTCTTTCATCCATCAGGGTCATCCAAATATGCACCTAACTGGTTGGGTCCTTATATCATAACCACAACATATGGATTTGATGCTTATCAATTTACCACTCCTGAAGGTGAAACATTACTAGATGCTATCAAAAACATGCACCTTCACAAATACTATACCTAGCTTTCAGAGAATCTCATCAAAAATTAAAAAATATACAAAAAAATCAACAAACTTAAAAATTGTTACCCGAATGAAAACCTGGTAAGTAGGCGTCTTGGTGACACAAAAAAAAAAATAGTAAAGATAAATAACCCGTCCAATAGTGAAAACCACTTCGGTGGTGCTTTAGATAAGTACCATGGTGAAAACCTGGCAAGCAGGCGCCATGTGTAGTCAGTCTTTGATCCATTGACTACTATCATTTCGTCTGCTTTTTTCACTTCCATCCATGACCCCTCACGCATATTCCATTCCACAATAAGGTCCTATTTTTCCTATCCATTCATAATAAAAGCTTAGTTTTCCTTATCATGGCCTGTGAATTGTTGATGCTTAGAATCCTTCATCCTTTCATATCCATTCATAATAAACCTCGCCCATCCCTTTTGCATCCATACTAAGCTGGTCCTATACCTGAATGGGGGAAATTCTTGGACTTACATCTTATAAGGGATCCTAGATGTAGGTCGGCATTAGAAAATGTCAAAACCAAAAAAAAATCAGAAAACATCAAAATCAAAAAAAATAGAAAATGTCAAAAATTCCAAAAAATAAAAAAACATCAAAATCCAAAAAAATAAAAAAAAGTGTCAAAAACTCCAAAAAATAGAGTCTATGTTAGTCCAAGTGGTCAAACTACATTGCCTCTACGACTTCACATAGGCAAGGCCATCATTGATGAGCCTCTAAGGCTTAGGTTAATCCTTTAGGTTTTATCATAATAAATTGTCAAGTCCATCCATATCCATATCTTCATAATAAACTATCCATGGTCAAGGTCGATCAAACTACATTATCTTTGTGCTAAATGTAGGAAAGGCCATCATCGATGAGCCCTCAAGGCATTAGGGCATTCCCTTAGGTTTTTTCATAACAAGGTCTTCATCTATCCCAATCAGCCATCTCATAATAAACTATCCCCTACTAACGTTGAAATGTTTAGTAGATATAAGAAGTTATCAAACAAGAGAAGCGAGCTTATCCAAATCGTGAAACAACAAATCAAACTATCCAACTTCCTTCAACTGTTAGTAATCAATTTCCTAAAACATAGGTAAACATTAAAGCATCAAACAACAAACATCAAATAATCCTTATCAGATATCAAATAATCTTATACAATATGTAGCATCATCGAGCTCCCTAGGCTTATACGACATGCTTCATCTTTTAAACTAGACTTTATCCAATAATCCTATCAATTGTCTTATACTAGTTTTTGCACCCTCAAAACCAAATTTGACATCTTATATTAGGTGTACCATTCTTGAAACCAAACATAAACCAATCCATTTTCTTATACATGATGTTGCATCATCGGGCTCCTTTGGCTTATACAACATGATTCCTTTCCCAAAACTAGATGTTATCATTATCCAGAATCTTATCATACAATTTGGCAAAAGATTTAAATGGTTGTTGACTTTGTTGGTCCAGTTTTTCTTATCTTTTTATTGATTTATCTTCGGTCATGTTACTATGTGCCTCAAGGATGTCCTAAAAGGATTTAGAGGAGTGATGATGGACCATGACCTTTTTCTCTTTGATTTTTTTTGTGGCTTATCTTGGCAATATGACCAGGGAAACTTGGTTCTCATTTGCAATAATCAAAACATCCTACACAGAAAAGCTCAATCTAAAACTTTCTTGCATCAAGATCAACTTGCTTCATGATTACTTCCTCACATATTTCGACAAGGTTATTTGGTTACTATTTTGAGTCATGACACTCCTTGTTTGTCACATGTCTATTTTTTTGCAAGGGATAACATATTACACCTTGGTGTATGTCATACCCTAACATTCTTCATCCATTGCCATAATAATTTTTGTGATGATAATTATGCAATAAAATAAAAATCTTGATCATTTATTGCCAAGATCTCAAGATAGTAGTCCCAATTCATCCATTCATTTTCCATCCTTTCCAACTTATTTCCATAGTAACATCCCATCCATTCATCCCTAGATCAATTTTTGAGCCTAGTTTTTCATCGCTAATGCATTTCCACTTATCCAACTTGCTTATTGGTAAACTTGCCAAAAAAATTGGAATTTTTCAAAAACTTATCAATTTTTTGAGAGGGCATCATCCTATCTTGCATCCACAAGGGTATGTTAGGCACATTGGGGCATATCTTGGGCTGATTTTTTTTTATTATTCTTTGACACAACACTCAAAATTGCATTGTATCAAAGAGGGGGAAAATGTAGAAACTAAAAAATGTCCTGAGCCTGCAAGCAACATTTCCTCAATAATTCACCTTCTTCCATGCATAATTAAATAATTTTAATTATTTAATTATTCTCTAATGTCATATTCCTCTATTAATTAAATAATTCTTAATTAATTCACTTTATCTCTTTCCCTTTTTAATTAATTTAAAAAAATATCAATTTTATTTAAATTACGTCACTAATTATCTTTTTCTATCCATAATTAAATAAATTCTAATTTATTTAATTATTTATTTCTATTTTCCTCTATAATTAAATAATTATTTAATTATTTATCATCTCCCTCCTCCTTTTATTAAATAATTATTTTTAATTATTTAATATTTTGCATTCCACCTTCTTCTATAATTAAATAATTATTTTAATTATTTAATTATTTAATTATTTAATTATTCATTTTCCCTCTTTTAAATTAAATAATTACTATCATTATTTAATTTGAATTTCTTCTTAGTCAAGACGTAAATCTCAACCAATTTCTTGAGTTTTTGTCCATCCTTGTCGCTTTTCTTCTCAATTAATCTCATTCATTGATCATGATACATTAGCATTCAATCCTAACCCTTCATTTGAATTGATATTTTTGTAAAAGAAAGTCGTCATCCTTATTTCAAGGTTAACCATAATATTCAATATTTTGTTTCTCATATCATTCATCTTGAAGAACTAGAATCTTCAATATTTTGCATTTCAGATCATTCATCTTGTTTAACCACAATCTTTGAAGTTTCGTTATCTTGAGATCTAGCTATCTTGCATCAACATCAAGCTCATCATAAAAGTTACATACTACAAACTTGGGAACAAACAAAGAAAAATGGAGAAGAGAAATGGAGATGATTCAACTTTGGCATATAAATTGAGTATTATTGCTTCATTATTTATATTTCTATTGTCATTTGTGCTTCATTGTTGGATTAGGGTCTTCATAGCTTGAATTAGATAGATTCGTGGTTGCTATGCTTATTCCCCCAAATTCTAAACCTTATCTACAATGTGTATTCATATGTATGCTTCATGCTTCCTGCGTATACTTCACGTATTATATGTATTCACGTGTATGCCTCATACTTCGTGTATTACGTATATCTATGTGTTTGCAACATGATCGGATGTATCTTTAACAAGATTACTCCATGTGTATTTATGTGTATACTTCATGTATTATGTGAACCCACGTGCATGCTTCATGCTTCCTATGTATACTTCATGTATGCTTCATGCTTCCCGTGTATACTTCATGCATTACATATACTCATGTATGCTTCATGCTTCATGTGTATACTTCATGTATTGTGTGTGTTCACGTGTATGATTCATGCTTCCTATGTATAGTTCATGTATTACATGTATTCACATGTATGTCTCATAATTCATGTATTACGTATATCTATGTATTTTCTTCATGACTAGATGTATCTCCAACAAGATTACTCCATGTGCATTTATGTGTATACTTAATGTATTATGTGAATCCACATGTATGCTTCATGCTTGCTATGTATACTTCATGTATTATGTGTATTCACATGTATGCATCATGCTTCCTGTGTATACTTCATGTATTATGTGTATTCACGTGTATTCTTCATGGTTCCTCTATATACTTCACATATTACGTATATTCATGTGTATGCCTCATACTTTGTGTATTACATATTATGTGTTTGCTTCATGAATGGTTGCATCTTCAACAAGATTAATCCATGTGTATTTATGATTACCTTATGCTTAGAAATTATGAAAATATTAAAAATGGTGTCTATTGAAATACTTTCTAGGTTGAGAAGTACTAACAAATTAATTTATCCAAAATTGAATTACTATTAGTATCCAAATGCAATAATGAAGAGCAGTAACTATTGAAAAGGTGTGATTCCCTTACAATTGTGACATAAAAGGGAGTGCATTTCATTTGAGAAAGACATCCATAACATCATCAAATAATTTAATTAAGAATAGAATCTTAGGCAATGTTGCAAATAAATTAATTTAGGTTCTCATGAATAATGATGATATGAGAAAGGTTGTGACTTTTCAAAGGCGAAAAGTTGTGACCCTTCGAATAGAAAAGACTTTGAATATTTTATAATGAAGGGTGGTGACCATGCCTAGTGAAGATGTGCCCACTTGGATCTTTGATTTTACAATTGTACTTCACCCAAGTGCAATTAATGTAGTTTTATGGGTGTTTAAATCAATGTTTTAAATCAGTTTAAATGTTTAGTTTTCCATTTCAATCATTGTTTTCATCCTCCTTCTCTTTGCGAATTCATTGAGCCTTTTGAAAAAAAATTAGTGTGTGAATTGTAAGTGGTTTTTAATTAGATCCAACTAGGGTTTCCACTGCTCATTTTCATCTAGGTATGTTTTTATTTTATCTTTGTTCATTTAAATGTTTAAAGTTTTTACTTTTTCTCATTTCTATTGTATTCAAAATCGTCTTTGTTTGGTTAGGTTTTAAGTGGTTTCTATACGTGCATCATTTGTATTTCATTCATTGATGATTGTTTTTAAACCCTAGTCTAAAATTCAAACTCCTTGTTGTTTGTGAGTAGATTAACTCATGTTTGGGTCTATGCATCATGGGATTAAAGCACCACAATGCATAGGGTTAACTATGAGAAATCTCTCATTAAACTCGCTAAGTTGTTTTCCTGGTTCTATGTTTTTGTATACATTTTCAGTAATTTTCACCATTAATACTTAAGCATGGAATGTCTTTACACAATCACATATTTTCACCATAGATGCCTTCTAGATTCAAGTCATTAGCAATGTCGATAGTTTTTACTGACTATGTTTATAAGTATTAGATAAGATATGTTATATGTTTGATTAGTGAAATTCACCAATCGAACATCAAATGAACCATATCAGACTTCCCTGAACTTGCATTAGCTTGTCATGTAATATTGGCATTTTTTGATGATATTGCATCGAGAAATCCTTTCACATGTAGTGGTGCTAAATCTCTTCGTTGCTGCATGTTAAGATTCCCCGTTGCCTTTAATTTTTGGTTCCATATGTAATATCAACATTATTTCCCAATAACACACAGAAGATTCATTTAGTATGTAGAATCAATAGTTTTTATTGATGAAAAATAAGATGAGGTAAGATGTGAAGTTTTGGTATTTTTCACCAACCTTACATCAACATGAAAGTATAAAGGCTCACTTAGGATTTTTTTCCTTGATATACAATCATATTTTTTATTTGATCTTGCACTTTGAAATGAATTACCCACATCTTAAGTTTGTTGCAAGAATGGAAAGAGGAATGAAAGTGTTGTCATTGATGTCAGCTGGTCATTTTGTTATCTACTAATTATTGTTGACTGTATATGTTGAGGATATTGAGAAAATTGTATAAAAAGAAGATTCCAGTTTGTTAGCTTTTGAAGATGTTGGTTTGGTACCTGTGAACTATGTTTTGGATGAGGTCCAGAAGAATTGTTGTTGGTCTGGGTTTCTCTTTATGGTTCGAGAGTTGTGTTGCCTTGGTTCTATTGAATATGGTTTCAACATTTGGAAGCATCAAGCTTAATTGGTCTATGTGTTTTACACTGGTTTGGTCGATAGTGTGTCAAGAACTACATTCAAAGTTGATGAAGTGTGTTGGATATATTATGGGTCCTAGTGAAGTGTGTGTTTGGGTCACCCTCATTCTAATTCCACCCTAGGATTTTTGGCACTATCTTAATTTGAATTTGAATTTGGATGGCTGACTTTTTATCTTTTCAAATTTGGAATTGGTATAAATACAGAATGTGTTAGCAATGAAAAGTGTACATAAGAAAAGAAGGAAGATAAGTGAAAGAGAAGACATGACTTTGATGCTATTCTGAAAGTGTGTGAGTTATGTGTGCGGTTGATCAGTGTGAAGCTTAATGTCGAGTTTCTAGATGTAGTGAGAAGAATGTGAACTCTATCACTCATGCAAGTGGATCAGTGATTGTGGTGGAATCCTTTGTTGTATTGGGATTGTTGTCTCTCTGTAACAAGTCTTCTTTGTATTCTTTGTATCTCTATGATAGTGAGCATCTGGGTTATAGCACTGTGGATAGTGAGTCCAGACAATGAGTCCTTATTTCAAGCAGTGAGCCTTTTTGTAATCGGTTTTGATATTCTCTATATTGTGAGTTAATCCTCGCCGTGGTTTTTCCCTCATTGGGTCTTCCACGTAAATCTAGTGTTATTGTGTTTGTGCATTGGCATTTGATGGTTAATCAGTTATGTGTTAGTTATGGTAATTGAATTTAAGGTTTAAATCTGTGACAACTGATTCACCCACCCCCCCCCCTCTCAATTTTCCTATCCAACAAAGTAACAGAATTTCTCTGAATTTACAGAAACCCAATTTTTACCACTTGCAGGGTTGCTAATATTTAGCGACCTTGCACAAGTTTAAGTGGTCTTCTCCTGCAATGTCATTGATTTTCAATGACTCTACACAATTTTTTTAAAACATCAATTCTACATGTAGAAGCACTATTTTTCAATACTAAAACACTTTTTCCCATAAAATAATCTGCAAAGGTGATGAAATTCAGCGACCTAACACTCAAACTACAAAATTTTCCTAACACTGGGAAATTTTTCCATTTTCCCAATTACCTACTTGCAACCCATTTTTTGCTTCCATCACGCTTAAGCCTTCTAAGATCACATAATTGCTCTAAATTTTCCCACCTTTGCAAATTTCCAAACATGTTGGTTTTCTAACATTGCAAAACGCTAAAATTGTCATGCAATTTCTTGTGAACATATTCCAAGGATTTCACATTTTCCTTCTTGCAAGGACATAATCACTTGCTAGTTGCTTTCTAAATATCAGATCCCTCTCCATGCAAGGTAAATGAAATGAAATTAAAATATCAAGGACTATTTTTGACTACCTCAGTCTCATCAAATATAGATGGGATCAAAGACACTAAAATCGAGAATGTTGATATGTCTTATTTTGTAACAAGGACTTAGAAGCAACCATTAAATGATGGAATGAGGTGCACAGTGAAAATTAACATTCAAATGGTGGCTTATTTTCCTATTGCGGAACATAACCCAAAGTTTTTCCTTCAAGTTTCTTCTCATTACAACAAAAATGACAAAAGTGTCATGGATACCAATGGAGATATAGTCATCAGGTTAGATGTAGATTTTCTTGACAAAACCTTCATATGTCCAAGCATTGATAGGTATACATAAATCACCAAGGAATATGCATAAGAAAAGTATGATAAAGATCTAGATTCTTCTAAGAGGTTGATTAACAACAAATGGTTGAAAACCTCAAGGCTAATTGTATCAAGGTGGCCCAAGATTTCCCCCTGTAGTAACTTCATTGAATAGATGAATCATTTGATCACTCTTCTCAGTAGAGTGAAAGGTTTTCCTACCTCATCCACATTGAAGATTGGATGCATTTATACATTAAGATCATCAAGAGGAGAAAACAACATATCTTCTGGAGCCAACAAATTATTGATTCCATTCATGATCAGTTGACCAAAGTGAATACAATGCAAAAATTTTACATGAGATCCCACTTGGTGTATGCTACTGTGGCTACGATAAATTTGGTTGGGTTGATAACAGAAGGGAATAGAAGGGTGAATCCAAGCTACAAATACTTTCCTCATATTACTCTTCATGGGAGCATTCACCATTTTTGAAGAGTGAATGATGTATTCTTTTCTCCATTTTTGTGTGCATTTGATCCAAAACTAGAAAGAAAAAGAGCATCAAATGAGGCTTGGACAGTGGTAAAAAAATATGGCTACCTCTACTTTCAATTCCACACTTTCACATATCTAAGAGTTGATTGCTTCCAGGATATCCATACATGCTCCAGCAATACCTTGGTGACAAAAATTGTCTTGATGGAATTGTGTAGATAGATAATTACAATTCATAGTAAAAAAATGGAGTCCAACAAGCCAGGATTCAAGTTTCCCTTGAAAATTGGTAGGTATTCCATTCAAACCTTTCTAAATTCCAAACCCGTTGAATATGAAATACAACTAGTTACATTGAAAATGTTTAAGAAAAGGCTAGATTTTGATTACCGAGGTATGAAGGATTGGATCAAGAAAGCACATGTTCATGTGCATAGAATTGAGGATGTGTTCCCTAACTATAGGAAAGAGGAAGAAATAAGAAAGTTGATTAATACAAGCTCATGTTTTGAATAGATTGAAGAGCTAGATTTGGTTGATATTATTGAAAGCATAGAAAATGATGGTGACATCTTAGACCTCACCTATGAGAGGAATAACATTGTAGGATCCCCTCTATCCCCCATTCAATGGTCACATAGAGAGGTAACTTCAATTCGATAAAGTTTTGAACCAATTATTTTTAACACCAATGTATGATTAAAAGAAAAGGGAATTCAATTGAAACAATTTCTCACTAGGTCAGAGGAGTCACAAGATCCTGCAAGTAAGAAATTTGGATTGAGGACGAAGAACAAGAATGATGATCCTATTTCTACTGGGACTTCTAAGCCCAAGATCAATTTTTTTGTTAAAGATGGTAAGAAGAAAAGAAAAAAAGCCATAGAAGGGCCATCTACTAAAGGACAAGAGGAATCTATTCAGGAAGAGAGGAAAATAAAGGAAGGAAAACATGAGGAATAAAAAATGTCTCCTCATGAGAATATTCCAAA
This sequence comes from Sequoiadendron giganteum, assembly GCA_007115665.2. Classification (NCBI taxonomy): domain Eukaryota; kingdom Viridiplantae; phylum Streptophyta; class Pinopsida; order Cupressales; family Cupressaceae; genus Sequoiadendron; species Sequoiadendron giganteum. Next base: position 4,495,487 of record CM021106.1, on the reverse strand, counting down.
AGAACCACTTGTCTACCCTTCTCCCATTTCTACTACTATATCTACCCCCACTCCTCCTACTACAGTAGTTGATCAACCCTTTCCATCTGCTACAGTCACTCCTGCAATCATTGTCAATGTCGCCCCCACAGTATCAATCCAATCCATACATTCATCCCCTTCAGGGTTTATCATTGAAAGTCTCAAACAAGATTTGGACGATGTGTCAAGATCACCTATTTCTCTGCCATGTCTATCATCACCTTCATTAGATATAACTTCTCATTTTAGCTTAGAATAATTCATTTTTGAGTCCATGAAAGTGTCAATTGTGGAGATTCCTATTGTTGTTTTGACTGTCATTGCTCCTATTATTACAAAAAAAATTGTGAATGCAGCAATGAAGACTCAAACCATTACATAAAATATCTCACCACTTCCACCTTTGCTCTCATCTCAAACAACTAAGAGGAAGAGGTTGTCTCCCCAGATGAATTTGACTTTGCACAACTAGAACCCATAAAAAATACCAAGAAGAAGGAAAAGACCCTCTCCAGGTTGTTGTTTGATAAGGAATATAACATGTTTGTGGAGGTGACACAACCTCCTTCAAATAAGACTATGGAGGAGGTGGATATTTCTAATTATTCTATCACAAGAGTTGATGTGGGAAATAATATTCATGAGAGTGAAAAAGCAGATGCTCAATCCACATTGAACTCTCTCATCAAGAAATTTGATGAAGTAAAAAAGGTGAAGGATCAATATAAAGCCAAGATAGAACAACTAACTATATTACTCTAGAAGATTACCCAATATTTTGAGTTAGATGAACCTATGGCCATGAGCATTGAGGAACCAGTCATTTAGAAGGTGGATAAATTACATACAAGGGGAAAAGTAGTCTGTGAATTCCTAGACCGAATGGTTGCATAAGGTACCAAACTCTTGAGATCATATGTGAATAAAATGGAAAATATGGAAGGCATAAAATTATAATTAGAAAAAAGTGTTGATGCTTTCTTTCAGGAGAAGAAAGACATAGAAAACAGTTTGTAGACTTGAGCCAAAATGAAGGTTCTCAAACTAGATATGTTAGTGGAAGTTCGAATCATTTCCAATAGGGAAATGGTTGTAGAGGTGAAAGAGACTATGAAACATAAAGTTAATGTCATCAAGGAGTTGATCAATGACTTGCAAAGTGCTCAAGAAGTTAGTCGGGACAATATTTGAAACTTGTCGATATAGCTGAAGAACTTCCTTGTAAGTCACGTGATAATGATCAAAATGTCCTCTCTTCTGATACAATTGTCCAAGAATTTACCAACATGATCTAGAAAGAGTATGAAGAACAAGCATTTTCAGTGGTTTCAATGGATAAGTTGCTAGATATTTAGTTGACCTTGGACAACGTAAAAGTGTTTTTAGGAAGGTATGATAAAGCTTGTGATATGGTGAAGGATTTAATCCTAAGAGTCCTTGCTATTGCCAAACATAATTTAGGACCAAATAACGATGAAGTTCAAGCCATCATGAAGAAGTATGATGATTTCTTGATGAATGAAGTTGAAGAAAGTTGATCTTTCTTTAGTTTAGTTTTTCATTATTTTTCATGCTTTTATGTAATTAGTTTCGGATTATTTAGATCTCATTTTCAAAATTGTAATTAAATGTAAAATTTGAGAAGTCCCAAATCAAATTGGAGTCTCCTATTTGAACAAGTCAAAATAGTTATTTCATTTCCTAGATTAACTCTCAAATCTTCTCTATATATATGAGGGAATTTCATTGTATTATGGACCTTTTGATCTTTTGAAACTAGATGCTGCCATTTTGAAGAGAATAATTACAATCTTTAAGTTGAATGTGCAAATTTTAAATTTATCAATAAAAGAAGAATATTGCCTCCAACCTTTTCTTTGGAGCATGTTTGTTATATGTTAGAGTGTTCTTATGTTATTCTTGTCATATTATCTTGAAGTTGATTTGTAAGTGGCATGTTATTTATTTATTGAAAGGGAATTTAGATATAGTACCAATAGACTTTGTGCTATCATATTGAATTTGGAGCTTTGTGAATTTGGTTGAGAACATGTAGTCTTTGAGTTGCAATTTTCAATTATATTATTGTGTATGAATCGTGTTAAGAACGTGTAGTCTTGGAGCTACAATTTTTAACTATATTCGCATGGTTACTCTTTGAATTATTTTAGGAATAGTGTGAAGTCTTGGAGCTTTAATTTGTTGCTCTTGATTGTGCAATCTTACTATTACTCTCAGAACCATCATGAGAAAGTGGTTGAAGACTTTATTCTTTTGTGGACTTTCTAAGTTACTATTGTTCATTCGTACTTGTGGGTATCAGCTATTATTGCTCCAACTAGTTTTATTTAAGGATATCATTGTAATTTGTTTCTATTTGATTTTAGTGAGTAATAAGAATGGATCCTCCCCCTTATGAGAGGAGAGATTCATATCTCATCATAGTTGTGGTCGAAATCCAAATTTTGTAACTTTTAAAGTAATTAAAAAATTATTCACCCAATAATTTTTTGGTGGCTCTGCTAGGGATACGAGCACATAATCGAAGCCTCATGATTTTTGGTTAAATTAGACAAGTATATCAATGTCTTATTGTAAGTTTGTAAATATATTTTTGTTGTTGATTTTATTTTTGTTTCAAAGACTACACTCTGGCAGACAAAAGATATACTCACATTCAAAGGGCGCAAGTTCAAGTTGATCCTTTTTTGAGTTGATGCGTAGACATAATATTATTCCTTTACCTCCACCGACAAGGTCACCATTATAGTGCACATGGATTTATCCTACTCTAAGAGTAAGATCACCACTCCTAATTGAAGCGTCTAATTTTCTAGGAGCTTTTCCTATCACACCAATGCAAGGTGATATGGAAGCTCAACAACCATCACGAGGTCCTTGGGTGACGCCTTTGGTCCTTTGCATTTGGAGGTACCTTTGCATCAACTGCCATGGGTTTCACATAAGAACATCCCTAAATTTTATGGAGATGGAAAACATCATCCTGATGAACATATTGCTTCTTTTTATATTGTATGTTGTGTTCTTGGTGTGGAACGTGAAGACATTTCAGTAAATTTATTCATAGAAACCTTACAAGGAGTAGCAGCTAATTGGTTCTATAATTTTTCTATCGGTATTGTTACTAGCTGGGACACTCTTCAAACTAAGTTTGAGGAAAGATTCAAGCCTATTGAGGATGCCCATGCCTTGTTAGCTCAACTTACAACAATGAGAAAAGAGTCACATGAACCCATATGAGAGTTTGTGGAAAATTTTAACAAGTTGACACCAAGGATTCCAACTAATGCCCAATTGACTGAGCATAATTTAAAGTTATTTTTCATAAAAAATTAGTTGTCGGAGGTGATTTTCTTATTACGAAGGGAAGCCCTAGCTAATATTGAAACAAAAGTTGGCTACTAGTTTTGAAGATGATTTGATTCTTGCTAGAAAGATAAGGAAAGAAACAAATAGAAATAAAGGAAAAACATCTTCAAATAAAAATTCCTCAAGTACCATGGATCCTATGGTGCAAAAGTTAGAAAATGAGTTGCTAGCTTTGAAGAAAAAAAATTCTCAACGTTCATCTTCTCCTACCTACAAGGACATTCCAAGGAGAACCTATCCCAATTCTTCTAATTTTCCTAGAAACACATCTAGAAATTAGAACAGACTTCTTGCACCACGAGGAAGACTCGCTCTTGAAGATCCACCCACAAAGGTAGTAGTGGGTTGCTATGAAGCTGAGAAAGAGGATTATTTGCAGCCAGAATATCCCACTAAAGAAAATTTTGATCTATTCCAGGAGGAGGAAGTAGATCCGACTGGTGACTCTAATATTAGCTTTTTGTAATACAAAGAAGAATTTGATGAAGAAGAAATAGTGATCGATGCTTATGTTGTATTTACTTGCTCACAAAAAAATCAGCTCAATCATCCTCAAGGTGGTGCGATGAAAGCAAAGGATAGCTCACAACCACCAATTACTATTGCTAAAAGAGGATCTTGTTTTTTGGTCCAACCAAAAGATATGACAATAAGAAAGCAAGTAAGTACTTCTCATCCTATTTTGTCTTCTTCGTTGCCTAAGGATGATACTCTAGGTCCTAAGACCAGTGTTCCCACTTCTAAGCCTACCAATGAAATTATCTCATCTTCTTTTTTGAGTTCTTTCCAAGAATTTGATATAATTGACCATGCTAAGAAGACTAAGATTCAGATGTTTGAGGTTGAGTATCTAAAGGCTAATCTTGAGTAGTTTGATAGACTTATTAATTTTTTCAAAGAAAAGGGAACCCATGCAAGCCATGATTCTGCTCATGACATCTCAGCTATTTCCAAGCCTATACCTCTATAAAGAAACTTGTTTTCTATTCCATTATCCATCCTTTAAAGGATAGACCCATTTTACATCTCATTGTTAGTAAACAGTTATAAGTTAAGAAATTGTGTAATTGACTCTAGTTTCATTGACATAGATATTACACATACACACACTAATAGGCAGATAAAATTCTCATAGAGTACTGTGGGAACCTACCTTTCTTGAAAGACTCCATTGAGAAACCTAAATCTAAGGCAAACTTGGTTTGATCCCAAAGCTCGTTTATGTCAAGTCTTGAGGCACTAGGTTCACTTAGGGTTTATTGTGATATTTTTGTTAAACACGAGGGGTAAATGATTGTTAAGGATTGGCTGGTATTCAAAATATAGAAACATAATCTCAATCTAGTCATTCAATAACTTCATGAAATCAAAAGATTTGTAAAAATATTTCATGAAACTCAAATAACTTGCATACATTCAAGTAGATTTAGCATTGAGAATTCAAAAATTTCATGGAATGAAAAGATTTTTAATAAAACTCCATGCATTTATCATTATTGGAACATTTTTTGGAATATAAAGTATCTATTATAAAATAAAGCATAAAACATTACTAAAAAGTAAAATTTATCCCAGGTATTATCGAGACATGCCTCAAGAAATAACCAAACTAGAGCAAACCATTCCATACATCACCAGATTGCTTCACAACTAAGCACATAATGATGCAATATTTTAAATAAAGGGGGATCATTTGCAACTGTATAGTGTCAGTATGCACCCTTAAATGGTGCAGCACACAGTCTTGTCTGATAGGAACAAACAATTAGCTATGTAAGATCTCATATCAAGAAATAGATTTGAAATTGGTTCTGATATTAGTTAACTTCTAATGAAACATACAAGTTTTTAGTCTATAATGGAACAAAAAATAGGAAAAATAATAAAACTTGAATTTTTTTTTATTCTTTGGCATCCACAAATTCTAAACTTAACTTAAAATGATACATCTCTTGACCTTTTATAAGAACAAGACACCTAAGAAATTCAATCAACACATGAGAGGGAATCCAAGGGATGAATCACAACAAGGCACATGGCACATGACAGTTGGCAAGAGAACTTATAAATAAGTCAATCAATTTTGACCTTCTAAAGCATTTAAAACTTTGGACTTGTGTCTTTAAAATTTGATCAAGAAATCAAACTAGATTGAGCAGATTTTTCAAACAAAATATAGGAACTCTACTAGATATTTAGAGCGATCGGGTGGAACTAGTTATTCAAATCCACTAGCACATTTTTTCCTACATTTAGGTTCAAGCTTCAGGCTAAAACACCCACCCCAAAGCTAGGCACCCTCCTTTGTCACATGTGAAATACTCGGGTCCCCAATCTCCCAGTTGCTAGTGTTTCTTCACAACAAAATTTGTTCTTGCATGAGCTTTCAAAGTGCACCACCAAACCTGGTAACATCATTAGATATGCTTGCAACCTAAGTTTTCTTGATTGTCCATACCGAAACATAGTCCAACAAAATATTTCTCTTGCACATAAAATTCCATATATCAATCCCTTTTTTAAAAACATTAATAAAACTCTCATTAAAATAAAACCACCATTAATAAATAAAATTTTAAAATAAGTCATAAATAATACGATTTTAATGCATTATCATGTAATTATCACTTTAAGAGGGCTACTAGACATTTTTAGGCTTTTGAGAAAAATTAAGCCAACTTTAACTCTTCAGCACCAATCCATCCTTCACCTGGTACTTGACACCCGACATACTTCAACTTTACCTGAAAAAAATTCACCCGGATCCCAGTTACCTACAGAAACTTTATACCTCCTGGGCCTTTACTCCCAGATCGCAACAACTTACCAACTTCACATTAAACATTCCAATTGACCTGGCTTCCTGGTATCTGATATATTCAACACCCGGTGCTTTCAAACCATGAATTATTTCAAAGATTTCCACTTTAACATTTTCTTCTAGTGATCCTTAGCCAACCAACACCTTCCATAAGCATTAATTCTTTAACTTGGTTCCCCAAGCCTTATATTCTTTGGGCATGTTGTGAGACCACACAACAACTTGCAACCAGCAAAACCAAATTTAAAAGAAACCCCAGGACTCGATTACCTACCATAAGTTATAACTTATGCATATTTTCTACATTAACTCCTTACCTTTACCTAAATCCCAACATAAAAATTATAAAACTCCACCGGAAAGTATTGATGTGTGCATTGATTAATTGTCATCTCCAGAACTTGGTGAAAATACTAGTTCATTGACATTGAGCTACATAATTTAGCAATCCTCCAAAGCCAACCTTGGATAGAGCCTTGCTGCTAGTCAAGCATCCATAGCCCCAAAAAGGTTATCTTTGTAATTCCCCCAAACATATCTCTACTTCTATTCAAGCACCTATTGCCTTGGTAGAGATATTTGGATAGCCTAAAGAGTTGATTTTTTCCCTCTTTTGATATTTTTTTGATATTCATTTTTTCATTATTTCATTTGATATTTCATTGTAAGCTCTTTTTGCTTAAACTTGTAGGCAATGAAGCTCACTATTAGATTGGGAATTACAATGGTAGTGAAATTAACTTTTTGATTTTTCACTCAATGTGAATTCCCTTCATCATTTCATCAACTCCCAAAAGATTCAGTTAATGATTTCCTAAATGAGAAACTTTCCAACTAAATTTTGCCATCCTTATGCCGAATTTCAGCCCACTGCAATTCGCTATCTACCCAAAAAAAAATAGACATTAGTTCAAATTTAGCAACAAGTTACCAAATTACCTGATTATTTCTAAATTTAGAGATGTTGGATACCACGCTTCCATTTTTACTTTCCATGGTAACTCGCTAAAATAAACATGGCTGACAATTTTTTTATTTTGGCAGCTCTAAACTTACATTAATGCATTAGACTTGTTGATAGGGTAGGGTTGGATGGAACACTCACTGTTCCATGCTTTGGGTCCTTGTTCTCAAGAACTCCTAGGTGACTCTCCCACATTAACCTTTAGGTTCTATCTCATATGTAGGCACCCCTAGTTCTACTGGCCGACCCCACTATCATCAAACCCTCAATCTACCAAGCCAATCTTGGTGCCTTGCCACTAACTCTCCCTTAGCCCTTAATCTTCCCTAAAGGCTAACTGTCCTCATCACTCCATTAGCTCCTTGCAGGGGTATAGATATGTTTTCAATGGCTTCACAGAATCTTCCTAGGGTTCTTGGACAATCACCAAACTCCAACTCTCCATCGCTTTCACCAAACCCTCACCTAGGGTTTTAGTTCCCTAATTCTAGGCTTCCAAAGTAGGTCTTTCCTCCAAGGAAATGAGGTAACTCTCCCAAGTTCTCCAAAGAACCCCAAATATTTTCTATGGATTCTTAGTACTAATGCCTACCACTTCAATGTTCCAAAGGTCTTAATCCTTGACGATCTGTACATACGTCAGACCTTCAAGTTTTGCAAAATAGACCTCTTCTTTAGGTTTTCCTAACCATACAATGGACTGGTATCTTGTTCTTCACTCAAATAGACTGGTGAAGCCTCCTCCTTGTTACCAAGGCCTCTGCAAGGCTTCCATCCACCTTTCTACCACATGGTTTATCAGGGAAAGGTCACCCCTGCAAGCTGAGTGTTTTACACTTCTTGACTTTCCTAACCGGGCACTATCAAGCCGCCTATGAGAAGTCTTTCATAGTGCTTTCTTGTCTTCTACCTACTCCTAATTCTACCATTTGTACACACATGGAGTCTAGCCCCAATCCCCAAAATCCCATACACCAAGTACAATGGGAAAAGGAACTAAAACCCCATCTTTGATAGGTTGCCAGTCAGATCAGCAACTCACAAGGAAACAAAACAACTACAAGCACACCTATAAATTGAACTCACACCCTAAATGCTACCACACAAGCTTATAACATCACAATTACTACCAACTATAACATTCTACAGGGCCTTGATCGCTCTAGATCACTGAAATACAAAGAAAACATAGAGATTTCAATAATTCCTCTCACTGTCCACACTTATCATTCACCAAACTTCAAATTTCAAACTTTCCAGAAAAACTATAGGTTGAGGCACACCTTATATAGGTTTCCCAAAGTATTTATGCCTTCCTTGGTCAGACATTTTAGTTGTCAAGTGGCAAAAGTGTTGAATGTACCATTTTGCCACTTTTACCAATTTGCCTAGAAAACTAATACAAGTGAACTTCTAAACTCACAAACCTTTGCACTCCTGATAGCTCCTGACCAAGGCATTTTATTAAGTCTCTAACATTTTATTAAGTCTCTAACTCAATTCTAATGGTCAACATGACCTTTAAAGGATCAAAAACTCAAAACTTCATCCTAGGTCCTTAAATTGCCTAGTGCTTCCTAGTGCTTCCTACGTGCTCCTGCACCATTCTCCCCCTGTCAGCCAAACATGAAGGAATGGAAGGAGAGATCAGGGACATATCAATGCAATGCTTCTTGAACTGGTCTTCTTGTACCCATGTAGCTTCAGATTCATGCTTGTTCTTCCACTTGATAAGATGCTCCGTGTATACCTTATGCCTTGTTGACTTTTGCACTCTGGACTCCAAGATTCTTTCGGCTTGTTGCTTGTCCTGAGTAGGTAATGCTATGTTACTGACATCTTTGAAGACCTCCCTATTGGTCTGTGCTATATCATTGATTTATCCCTTGTATCTGATCAAATCAGCAACATTGAAAATAGGTGAAATTCCCAAATCAGCAGGTAGCTCCACCTTGTATGCATTATTTCCATACTTGGCTAATACCTTGCATGGTCCTACTCTTTTCATTTGTAACTTGGTTGACATACCCTTCTGTAACCTTGATTTTTTAAGGTGAACCATGACATGATCTCCTACTGCAAATTGCAAATCCTTCCTTGGCATGTCTACCTTGTCCTTCAACTTTTGTGTAGCCTCAGTGACTGTCTTCTTTACCTGCTCCTGAATCTCTTTCATGGTTTGAGTGAAGTCTTCAGCATGTCCACTCCTATTCTCCATAGCTCCTAGATCCCTGAGCTCATATATACCCCTTGAGTGCATTCCATACACAATCTCAAATGGACTCTTCCCTGTGGTCCGGTTGACACTATCATTATAGTCATACTCAGCCTGTGAGATTACCATATCCCAAGTTTGTCCATATTCCTTAGTTAGACACCTTAGTAGGTTACCTAGCACCCTTTTAACCACCTTTGTTTGACCATCGGTCTGAGGATGGTAAGCTGATCCAAAAGATAGGTTGGTACCCAATCTGCTCCATAGAGTCTTCCAAAAGTGACTCATGAATTTAACATCCCTGTCTAAAACAATACTTAAAGGCAATCCATGGATCCTAACAATCTCCTTGAAGAAAAGGTGAGCTATATAGCTAGCATCATGAGTAGTTTTACAAGGAATAAATTGACTCATCTTGTTGAATCTATCCACCACTACATACACACTATCAAAACTAGTCTTGGTCTTAGGAAGTCCTACCACAAGATCCATGCTCACACACTCCCATGGTCTATTAGGAATGGGTGAGGGTTGATATAGGCCAGAATTACTAGCTCCTCCCTTAGCTTTCATACACACAACACATTGCTCCACATACCTCCTGACATCTCTTGCCAACTTAGGCTAATAGTAGAACCTTTGCACTAGTTCTAATGTCTTATTGATACCAAAATGTCCACTAAGACTACCATTATGCTTTTCTTGAATGAGGTTTTCTCTCATTGACCCTTTTGGAACACATAGTTGATTCCCTTTAAACAACAATCCACTTTGCAAAGTATACTCTGAGTTTTGGCTATGAAAATGATTCTCAAAGTTAGAACATACCTTGTAAACCTCTGAGAAATCTTCATCCTCCCCATAGAGATCTTTGAAACACTTTATTCCAATGCTCTTGATCTATATTTCTTGGACTATCAACACTCTTCTACTCAATGCATCTGCTACCTTATTCATTTGTCCCTTCTTGTGCTTGATGGTGAAAGTAAAATCTTGGATGTACTCCATCCACTTCAAGTGTCTATTGCTCAACTTCTCTTGGGGGTTAATATAACTCAGTGCCTGATTGTCTGTAAAAACCACAAACTCCTTGGGTAGAAGGTAATGCCTCCACTTCCTAAGTGACTGAACCAAAGCATAATGTTTTAGATCATAGGTAGAATAATTCTTCTTGGCTTCATTGAGCTTTTCACTAAAGAAAGCTATGGGCCTGCCCTCTTGACTAAGCACTCCTCCTACTGCAACTCCACTATCATCACATTCCACAGTAAATAATTTATCAAAGCTTGGAAATAAGAGAATAGGTTGAGTTGCCACTTCTTGTTTCAGTTTCTCAAATCCTTTCTCAGCCTCTTGATTCCATACAAACTTAGTTTTCAAACCACCCTTGATTGTCTCTAGAACTGGTGCACATATGCCACTAAATTTTCTTATGAATTTCCATTAAAATTGAGCCAATCCATGGAAACATCTTACCTCAGTCCCTGTGGTTGGTGTAGGCCAGTTTAGGATAGCTTCCACCTTACTTGGATCCATTTCCAGTGATCCTTGAGACACTACAAAACCCAAATATACAAGTTCTTGTTTGAAAAACTCACACTTCTCTAGGTTGATGGCCAACTTCTCCTCTTGCAGCCTTCTAAGAACCATCTCCACATGTTTGAGGTGTTCTTCTGTTGTCTTGATAAATATGAGTATATCATCAAGATATACCACCACAAATATCCCTGTAAAGTCTTTGAGCACCTCATTCATGAACCTCATGAATGTGCTAGGGGCATTAGAGAGGCCAAATGGCATCACTCTCCACTCATACAACCCATTTTTTGTCTTGAATGTTGTCTTCCACTCATCTCCATCCTTGATTTTGATTTGATGGTATCCACTCTTGAGATCCAACTTGGTGAAGTACTGAGCTCCTCCAAGATAATCCATCAAGTCTTCAATCCTTGGAATAGGGAATCTATATCTGATTGTGATCCTATTTATTGCTCTGGAATCAGTACATAATCTCCACTTGCCTCCTTTCTTAGTTGCTAAGACCACTGGTACTGCACATGGGTTGATGCTCTTCCTAATCAAACCTTGATCCAACAATTCTTGCACTTGTCTAGCCACTTCCAAATTCGGATCCGGTGTAAGCTTGTAAGCTACTTTGTTAGGCAATGAAGCCCCTGGTATGAAGTCAATCTGATGACTAATGGCCCTTTTAGGAGGTAAAGTTATAGGTGTACCATCACTTACTATATCCTTATACTTTTCAAGCAAATTTTGGACTACTTTGGGTATGACTCATTTTTCAATCTAGTCTTCCTCTTTGGACTACAACAAGACTACATATCCTTCACCTCCTTTATGTAGGGTGTTAAGGATCTCCTTCCCACTACTTAACAAGACACTTGGTGTCTTTGACTGTCCCTCTTCTTATTCTGACAGTGACTGCAACTTAAAGGTCTTCCCATCCTTCTTAAATGAAATTGTATTCTCCTTTCCATCATACATGGCACTCCTGTCATATTGCCATGGTCTACCCAATAGTAGACGACATGCATCCATGGGTAATACATCACAAATTAGTTTATCTTTGTACCCTCCAATAGAAAACTCCACTGTTACTTTTTCATTGACAAGAACACTCTGCCCTTTGTTTAACCATGTCACTTTGTAAGGGTTGGTGTGGGGTACCTTCTCCAATTTGAGCTTCTTTACTGCCTCTTATGAGATAATATTATCTATTGAACCTGAATCTACAATGACCTTGCATACTTTCCCAAGTATTTTGCATCTCACTCTAAATAGAGCTCTTCTTTGTTTTGGTTCTTCCTTGACCGGTTGTCTGATCAAAACTCTCCTAAACATCAGATTCTCTCCCATTTCAGATTCAATATGACTGATCTCAGGTGACTTAGTGCTCATGGTGTCCTCTTACGCATATGCCACCCTCTTCTCAGCATTTGAAGATGATGCTTTCTCCGGGCACCTATAAGCTGGATGGCCTACTTGACCACAATGGTAACATTTCATGGTAGCAAAGTATGAATTACTTCTGCCTGTTCCTCTTCCTCTGTTTGATCCTCAAGCCTCTTCCTCTTCCATAACCTCCTCTAGAAGATGTTTCACCTCCATTCTCTGTGAGTTTAGATTCACCTTGGTTTCTTTGTTCATTTCCTCTACCTTGGTAGCCACCTCTATGTCCTCTTTGATCTCTTTGATCTCTGCCTTTGCCTCTACTCTTAGAAGCCTGATCATGTTTCCTCTTGCTTCTTTCCTCAATCTTGATAGCTAATTGATAGCATTGATGCACTGTCTTAGGACTTAGAAGAGTCATCTCTTCTTGGATGTTCCACTTCAAACCGTTAAGATACCTAGCCACTTTGAGACTTTCATCTTCTAAGACATTGGACCTCATACAAAGTTTCTAAAACTCCTTAGTGTAAGTGTTCACATCTTGGTCTCTTTGCCTCAAACTTTGCCTCTTCTTGTGTAACTGAATCTCATAGTCATCTGGTATGTAAGCTTCTCTCACTTTTTCCACCATACCTTTCCAAGTTGAAATAGGCCTCTTGCCTTCCTTTTCCCTCTCTGTCTGAATGAATTTCCACCATGTCAAGGTAGATCCTCTCAATCTAGACTTTGCCACCTTCACCTTCTATGCTTCAGTGACTCCACATTCAAAATGGTTCTCCATGCCTTCTATCCAATCCAGGACTAGGTCCGCCTCTAATTTCCCACTAAACAGTGGTATACATTCAAGTGCCTTCCCACTCAAATCTTTCAATGCCTTTAGGAAATGCTCCTCTTGTAGAATAGGGTTAGGTTTAGAGGTCTTGTCTTCCTCTGCAACCTCTTCAATCTTTGGTTCCCTGCCCTCCAATCTATCACTGACCTCATCGGCCTTGATTTGCACATTGTTCAATGCTTGCTCCAGTTGAGCTAGTCTATCTCTCAACCTTCTATTATCTTCCTCCTAATCTTCAACTTTCTTTTCCAATTCAATGTTGGTCACCATCGTTGTGGAACCATTGGATTCAAAGTCTGACATACACAATTCACTCCCAAATCTTTAACTTGCTCTGATACCAATCTGATAGGGTAGGGTTGGATGGAACACTCATTGTTCCATGCTCTGGGTCCTTGTTCTCAAGAACTCCTAGGTGACTCTCCCACCTTAACCTTTAGGTCCTATCTCATATGTAGTCACCCCTAGTTCTACTATCCAACCCCACTATCATCAAACCCTCAATCTACCAAGCCAATCTTGGTGCCTTGCCACTAACTCTCCCTTAGCCCTTAATCTTCCCTAAAGGCTGACTATCCTCATCACTCCATTAGGTCCTTGCAGGGGTATAGATATGTTTTCAATGGCTTCACAAAATCTTCCTAGGGTTCTTGGACAATCACCAAACTCCAACTCTCCATCGCTTTCACCAAACCCTCACCTAGGGTTTTAGTTCCCTAATTCTAGGCTTCTAAAATAGGTCTTTCCTCCGAGGAAATGAGGTAAATCTCCCAAGTTCTCCAAAGAACCCCAAATATTTTATATGGATTCTTAGTCCTGATGCCTACCAATTCAATATTTCAAAGGTCTTAATCCTTGACTGTCCGTACACAGGTCAAACCCTCAAGTTTTGCAAAATAGACCTCTTCTTTAGGTTTTCCTAGCCACACAATGGACTGTTATCTTGTTCTTCACTCAAACGGACTGGTGAAGCCTCCTCCTTGTTACCAAAGCCTCTGCAAGGCTTCCATCCACCTTTCTACCATGTGGTTTATCAAGGAAAGGTCACTTTTGCAAGCCAAGTGTTTTACACTTCTTGACTTTCCTAACCAGGCACTATCAAGCCCGCCTACGAGAAGTCTTTCATAGTGCTTTCTTATCTTCTACCTACTCCTAATTATACCATTTCTACACACATGGAGTCTAGCCCCAATCCCCAAAATCTCGTACACCAGGTACAATGGGAAAAGGAACTAAAACCCCATCTTTGACAGGTTGCTAGTCAAATCAGCAACTCACAAGGAAACAAAACAACTACAAGCACACCTGTAAATTGAACTCACACCCTAAATGCTACCACACAAGCTTAGAACATCACAATTACTACCAACTATAACATTCTACAGGTCCTTGATCACTCCTGATCACTGAAATACAAATAAAACACAAAAATTTCAACAATTCCTCTCACTATCCACACTTATCATTCACCAAACTTCAAATTACAAACCTTCCAACCAAACTATAGGTCGAGGCACACCTTATATAGGTTTCCCAAATTATTTATGCCTTTCTTGGTTGGACATTTTAGTTGTCAAGTGGAAAAAGTGTTGAATGTACCATTTTGCCACTTTTACCAATTTGCCTAGAAAACTAATACAAGTGAACTTCTAAACTCACAAACCTTTGCACTCCTAATAGCTCTTAACCAAGGCATTTTATTAAGTCTCTAACATTTTATTAAGTCTCTAACTCAATTCTAATGGTCAACATGACCTTTAAAGGATCAAAAACTCAAAACTTCATCCTAGGTCCTTAAATTGCCTAGTGCTTCCTAGTGCTTCATAGGTGCTCTTGCACCACTTGTCATGATTATATTTAATCCCAACCATCATACCCTTATTTTAATTCATATGCCTTATCACACATGTATTGTTTTCCTCAATTTTTTCAACCTGTCGACGTGTACCACCTTATCGGCTTAATTTTCTTTCCAAACCGCACACCTGGACATCCTGTAATTAATAGAGCTTGATGAAATAAACTGAAATGACCACCATTTAAATTTGACATCTCATTTTTTCTCAATTCATGATATTCGTATTTGAAAAACTCGAAGAACTGAACATCAATTTCATGATAATTTATTTGATTTAACTTTTAATTCTAGAGAAAAGTGTACTTCTACCACCTCAACTTGCATTCCCAAGATTTTATATCTAGGCAACTATGTACTACAGATTTCTCACGACTTTCTATAAATTCAACACTTTCCTTCATATTCCTCACTTCTATCTTCAATTTCTTTGATTTTCTCTTCTCTTTGTGTGTGCTTTCTTATTTCCAAGTTATAGATACTCCCATTTGCCTCACTTGTGTTCATCACTAGACCAGCTTTCTAGGCCAAATTATGACCCAAAGGCTTGGAAAAGTGTTCTTCTTTCGAACTCCTTCCACTAAGGATTTTCTACGCATTGTTCTCAGGGAGAATTTTGTGAACTCTGGGGCCTATTACAGATTAAATTCAAACTTGGCTTCATGATTCATTGCTTCCCTTTTAGACCTCAACCTCTTGGTAGCTGAAATTTGTTCAGCTACGGTAATGATAGTGTGACGCGACTTCCTGGGGAATTTGGACCATGTTCTCATTGTTTCTCATCCGTCCATAGGAATTCCATCCATTGAGGACATTCCCTAGTTTTTGGAACAAGGGGAATTAGTTCCTCTTCTACCCTTTCTGATGTGGAGCATCTCCTTTAGTGTCCGCTGCCCACATTCTGACTGTGGAATTAAGGAAACTTTCTAATTTTGGTTTTCTTTTATGTCGGCTCTATTTTGTTTCTGTTGTGGACCTATTTTTGGCTGTGAGTGGTGTGTGGCCTGGTCAACTGCATGTTGACTGGGGGCTATTTTTAGTGGTGTTTTTGGGTTTATATGGGGGACAGTCAAGAGTGAATGTAGTTGATTTTGGAGAGAGGATTGAGGGTTTAATGAGATGTACTATTTGTTTTCAAATCTGAGCAATAAGATGAAAAGTTTATTTCTCTGAATCTATTTTATTTGTTGGAATCTAGTTTTTTGGTTCTCTACAGATTGGTGTGACTACTAGTGGTGTTGAGTTGCATCAGTTTTGGTATCAAAGCAAATTGATCCATGAGAAAGGACATTGGCATGAAGGTTGTGTTAGGCAATTTTGTAAGAGGCCTATTTTGGCTTTAATAATTTTTATAATGTTGTTGTGGTTAGAAAGGGGAAGCATGGGCACTTATAAGGATATTTGCAAATGGTTAGGAGGGCCTAGACTATGGAAGCATTATTCAATTAGGAGGGATAATAGTTTGTTTGATCTTTGGCTATGAATTCAAATATGGAGTTAGATTATAATTTAATAAAGAGAATAATAAATTTGGAAGAAAAAATAAGACAAAGACAAAGATGAAAGCAAATTGAAGACCAACAAAAGGAGCTGCAAAGATTAGAGTTTGCATTAGATGAGGTATTGTGGATGGAAAATATGGAGTTGTGTCATAATGTAAGAAAAAGGATAATTAGGTTGGAAGACAAAATAATGCAAAGGTAGAAACAAATCAAAGACCAGCAAAAAGAGTTGCAAAAGGCATATTCTAAGTTAGATGAGTTATGGTGCATGTTGGAGGAATATGAGGCATGCAATAATAAGAAAACAAAGAAGAATAAATTTGAAGCAAAAGTGGTCAAGGATGGTGAGAAGGTGAAAAATATGCATGGGAATAAAAGTTCATGTTTTGAAGAAGAATTTTCTAAGAGGAAAGCCATCGAGTTTAGAATTAGCAAAGGAATAGAATTCTTGGAGCAAGAAAATCTTAAGTCCCTATATGAGTTGGAAAAAATTTTGCTAGATGGAAGGTTGAAAGGATGGGGAGAAGTTGAAGAGGATGAATTAGATGAATATTTTGAGTTATGTTACCTTGAAGAAAGGGAAAATATTGAGGATTATAATGAGAGAGGCATAGATTTCAAAGACTATAGTGAAGAGGAATGCAATTCATCACAAGAGGCAGCCCCAAATGTTGTAGTGGTGGAAGTAGTCTGCCTTAGTGAGAAATCTGCAACAGAGAGAGATCTCATTGGGATCCCCATATGTGATGAAGCCTTATTGGTCTTAGAGGAGTGCATCCTATGACAAGAGGTGACCCAAAATGTTGCAGCAATGGAAGTAGTCCATGTTGGAGAAGAAACTGTAACAAAGATGGAGATCTTTGGGAGCCCCATATGTGATGACATTTTATTGGTTTTGGAAGACACAGCCAACAAGGACCAGCTAGAGGGATGTTTGAGGAATATCATGATTGATGAGAAGAGAGAAGGAGAAGATCATCCCTTTCTTGGAGGAGAAATGAGGATGATTGAGGGAGAGAGTAAAGACCTGAAGAAGGAAGCACCTATGAGAATTTTTTATTCACTTAATTTGATTTTTGTCTTTAACATTTTATGTCCAGGTGTGGTAGAAGATTGGACATACCATTGAAGGAGCCATAGTGAATATTGGTGGAAGAATACCACTCATTGGGAAAAGAGGAGGAGAACCAGAGGGCTGAGAAGGACAATTTTTTATTCAACTAGTAGTTGGAAGCATAGGAATAAATTATGTGAAAATATGCAGAAGTACCTAACCTAGTGGAAAGGTAGGCCATTGAGTTAGCTCTTTGAACCAGGAGGTTCAGATTTTTTCAAACGAGGGGAGAATTATGTAGAGCATCTGCTTTAGTGTCCCTTGCTCACGTTCTGACTGTGGAATTAAGGGAACTTGCTAATTTTGGTTTTCTTTTTTGTCGTCTCCATTTTATTTTATTTTTGTTTCCGTTGTGGACCTATTTTTGGCTACGAGTGGCCTATGGTCTGGTCAGCTGCATGTTGACTAGGGGATATTTTTAGTGGTGTTTTTGGGTTTATATGGGCGGAAGTCAGGAGTGAATGTAGTTGATTTTTGAGAGAGGATTGAGGGTTTACTAAGATGTACTATCTATTTTCAAATCTGAGCAATAAGATGAAAAGTTTGTTTCTCTGAATCTATTTTATTTGTTGGAATCTAGTTTTTTTGTTCTCTACAGATTGGTGTGACTACCAGTGGTGTTGAGTTGCATCACTTTCTTACTGCTTTTCATACCCCCAACCTTGATGACCATAGGGACAACACTTACCTAGGGTACACACTCCTTCAAGATGAAGTAGACCAAAATGACTAGCCTGCCTACCAACTGTTCTAACACCACTTTTGAACATCCAACCCTCCTTTTAGTTTCTCTTTTTTTTTCTATCGACTTACAATGAGAATTTTGTACTTTTTGTGTATACAAAATATAATGAAATTTTTTCTTTTCTATACTCATGTGTGTATTTACTCCAAATGGTTTTATATTTTCAATTTACAATAAAAATTTTTCAGAATTCAATCATCATGTGATTTAGGTTAAGAAGAATTCCTTAATGTTAGAAACAAAACCAGAAAATCAAGAAAAAACCCTACTAAACTAAATTA
Organism: Sequoiadendron giganteum; assembly: GCA_007115665.2. Classification (NCBI taxonomy): domain Eukaryota; kingdom Viridiplantae; phylum Streptophyta; class Pinopsida; order Cupressales; family Cupressaceae; genus Sequoiadendron; species Sequoiadendron giganteum. The sequence goes on along the minus strand of CM021106.1, from coordinate 4,476,840 downwards.
GCCTAACTAACTCAAATTTAACTTAATCAAATAGTTAACCCTAATTAAGAAACTTACCCTAATTTCTACCACTAACTTCATAATGCTCTTGGTATGAATCCTAGTAGGTTTATCTTTAAATTAACTCGAATAAATTTCTAATAACCTATTGTAATAACAAATTATTTTTAAAAAAATTCATTTAATAAACAAAAAATTGAGTGCATTCTTACCCATAATTTGGCTAAAATGTATGGAAATTACCTCATTAATGGTCGATTGCACACACCTTCACCATATTCATTGTTTTGTATCTCTTTCCAATCCTCATTCATGGTCTTCCATTTCATTTTTCTCTATTCCACAAATGGTTGCATTTATTTCTTGATTTTCTTTCTCTACAATATTTCTTCAGTTCTATGTCCTATCTTCGACTTCAACATTACTACTCATTTTTTTAGGCCAAATATTAATATAATTTTCATAATCATCAAAAAGAGAGAAATTAAAAACTTGATACTCTTCATTTTGAGTAGAATCAAGAATCTCCTCCCTTTTAGGTTGTGGATTCATAATTAGGTGTGAAAAACATGCATTTCCTGTTCGTTTCAATGACTCGCTCCTTTCAAATTCATGCTTAAAACGTGATATTTCCAAATTTTGATGACTTTTCTTATTTTCCTATAAAATTTCTAGAATATTTTCATAACAATTACAATTAGTTAATCCAATTGGTCTAATAACTAAATCGCCAATATTTCTAGTTTCGCTAGTTTTAGGCACTTTATTAGAATTCAAACATCTTTCCACTAACGGTTCCTTTATCCTCACACTTAGGGAAACCTTTGCTAATGGAATTACCTTATGAGTAGCCAAACTTAACCTAGTTAGGAAAAATTTACAATCAAGTTCACTATGATCAATTGTGTCATGGATCCTGCATTCGGTAACCCTCCCAAAAGTGAACAGGCTTAAGGGATAAAGCCTATAGTTAAGGATTTTTTGGATCTTATCCATTTCTCTTTCACTCTTCATTACTAACTTTCATAGGCTTCCAACTCACAAGAGGACTTTGAATTCACAACCGAGACAAAAATATAGGCTCAAAATACCAAACAACCCTCCTTCTAGTGTCACTTATATTGATACATATGTTACACACACACACCAAAAGGAAGATAAAATTCTTACAAAGTATTGTGGGAACCTACCTTTCTTGAAAGACTCTAATGAGAAACCTAAATCTATGGAAAACTCAGTTTGATCCCAAGGCTCATTAATGTCAAGTCTTGATGCACTAGGTTCACTCAGGGTTTGTTTTTATATTCTTGTTAAACATGAGGGGTAAATAGTTGTTAAGGATTGGCTGGTATCTGAAAGATAGAAATATAATCTCAGTTCGGTCATTCAATAACTTCATGAAATTAAAATATTTGCAACAATATTTCATGAAACTCAAATATCTTGCATAAATTCAAGTAGATTTAGCATTAAGCATTCAACAATTTCATGGAATCAAAATATTTTTAATAAAACACCATGCATTTATCATTTTTGAAACATTTTCTAGAATATAAAGCATCTATTCTAAAATAAAGTTGTATAGGAGCGAATTTTCACCCCTCACACAAATCCCCATTTTACACATCCTCATCTTAGAAAACAAAATTTGAATGCGAAATTCCACATCAGCTAGTCATTTTCCTTCCACTTGGCATATGTCCTTTGTGTCGGTAGAAGAATATTTGTCAAGGATGTGTGCAGGGTGCTCAGATGTCTGCATGGCACACTGACATCTGTGACAGATTCCTACGTCTCAATTTGGAAAAAGAGTTATGATGAACAACAAGGTGGAGGTATTAACACAACTCAATTCAACAAAAAATTCAATTTTGGAAACTTAACTTTGTGGTTTTCACACAAATCCTTCATTTCCCCTAGTAGTCCTCCAAACAGGGGTTTCCCATCAAATATTTCAAAGAAAATTTCAAACCCAAAAATTGAACACCTTTCAAGATACCCTTTATGCCCCTTAGGAACATATAAAATTTTCAAATGTGCTTGTTTTGTAACAACACCCTCCAATTTGGATTTCTACATTGTAACTAGGCCTAATTAGGCTTGTTTCACAAAGACAATTTGGGGTTTTCAATCTCCAAACTTCTAGTCTTGACTCCAAAGCCTTTAGCATGGCATATGGGGTTTGTAAATACAATTCACATCAACTAGAACCATCTCCAATTAGCTATCTTTCAAAACCCTAAGTCTACCTAATCACCTAAGCCTAATACATGGTGATATTAGGCTAGGGTTGCATCAAACTCAGCCCTAACTCCATCCCCTGCTCCTGCAAACACCCTAAACATCAAAAAAATCATATCTACTTCCATTCCACCAACTTTCATAATTTCCAACCAGTGGAATGGGCTCTAATTCATGTTTTTCCTATCAAACCCTCAAGAACTAGGGTTTCAAAACTATTTTCAATAAAAATCCTCTAACTCTCTTCAAACTTAATGAAAATGACTGAAACCAATTGCAACAAAGATTTAATTCACTCCTTCATCAATCCCAATTCAAGTTAGACCATTAACATACTGTACAAATCCGTAGAACCTTCTATAGTAGCAAAAACACAAAAGAAAATGAAGAAAATAAAGTATATTGATATTGTCTTATCTCCAAAAATGTCTCTAGAAGATTTCCTCGACCGCATAAGGAAATATTTAAACATCTTACAACCAAGAATAATTGTTCCAAACTATTTTTAAATATGTGATCGTTCAACTTCCCATATACACCAAAAATGCAAAGTTGCTCATGCCACTTTTGCAACATTTGCAAAACTTGGCACCATGACTCAAAACTAACCCACATGACTTTAAACATCACACATGATCTAAATAAACCTTATTACAAAAAAATTGACTCAACATCATAAAAGACTCACATTTGACCCTTATTTACCAAAAACACCCAGGTGCCCCTACACCATACTCCTGGGGAGAAAAAAATCTCAAGTTCCACTTGAGATCAGATCTTGAACTATGGTACCATGATTCTTGATTTCTTCCTCTATCATGCAAGTGGCATCCTCCATAGGAAGGCCTTTCCACCTCACCAAGTACTCATTGTACACCTTGTGCCTTGTTCTTTTAGCTTCTTTAGTATCCAAGATTCACTCTAGCTTCAATGGTTGACTTGGTGGAAAATCCTTGACCCAATCTTCATCTGGAACACTTGATTTACCTACACCTATACCTACAATCATAACCCCTTTATAAGGGTATAGGTTATAAAAATTAAAAATTGGAGAGATAGCAACATCAGGAGGGATTTCTATCTCATAGGAATTTGCTCCAAATTTGTGGACCACCCTACATGGCCCTCTCTTCTTCATCTAAAACTTTGAATACTTTCTTGTAGGTAGCCTTGATTTCCTCAAATGAGCTGAGACCAAGTCCCCCACTTTGAAATGAACCTCTCTCCTTTTCAAATCTGTATGTTATTTATATTTATCAAAACTCTTTTGAAGGTTCTCCCTAACTTGCTTATGTATATCCTTCATGGCCACTACAAAATATTCTCCTTTAGCACTCTTCTCCATACCACTCAAATCTCTAAGCTCAAACACTCCCCTAGGCTGTAATCCATATACAATCTCAAATGGGCTTTTACCAACACTTCGGTTCACAAAGTCATTATATGAAAACTCAGCTTGGGGAAGGATTAGATTTCATTGTGTCGAATGTTCTTTTGTCAAGTATCTAAGGATATTCCCAAGGATTATATTGACTACTTCAATTTTCCCATCTATTTGGGGATGATAGGCAGAGATAAAGGTCAAATTTGTTCCCAACTTCTTCCAAAGGGTTCTCCAAAAGTGACCCACAAGCTTATTGTCCCTATCAGAAAAAATTGTCAATGATAATCCATGGATCCTGACCACTTCCTTGAAAAACAACCTTGCAATGTATGAGGCATCATTTGTACTTTTACATGGTATAAAATATCCATTTTTCTAAATTGGTCTACAACAACAAACACACTATCAAATCCTCTCTGAGTTTTGGGAAACCCCAACACAAAATCCATGTTGATGGATTCCCATGGCCTATTTGGGATTGGTAATGGTTCATAATGACCTACATTTGTACTAACACACTTGGATTTTTGACTAACAACACACTTTTCAACAAATTTATTGACATCACTTTGCATCTTTGGCCAATAATAATACCTTCTTACCTACTCCAAAGTTTTATCCACACCAAAGTGGCCCCCTAAGCTACCAAAATGCTTTTCTTTAATCAGATTAGTCCTCATAGAGAATTTGGGAATACATAGTTGATCCCCTTTAAAAATAACCCTTCTTGAATCAATAAATCAGAATTGTCTTCATGAAAAGTGTCATTGAACTGACTACAAGAAGAATAAATCTATTTGAAATCGTCATCTTCTACATGCATACCTTTCAAGGCATCAATTCCAACACTCTGCAGTTGAACCTCTTGAATCAACAATTTTCTTCTGCTCAAATCATCTACCACCTTGTTTGAATGCCCCTTTTTGTGTTTGATGGTAAAGGTGAAACTTTGTAGGTACTCCACCCACTTCACATGTTTGTTGTCAAGTTTGTCTTAGTTGTTTAAGAACTGCAAAGAATGATTGTTAGTAAAAACAATGAATTCTTTAGGAAGGATATAGTGTCTCCACTTCTTCAATGATTGTACCATGGCATACAACTCTAAATCATAGGAGGAATACTTCTTCTCTGCCTCTTCTCACTAAAGAAAGCAACAGGTATGCCCTCTTGGCTCAATACTGCCCCAATTGCATACCCACTTGCATCACATTCTATGGTGAAAACTTTGTTAAAGTCTGGCAATGCTAAGAAAGGTTGTTGTGCTACCTTTTGTTTCAAATATTGAAAAAACATTATGCCTCATCAAACCATACAAACTTCTTTCTTTTATCCCCTTTGATTGTGTCAATGATTGGAGAGCCTATATGACTAAAATTCTTCACAATTTTTTTGTAAAAACTAGCTAGGTCATGGAAAATTCTTACCTCACTTACTGATGTAGGAGTAGGCCAACTAAGAATTGCTTCCACCTTATTGGGATCCATCTTCATAGAGCCTTTTGAGATCACAAATCCAAGATATACCAGTTCTTCCTTCATGAATTCACACTTCAAATTTATCATTAGTTTTTCTTCATTCAAATTTTCAAAACCAAATCTAGATGTTGCAAGCATTCCTCTTTAGTCTTACTAAAAATAAGAATTTCATCCAAATAGACAACCACAAACTTACCTATGAAAGACTTTATAACTTCATTCATTAATCTCATAAAAGTGTTTGGTGCATTTGAAATCCCAAATGGCATGACAAGCCATTCATACAACCACTCATTTGTTTTGAAGGCATTTTTCCACTCATCCACCTCTCTAATTTTGATTTTGTGGTAGCCACTTTTGAGTTCAATCTTAGAAAAATAACAAGCTCCTCCTAAACAATCCATCAAATCTTCCATTCTTGGTATAGGGAACCTATACCTTATGGTAATCTTGTTAATTTCCCTTGATTCGGTGCACATTCTCCAAACTCCCCCTTTCTTAGGTGCCAATATGATGGGAACAACACATGGCCTAAGACTCTCACTTATGAGACCTTTATCAAGCAACTCTTGGATTTGCATTCTAATTTCTTAATTATTTTGGAGTCATTTTATATGCAGCTTTGTTGGGTAGGTTTGCCCCTAGCATGAAATCTATGTGTTGTCTCACATCTCTTATCGGTGGCAAAGAACTAGGGAGCTCATCTACTATAATGCCTTTGATCCAGGAGGATCTAGGAAATCTCAAAATCTCACAATCTCAAAATGTCACGAAACTAGCATCATCACATAGAGCTCACCGACACGGTCTTGATGCAACTTGAACAGCCTCAAAAGGAGTCTGTATGCAAAATTTATGCGCAATCAAAGGTTCGATCAAACAGGAAAATCAAGGAGCCAAGAAAAAGGCAAAAAAATATCATCTCCAAATTGGTCAAAGTTGGTGCCAAGTCATAGTGCTCGTCGTGCTGATTCCAAAACTATATTCAGTTTCAAAAATGGAGCTCGTATCAGAAAAATAGAGCCAATCAAAGTTTTAGTCAAAATGATGATGTTAGCATGTGACGTGGCAGTTGACTGAATGGTGATGCGGAAATTATAGGTGATGTAGCAAAAATCTCACAAAATTCACGTACACCATGCTTTATTTTTGGAAAAATAATAATAAAGCGGTGGATGTTTATTCCACAAAATCCATTTGGTGGGATCGGATTTTGTGGGATCCCAACCGGATTTGGTGGGATCCAAATCTCCTAAAAATCAAAAAGATTAACTCATAAAAAAACAAAGAAATAACCCTCCATTTTAAATAAAATCAACTTAACAACTTAAAACCAAATGAGCCCGTGAATAGGTGTCAAGGGCTTAAACAAATTAAATTGTTTTTTTATGGGGAAGTTATTAGTTTTTATAAACAGGTTAGTGTTTGTTTTGTAAGGGTTAATTTGTTATTTTATTAAATAAGGTGGTTAAGCCTTATTAAGGAATTTTTTATGTATAAAAGGGGGTGTAGGTGGTGAGTTTATTCATTCAAATGTTTGAGAGTTTTTTATGCTCCTGGTAAGGTGGCGAATTACTGAAGGAGATAAATTACAAGGCGTTGTTACACCAAGAATTCTAAAATTGTAAAGAGAGATTGTGAGTGATTAAAGCTTGGACATTGTAAGAAGGCTATTGAAGCTTGGCAATATCAATAAAGAGGTCCAACGTTGAGAAGTGGACCCAGAGACATAGCTCAAATTGAGCGAACTTTGTTATCAATCTCGTGATCTCTATTATTCTCTTTTGTCTCATAATTCTTTTCAGTATTTGATTCTTTGAGTTTTTCCAATTACAAATTTAAGTAATTAGTTTATGTTTTATTAATTTTGGATAAAGAACAAGTGCATTCTAATTTTTCGTAATTTCAATAGTTAAAATCATAGTCACATAATACTATCTGGATCGGGGAATTTTGTAATTGGAATTAATTTACATGTTAAATTGTAAACCGCTAATTACAAATCAAGTGATATTAGAGCTTCTTCACAAGAAATTACAAAAGTGAATGTTAACAAGGTTGAAATTCAAGCGAGGAGAAGGTGCACTTGAAGAGTCCAATCCTGAGATTGGAAAATGAAGAATTTTTCCAAAGATGTCTGAAATGGTTGAGGAACCTAAAGAGCTTAATGAAAAGGAATTATGAAGAGACTTCCTTGATATGAAGGTGATGGTAGAAGTAATGTTCCAAGAGAGGCAAGAGTGGCACAGAAAAAAAGAACTCAAGAACAAAAAGAAGAAGGAAGGTGAATCTTCAAAAGATGAAAAAGGTAAAGGAGTAGGAGGTGGTGGTGACCCTCCTAAACCTCCATCCTCATCCTCTGCATCTTCTTCATCCTCTTCTTCTTCTTCGTCTAAGTCTTCTAAGAAGAAAAAACCTGTGCAAACTAATGCACCTTTGTTGAAACTTGATGTTAAATTTGATTTTCCAATCTATAATGGAGAATTGGATGTAGAGAAACTCGACAATTGGATCAAGAAAGTTCAAGTTTATTGTAGGGTTCAGAAGTTCAGTAATGATGCTTCAAAGATCCAGTTAGCCACTCTTCACCTGGGAGGCACAACTCTAATTTGGTGGGAGAGTAAGACTCAGGAAGATATTAGTCGATATGGTAAAATAATTTCTTCCTGGTTTGAGTTTATAGATACACTTAAAAAATAGTTCTATCCATTAGGGCATATGCAAAAAAAATGATGAATTGGAAATCATTAAAGCAAGAGAAAGGACAAAGTGTGCAAGAATATACACAGGATTTTAGGAAGAGGGCTTTAATGTTGGGCATTCCTTTATACACACAAGAAACTTTCTTAAAGTATATAGGTGGATTACATGAGAATTTGAAACATACTATACTCATGTTTAATCCAACTAACATTGATGAAGTTAGTGTGCAAGCTATCCATTTGGAAAAAAGCTCAAGGAATAGCCATGACAATCTTTTGTTGGACTCTAGTAAGCAGAAAAGCAACAAGAAAAGGGAAGGATAAATCACAACGAACCACTACTGTAAAGAAGGAGGATGAGAGGCCTTATTGCTCACACTGCAAGAAGCAAGGGCACGAAGATGCGAAGTGTTGGAAATTTCATCCTGATCAAAAGCCTAAGTGGTTCAAGGATTGAAAGGGTAAGAAGAAGTCCATAGCTATCATGCAAGACCCTGGTATGGAATCTGGTGATGAATCAAAGATTTCAATTGTGGGTTTGAAAGGTAAAGATTTTGTTGGTAATGATTATTCCATTGATGTTTCATGTGCTTCTACTTCCAAAAGTCATGTTGTTTCTGAAGATAGCAAAAGATGTGAATTGTTTCATATAAGGGTGATTTCTAAGAATTCTAAGATTGATACACTGATAGATAGTGGGTCCCAAGTTAATCTAACTTCAGAAAAAAAATGTTGAACAATTGGGATTGGAAAAAAAGCCACATAAAAAACCTTATCCATAAGGTTGGGTGTGCAATGATAACATATTGCAAGTAACTAAGCAATGCAATTTAATATTTGCAATAACATCTAAGTTTATAGATGAGGTTGAATTTGATGTGGTTCTTCTTGATATATGTGGGATTGTGTTGGGTAGCCCATACTTATATGATAGAAAATAAATCTTCTATAGGGAACATAATCAGTATCACTCGATTAAAGAAAGAATTGAATACATTTTGTATTCTCATCCAATTAAGATCGGTAAGTCTTTTGTGACAACGAGACATTTGAAAAGGGTAGTTAATGCAAGCAATAATTTAGCACTTATGTTTGTACCACAAGAAGTGTCATTGCATAAGAGCATGTCGAATTCTAAGGTTGTTCCAGTTATGAAATATGAGCATGATGTGGGTACATTATTTTTCTTGTCTGCAAATTTAATCTTTTATTCAACCTTCTACTTTTTAGTAGTGTATGGTTGGTAGCGGCAACACTGGATGTGGATGTGTATATGGCTAATGTACTTAACAAGATCAGTGTAGTTTTGATTGTTGTTATGATGAGTTAGGTGTTCAAAATTTCAGCGGGAAGGACAGATAATATTGGGAAAGTGAGGAGTCATTTCTCTAGCTCAAATTGTACATAAAATAGACCTTTTGGAGGTCCAAAAGTTTCTTAGTGGGGAGGAATGATCCAGGAAGATCTAGGAAACCTCAAAATTTCACAATCTCAAAATCTCATAAAACCAACATCATCGCATAGAGACCACCGACACGGTCTTGACGCAACTTGAATAGGCTTAAAAGGAGTCTGTATGTAGAAGTTATGTGCACTCAAAGGTCTAGTCAAACAGGTGAATCAGGGGACCAAGAAAAAGGCAAAAAAATCATCATCTCCAAATTGTTCAAATTTGGTGCCAAGTTGTAGTGCTCATTGTGTTGATTCTAGAACTATATTTGGTTTCACAAACGGAGCTCATATGAGCAAAATAGAGCCAATCAAAGTTCTAGTCAAAATGATGATGTCAGCATGTGATGTGGCAGTTGACTGGATGGTGGTGTGGAAATTACAGGTGATGTGGCAAAAATCTCAAAAAATTCATGTACACCATGCTTTATTTTTTAAATAATAATAATAAAGTGGTGGAAGTTTATTCCACAAAATCCATTTGGTGGGATCAAATTTTGTGGGATCCCAATCGGATTTGGTGGGATCCAAATCTCCTAAAAATAAAAAATATTAACTCATTAAAAATAAAAATAAAAATAACCCTCCATTTTAAAGAAAAACAACTTAACAACTTAAAACCAAATGAGCCCATGAATAGGTGTCAAGGGCTTAAACAAATTAAACTGTTTTTTTATGGGGAAGTTATTATTTTTTTTATAAACGGGTTACTGTTTTTTTTGTAAGGCTTATAATTATAAAAGCCAAAGGGGGGGTTAATTTTTTATTTTATTAAATAAGGTGGTTAAGTCTTATTAAGGAAATTTTTATGTATAAAAGGGGGTGTAGCTGGTGAGTTTATTCATCCAGATGTTTGAGAGTTTTTTTATGCTCCTGGTAAGGTGGAGAACTACTGAAGGAGAGAAATTACAAGGTGTTGTTACACCAAGAATTATAAATTTTTAAAGAGAGAGATTGTGAGTGATTAAAGCTTGGATATTTTAAGAAGGCTATTGAAGCTTGGTGATATCACTAAAGAGGTCCAACGTTGAGAAGTGGACCCGAAGACATAGCTCAAATTGAGTGAACTCTGTTATCAAGCTCGTGATCTCTATTCTTCTCTTATGTCTCATAATTCTTTTCAGTATTTGCTTCTTTGAGTTTTTCCAATTACAAATTTAAGTAATTAGTTTATGTTTTATTAATTTTGGATAAAGAACAAGTGCATTCTAATTTTCCATAATTTCAATGGTTAAAAGCATAGTCACGAAATATTGTCTGGATCGAGGAATTTTGTAATTGGAATTAATTTACAAGTTAAATTCTAAACCGTTAATTACAAATCAGTCTTTGTACTTGTTCAACAATGTTTGGACCTCTTTAGGCACATGATCAAGCTTTGTTGTTGTCATGAAATATTTTGGTCTGACTATAATGGCATAACCTTGTCCACCCTCTTCCTTCATGGTTTTCAAGAACTCCTTTTCTCCTACCAGCATTATATTAGACCCTACTTGTTTGTCTAGGCATTCATCTTGCAATGGTGTGAGTGTAAATGAGATCCCATCCTTTTCTATCACATATGTATTATTCTTCCCATCATGTTTATCCTTCCTATCATATTGTCAGGGTCTCCCTAAAATAAGATGAGAAACATCCATTGGGATGATGTCACACAATATTTTGTCTGTATACCCACCTATGTTAAATTCCACCCATGTTTTCTCATTAACTAGGACCTGCTAACCCTTATTCAACCAGGAGACCTTGTAGGGAGTAGGATGTGGTATCCTCTTCATTTTCAAATTTTCAACCATCTCTAAAGAAACCAAATTATTTGTGGAATTGGAATCAACAAATTTACAAACCTAACATTGATATTTGCAAGTGGTTCTAAACAGATATTTTCTTTATGGAGGCTCTTTCACTGTAGGAACTTTGATTAGTGTTCTCCTTACCATCATATATTCACCTATTTCTGGAGCATCATGTTGAGATGGAGATTTGACACTCTCATTGTCTTTGTCTTGCACCAATTGAGCTCTTCTTTCACCACCATGTGAAGTAGAAGGTTGCTTATCCAAACATCACCAAGCTTGGTGACCAAACTTATTGCATTGATAGCATCTTCCTGAGAACCCACTTGATCCTCTACCTTGACCACTAAATCTTCCTCTACTATTTGATCTCTTACCTCTAAAACTGTCTCTTGATTTCGAGCTCTATTCTTGATGACTACTTGTCTCTCCTTTTTTCTTTTGAGATTGTCCTCTTCCTCCAAAGGTTCGTCTACCCCTGAAGCTTATTCCTCTACCTCTACTTTGTTTCTCCTACCTTCTCTTCATCCTTTCTTCTGCCTTGACTTCCATTTGAAATCATTCTTCCATTGTTCTAGGGGTGGTAGGACTTAACTCATCTTGTATATTGGACCTCAATCCATTTATGTACCTTGCTATTTTTTCATCTCATCCTCAGTATGACCCGCCCTTATACTTAGCTTTGTGAAACTCCTATGTATAAGCCATTACATCCATCTCCTTTTGTTTGAGATTTTGTAGCTTCCAAAATGTTTGTATTGCATAATCATCAAGTAGAAATTGACTCTTGATTTTAGACACCATTCTATCCCAAAAATTGATTTTTGACTTTCCCTTCTTCACCCTCTCTTCCTGCAAATAGTTCAACCAAGTTAAGTCATGGCCTTTCAATTTTGTTTTGGAAATTTTTTCCTTTTATTCATCTACTACCTCTTCATACTCAATATTTATCAAGTGCATCAATCCAACCTATCACCTCTTCACTATCCATCTTCCCACCATACATGGGTAATTCCATATTCACCTTAGGAGTGTCTCCTTTGACAACCTGCAGCATCTTAACCATTCTCAATTCATTATGGTCCAACTCTTCCTCATCCTGGACTCCTCTTTGAAGGTTTTCATTTTCACCCTCTTCCTCTTCCTCTTGGTCACTTTAGTCTCTGATGACCAAACCTCTCCTTTGGTTTGATTCAAGTTTTGCAAATCTAGCTAGGACAACTTCTTGAGACTCCTTTACCTTTCTCAACTCCATGGCATGCTTTTCTTTCAACTCTCTCACTTCTCTAGCAGTTGGATTACTTTTTCAGAGGCATCTTTTCTTCTTTCAAACTTCAACCTTTTCCACTTACAAGCCTACCTATGCTCTAATACCAATTTGATGCAGAGTAGGGTGGAGGTATCAACACAACTCAATTCAACAAACTCTTCAATTTTGGAAACCTAACTTGGTGGTTTTCTCACAAATCCTTCATTTCCCCTAGTAGTCCTCCAAACAAGGGTTTCCCATATAATGCAACCATAGAGGATCAACTCATCTCAATTTTAACATATTTCACAACAATGGGTTTCAACTAAAGGTTATCACACTTCAAGGCAATTTTTCCTTCATAAAACTCTTAATTCAAATACTCAAATGTGCAATCAGGGCTCCAAACTTATTCAAGGTCTTCAAAACTCCTTTATCATCTTGAGAATGACTGAAATAAACCAACTTGATTCCCTTAAAACTTCAGTTTGTAACCACTTCACCAAACTGTCCTCAAATGCATAACAATGGCACTTACAAACCTCAAACTCCAAATTTGATTTCCAAGACTCAAAATAAGTGTTTCAATATTTTGAAAAAAATTACTAAGCTTGGAATAACATGCTCAAATAGATTTTTACACCCATTAATTAAGACATCCTTCCCTAGTTATACTTCTACAACTGACCTATATGCTTGTTGGTCTGCCATAAGGATTATCAGAGCTTTTTTTCCAAAATACACACTATAACCCTAGAAAAATTATATTTTTATATACCCATTTTCCTTATTCAAAACATACTGCAAGATGAGATAAGGTCTCTTGGAACAAATGCTTGAAAACTGTTGTCTTAGACTGTACTAGGCCTAATTAGGCCTTATGTGCACTAGGGGTCTAATGGTTTGACTGTCTCCATGATTAATTTTCCACAACCACCACTTGAAACATTCCTTAATTAGTCTACAAAATCTTAATAGCCCATCATTTGACCATTTTCTTATGTAATAATACAAACCCTAGGTGTATCTTCCCTCTAAACTCTATTTTACTAGTCAATATAAATATTTTCAAACAAAACCTTCAATTTTCCCACACAACAATCTTATTCAATCTGTCTAAAACTTAAAGAATATTAAAGCAGATTTTACCAAGATTGTCTCCACCAAATATTAGCCAATCTCAATGAATAAAACAAGAGAATATAATTTACAATATCCCTGTTTACCCTAACAGGGGTTTTTACCAGTTTTCAGAAAATTACAAATATCTTGCTCAAAACAAAACCAATTCACATGAAACAAATTGAGTTTGGAATTTGATTGAGCCTATTACCATTTAATCATGCTTCTTAGCCCGTACAAGGTCGTACAGAGCCTAGAATTATAGATTTTCTAAGGAAAATGTTTAAAATAGAGGTTTCCTTTATTCAATCTTCACGTTTCAATCACCCACGCCTCAAAAGGGTGTGCAAATCCTTTATAAAGGCATTCAAAATAACTTTTGAGTTTCTAACCAATTTCTACCAACTTATAAGACAAATGACTTTCTAACTTCCCTATGCAACTTTACAACTTTTGCATATTTTACATTTTTTTGCACTTTTTGGACCTAATAAGCATCAAATGACCTAAAGATATACAAAATAACTCCTTTAACCAAATTTGAAATTTGATCATACCGCCAGATAGACTGAAGATTCACAAGGAAGAACAGGGCATCTAGTAGTTCGGTATTCATCGATCCAAGTATGAAGATTTTATGTTATTGTTTTGTGTTGTACATATCAAGAAATGTGTTTTGCTATATTATCTTTGTTACTATTGAAGTGCAGTGGCTCATATCGATCCTTGTGCAAGTTTGAAGATCTAATTGACTAATTCTCTATTTTATGAATACTGGAGCCAACTTCATAAATGTATCATGTCGCGGATGTATGGAAAGTAATTGATTAAGTATTTTTGTGTGTGTACATCTTTGTTTGGGTCCTAGCCAAGTTGTGGCTGACCATTGTAGATACGCATTGCATATTATTCATGATTTGAGCTGACAGATGTAAATATCCCCTTGTTTTATTGAACCCTACAAATTGTAATTGAATTCTAAGTTGTGGATATATATAAGATCATTTTTATCATTTTTAGAGAAGTATGAAATGTGTGTTGATGTGAATTGTGAATTAGAGCATAGCAGAAGAGCAATAATGCACAATTTCACTTGTGCATAGAGAATTTGTGTTGCGAGTGTGAGTAGAACACAATAGAAGTGTAGAATCAATCTATAGGACAAAAGATTGAATATTATGCCTAACCAGAACTATAATCAAGCATATGTAGATGCTATTTTTCTTAGTTCAAACTATTAGATGGTTTTAATCTGATTTTCTTTGTAAGGAAGTGAGCCTTCCCTTTGAGTAGTGAGTTCTAGGCAGTGTGCCTAAATGCAAGTGCATTCCCCTTATTGTAAACTTCATTTGAGTATACTCAGATTAAATTATGGATTGGCCATCCACTGTGGTTTTTCCCCTAACAGAGTTTCCACATAAAAATCCTTGTGTTATGGTTTTGTGTTAATTTTCTTCTTTTTTATGCATTATGGTTGAATGTTGCTAATGATTTGAAGATAAATATTAATAAAGTTAATTTTTACACAACACTGATTGACGCCCCCTCTGAGTGTAGCTTGTTTCCAACAATTGGTATCAGAACTAGTTCCTCTGAAGAAGTCTAACAACTTGGGGAGATCTTGGAAAGTGTTTCAATGGATTCAAGCAGTTTCAACAATAGCTTTTGGTGGCCTTGGATGATCTTGATCAGTCAAAGGCTAAAGTTCATAAATTACAAGAAAACCTCACAGATGTTGAGAAATTCATTAAGTCTTTGAAAGACACAATCAATAAGTCTAGAGAGAAAAGAAAGGAACTTTGTAATCAAATTAAGCAGAGTGATAGTAGGAGCATTAAAGATGAACAACTCAATCAAGCCCTGAAAGAAAATACAAAAGAATGTGAAAAGATTACCAGAGATAATATAGTCCTAGAGCATGAGATGGATTCTATCATGATGAAGATGACCAGGGAGATTGAAGATAGAAAGAAGAATGAAGAGAACCTAGCACAGTCTCTAAAAGAAAAATCAAAAGTATGCAGTCGATTGGATGATGAACTGGAACAATCTAAAAAAAATGAAGAGGCACTTGAAAAGCATATGGATGATCTCAAAAATGAACTTTTTGGTGCAAATGAGTACAAGGAGAAGTTCAAAATTAGCTCAACCAAGCTTGATGAACTAATTAGCAGTCAGAGGACAAATGGTGACAAGAGAGGTCTTGGATATTAAGAAGGAGAAAGTTCAAAATCTATACAAAGGAGATTCAAGCAAGGAAATCAAATGAACAAATCTAGAAGGTATCTGGTAAGGCAATCTAATGCTCAAATATTTAATGAATATTGTTTCAGTTGCAATAAATTTGGATACATTTCTACCCAATGTAGAAGTAGAATTAAATCAAGTGGTCCATTATTCTTAGCTCGGTGCTTTAATTGTCATATGGTTGGTCATAAGTCAAATGAATGTAGAAATGTGATGAATCAATTTCATAGAGATATCAGATGTTATACATGCAATAGACTTGGCCATACTACTAACCAGTGCAGATCAAGAGGAAATCAGTGGAACATCTAGTTTGGATAGAGAAACATTGTGTGCTATAACTGCAACAAAATTGGACACATTGCTACATTCCATTGGAACATAAAAGGTCTGGTAAATCAAAGGAAAAACATTTAGAAGGATATCAAAGCAAAAGGAAAAATCACTACAGATGTTGTCAAACAACAGATACTGAAGAAATGGGTGAAGAAAGATCCCTCTATTGAAGAAAATTAGCCAGCACCATAAGTTGCTTCTGGTAATTCCTTCGGGAATTAGTTGCAGGCCCTTGTCCTAGGGGGAGTTGTTAAGAGAATATTTTAACCCCCTAACCGTTAACTAGCACCGGATGTGGATGTGTATAGAAGGTACATAGATGCTCAACAAATGTTGTTGAAATTATTGGAGGAAGTGGTATGTTGTATTAAATTTTTGCACAAGATTTATCTATCACAATGCATAAAAATAGGGTAACCGGATGAGTTAGGGTTAAAGAATTTATTGCGACAAAAAGGGTTAGGTATGCAAGTGATAAAATGTCTTTTCTATTCTTCATTTTTCACTTTGTATTTTGGAGAAAATAATTTTGGAGAGCTCTAAGGCAAACTTTGGCGAATTGAGGTGAAATTCAAGTGTGGAAGTGATTCGGTAATCAAATATTGATCCGACGAAAAAAGGTATTTATCATAAAACTCCGCGAATTTGTGATTTGGTCAAAATGAATACTCCTCTAGTTGTTGAATTCAAAGATAGACCTTTTCCCAAATTCAAATGGCATCCTTACAAGTCTCTTGAGACATATCCATTAGGAGAATTTTCATTTGTTTTGTATAGAGTATTACACATAGAGGACATTAGGGTTTATATTCACGTGAATATTGAAGAACTAGGAATCTCACAACTGTTGAATTTGTATAATAATAACATCATATGTGAATATTACTGTGTGAAGCCAAAACATAAAATCCTAGAAGCTGAAGCAGCAAAACAAGCAGCTAAGGAGGCAGAAAAAACTCAATCAGCTAGTCTGGCAACACCATCTGCCTGAGCTAGATCAACTAGAAGCTCTACATCCCATTTAGCTCCTACAACAAAATCAATCCCTAAGAAAACTGAATCTAAGGGATCCAATAAAGTAGGTAAGAGGAAGAAAGATAAGAGCAAAAAAATCTATATGGTTTTTTTCTGAGGATGAAGTGACAGAGTCTGTTGAAGAAGTCGGAGAAATCAAACATCAAGGCACCAAGGAAGCAACAAATACAAAAAGAAAACCCTCTGATGGTGTTGTTCAAGAAAAGAAGAAGACAAAAACTGACAATCCAGGTATGTCAGTAGAGGAAGTTGAAAAGGATTGAGTTAAAGATGAAAATATCAAGCCACTCTGTAAATGGTATGATTTTTTTTGTGAATATGATAAAAAGATTCTTGAAGAGGCAACAATAAAATGCTTGAATATTTTCAATAAAGTTTTGATTGAAATAATTCCTAATCTTCCCAAAAGTCTATATGACATTCTGGAAATGAGGAGACTCAATGCTAGAATAGATGAGAGAAAGGATTCTTGTAGAATTGTGTTCGATAATTTCTATGAATGAAATGCAAGCACTCTTGAATAAATCCAAAAGGAAATTTAAAAGCAAAAAAGGGTGAATAAGTTAATGATCAGTTTAACTGATGAAGTTACAAAGCAAACTGAGAAAATCCTGAGGGAGATACTGTTAAATGACAGAATTGATGTTGTAACTGAGGAAACACATGTTGAAGATGCCCCTTTTGGTCTGAAAAAGGAAGCAAAAGAAGAAAATTTTAATACAGCTAAGGATTCATAGATTCCTCCTACAGAGGTCAACTCAGAAATTCCTAGGAAAGTTGAGATACCTAAAAATGTATCAGTTGAAAAGGTGTAGATCCCTGAAGATAAATCAGAACCTACAACTAAGGAAGCAACAGTTGAAGAGAATAAATATGATGTAAAATCAATCCCAGTAGAGGCAAGAGACACTGTTGAGGTAGTGAAGAAATTCTTGGTAGACAAAAAAAAAGAGCTAGATCCTAAATTGATTGAAGGTCCTATTGACCTATCTACCTTGAGTCCAATCTAGAAGATGAAATTACCTTCATTTTATCAAGAAAAATCCAGAGAAGAACCACTGAAGTCACACATTGAAGATAGTGAACTACTAAATCTTGCATCTGGAGTATTGGAAAATATAATGCCTTCTGATGTGAAAGATCTGACTAGTTCCTCCTCCAGTGAATTGCAAAAGCTTATCAACTTAGTCAGTACTCACTTTGAGTCACTTGAGAAATCAACTATGGTGAAAGTGTAGAAATAATTTGATGTCAAAAGGTTTAGTGGATTGAAAGAAATGATTGTTAAAGATAAAACCGTTTTAGCCACATGTGTGAAGAATGTACAAAATGCTTTGTTAGAAGGTGGAAAGATTTACAAATCATGTTTGTCTTTTTCAAAATTTACTGAAGCCAATGAGAAAAAGGCTAAGGATCTAGAAAAACAATTGAGTACTATTTTGAAGCATTTGATCCTCTAACTAGTGGTTTTGGGAAGATAGAAGGTGAAGTGATGTCTTTTCTTATCAAAATTAAAATCTTGAAGCATGAGAATGACAAAATTATTGCAAGATCATGTGAACTTAGAGGCATAATTGATCCAAATATTGAGATAATGTCAAGCGCTCTAAAGGAAGGAGAAGACACTATGGTAGTTGGTGACCCAACCAACTTGGAATCTACAAAGACATAGTCCTACCTAATATGTGGTCACATAATAATCCTAGAGAGTCTCAAAAGATTTTGGGACACAAATCTGATCCAGCTGAAGAAATATTTTGCAGACATTTTTCAGTTCATGTAAGTTAAAGAAGTATTTTTGTATAACAGTTTTGAGTGATTGATCCATTTTTGGTATGTGAACCCCTGCCTTTTCCATTGATTTCAAAGGGGGAGAATAGTGGAGTGAAAAATTTATAATCATCTCAGGGGGAGAATTGTATTTTTTGGATTGAGGGGATGGCAGTGTAGTTTATCTTGGTACTGATCCGACACTTAGTCATTTTTCACTAAGTCTTGCCATCAATGCCAAAGGGGGAGATTGTTGGTAAGAGACACTACTAGTATCATTTGGGGTTTTCATTGATGGCAACTCTAATTGGTGATCAGATACACACATCATCATTCGATCATACCGACAGACAGATTGAAGATTGACAAGGAAGAACTGGGCATCCGATAGTTCAGTATTCATCGATTTGTATGAAGATTTTTTGTTATTGTTTTGTGTTGTGCATCTCAAGAAATGTGTTTTGGTATATTATCTCTATTACTATTAGAGAGCACTGTCTCATATCGATCCTTGAGAAAGTTTGAAGATCTAGTTGACTAATTCTCTATTTTATCAGTACTGGAGTTAACTTCATAAATGTATCATGTCGCGGATGTATGGAAAGTAATTGGTTAAGTATTTTTGTGTTTTTACATCTTTGTTTGGTTCCTAGCCAAGTTGTGGCTGACCTTTGTGGATACGCATTGCATATTATTCATGATTTGATCTGAAAGATGTAAATATCCCCTTGTTTTATTGAAGCCAACATATTGTAATTGAATTCTAAGTTGCGGATATATCTAAGATCCTCCGTATTTAGAGAAGTATGAAATGTGTGTTGATGTGAATTGTGAATTGGAGTAGAGCAGAAGAGCGATAATGTGTAGTTTCACTTGCGCATAGAGAATTTGTGTTGCGAGTGTGAGCAAAATAGAGCAAAAGTATAGTATCAATCTATAGGATAAAATATTGAATATTGTGCCTAACCGAAACTATAATCAAGCATATGTAGATGCTATTATTCTCAATTCAAACTCTCGGATGGTTTTAATATAATTTTCTTTGTAAGGCAGTGAGCCTTCCCTTTGAGCAGTGAGCTCTAGGCAATGTGCCTAAATTCAAGTGCATTCCCCTTATTGTAAACTACATTTGAGTATACTCAGATTAAATTGTGGATTGGCCATCCACTAAGGTTTTTCCCCTAACAAGGTTTTCACGTAAAAATTCTTGTGTTATGGTGTTGTGTTCATTTGCTTCTTGTTTATGCATTATGGTTGAATGTTGCTAATTATTTAAAAATAAAGGTTAATAAAGTTAACTTTTTCACAACATTGATTCACCCCCCCTCTCAGTGTAGCTTGTTTCCATTACACCCTCCAATTTGGACTGCTACGCTGCAACTAGGTCTAATTAGGCTTGTTTCATAAATAAAATTTTGGGTTTGCAATATCCAAACTTCTACTCTTCACTCCAAAGCCTTTATCATGTCATATGGGGTCTATAAATATAATTCCCATCAATTGGAACCATCTCCAATTAGCTATCTTTCAAAACCCTAAGTCTACTTAATCACCTAAGCCTAATACATGGTGATATTAGGCTAGGGTTGCTTCAACTTAGGCCTAACTCCATCCCCTACTCCTAAAAACACCCTAAACATTAAAAAAATCCTATCTACTACCATTCCACTAACTTTCAGAATTTTCTACCAGTGGAATGGGCTCTAATTCATGTTTTTCCTATCAAACCCTCAAGAACTAGGGTTTCAAAACTATTTTTCATAAAAATCCTCTAACTCTCTTCAAACTTAATGAAAATGACTAAAACTAATTAAAACAGATATTTGATTCACTCCTTCATCAATCCCAATGTAATTCAATTCATTAACAAATTGTACGAAGCTGTACAACCTTCTGGAGCACCAAAAACACAAACAAAACTACAGAAAACAAAGTATTTTGATATTGTCTTATCTTCAAAAATGTCTCTAGAAGATTGAATTGACCACATAAGGAAATATTTATTTATATTACAACCGAGAACAACTATTCAAAACTATTTTTCAAATATGTGACCATTCAACTTCTCTTATACACTAAAAATGTAAAGTTACTCATGTAACTTTTGCAACATTTGCAAAACTTGACACCATGACTCAAAACTAACCCCACATGACTTAAAACATCACACATGGTCTAAATAAACCTTATTACAAAAAAAATTGACTTAACATCATAAAATACTCACATTTGACCCTTATTTACCAAAAATACCCCAAGTGCCCTTGCACCACGTTACACTTTCAATTGGGGTCGATTTGTAACGTCCCTCTTCGACCAACCAACCCTAAAAATGGAAGATTCTTCCCTCTTATCCTTCAAATTCATCCCTTCTTCATTCATTTCATCTCTTCATGATCTCTTTAGGCAATCTCTAAGCATTCAGTCCATCCTTTTTTCCATATTCTCAAGCATTTCCAGCACTTCAACACTCTATTGCAGCAACAACACTTTGTCAACTCTGTAAAGCAAGTATGAAGCAAGCCATTGCAGCATGGGCTTGAGGCTTTTCAACACCTCCCTTCATCGCAGTCAAGGTTGTGGTGATTTTTCAAGCCTCCTTTCTCCTCCATTGGCTAGTGAGCTCTTGGTGGAGGTAGTAACATTTCGCTCCTCTCCTTTATGATTTTGTTGAGTAGCTATTTACTGTTTTGTAGTATTATTTGCATACTTTCCTTATTTACTTATTTATCATACATTTCTCCCTCATTTCTATTTGGCTATCAGTGGAGGTGAAAACACCAAAATAGGGAAGACCCCTAAACACTCCCAACAAATTTTCCCTCTTTCTTGTGTGTAGGTGGATGTGCTTTTTGGAGCTAGTTGGTGAATTGGTGCCTTGGTGAGATCCTCTTCATTATTTTAGCTCTCATATATTTACTTTATCATATATGTTTGTACTTTTCCTAATTTGTAATTTTGTTTTGTTCCTTTAGAAGTACTTAGCTAGGCCATTAGCGTGTTTTCTAATGGTTCATACTATATTTTTGGTAATTTGGTCATACAGACACCAGCGCACCTAAGAGATGCTAGTGCACCATGATGTCATCCCAGAACTACACTTTCATTCTCAAGCAGAGAGCTACCTAAGGTACAATGTTGAACCCGAAAATTGACTCGCCTAGCCCTAATTCAGATCTCGGGTCTGAAGAGCGATTGAAGGCCCTTATAGTCCTCATCATTCTTATCCCCTATTTTAAGACAACCATTTAGAGTGAGGTAAGTTAGGGAATACTTTTTCTCTTGGCTCTTTGTGACCTGGGGACTTGAACGTGGTTTTTCCCTCTCTCTTACATTTTTGGTGAACCTAACATGAACCAACGTATGCCCATTCATTGGTGTTGAATATTTTCCCTTGTACCTTGTGGTCGTTATGCCTCTAAGTGTTGTGAATTTTTATGAGCATCACAACCCAGCCCACGACCTTTGGGTATATTGTTAGGATATGTGTATGAAATATTTCAATGGAGAAGATGAGGGACAATTCTAGTTTCTCTACTAGTCTTTTTTCGGACTTGTGATTGGTCTTTCTACCTAGGAGCAATTATCACAAGGTGAGGTACAATTCGATGATGAGACTAACCATGTCCACACTCCTCCTTCATCCCTACACCATTGTCAGTAGATGAGCACGAATTTGTTCACATTCCTTCAAAATATATTACTACCATTAGCAAAGGGTTGGGCAACCTAGAGAATCACCTAGAAAAGGACCCAAAGCTAGCTAGAGCTGCTAAGGTTATTAGAAAAATCAAGTATATGGTGGGAAGAGACCGAACAAGTATAGAGCTCCTAGCTAGCCTCTCTATTCCAACTGAAGCTTGTGCCCCTTCAAATAATGCTAACCCTATACAAGGGGCCACTTTTGAGGAACATGAGAGATAGTTAGGAGTCTCTATGCCTCCCATATCTGTGTACATGGCGTGCATGGTCCCTTCAATTAGTGTCCCCCTACCTCTAAGAGATTTGAAACTATCAAAGTAAACAAAATACCCTTCGTTTTAAGTTTCACCCCTCTTATCACCTCTAGTAGTGGAGGTTTTTCTAGACTAAGTGGTGGGAGCTTTGGTAGTGGCATTGGCTTCGATGGTAGGCATGGTGCTAGCATCAGAAGTGTTCCTAGTGGAGTCCATGGTGGTGGATTTGGAAGCAGAGGTGGCTCCGTTCGAGGCCCTATTGGTGGCGGTAGTCCTGGTAGTGGCCATGTTGGTAGTTCCAAAGGTGGCTTCGGTGGTGGTTCTGGAGGAGGTTCCACTGGTCTTATATCATCTAATGAACCTATTTTGAACACCCTTCTTCAAAATATGGGCAAGATACAAAGCTTTTTGGCGAGTCTCTCCCAAGCCTCTACCCAACCTATCTTTCACCCCTTCTTCCAGCATATTCCATTGTTGGTAGTAATCTTAAGTACTCCCTTCCCACAAGGAATGGAGATTCCCAAATTCAAAAAAATATGGCAGCAAAGGGGACCCACAAATGGATGTTTCCACTTTTAACACCATATATATAGATTTCTTCCATCACAACGCATTGATGGTGAAGCTATTCCCTCGATCTCTTGAGGATATAGCACTCAAGTGGTATTTTTCCTTGCCTGATAACTCTATTTTCTCATTTGATCAACTTGTGAACTAATTCTTATGACAATTCCAAGCTAACATAAGGCCAGATATGACCTTTTTGGATCTCGTCTTATGCAACCAAGGGGATAATGAAAAGATTATTTATTTCATAGCATAATACCAAGCGCTCTTTTCATAAATCTTGTACTCATTGCCCAATTCTAACATATAGAAGGTATTCATAAGGAAATTATAGAGGACTTGGCAAGAGAAGTCCACCCTCATGAAGTACCCTTCTTTTGCACATCTGTATGTGGTGCTATGAGAATATCAACAAACGGTAGTCCAATTCAGGGGATCCTCCTCATACTTCCATTCAGAAGGGAGGTCCATTGTATCAATCTCTATAAAAGGTAAGGTTGTTGTGAATCTAGTAGCCACTATGAATGATAACAGCCTCAACACAACCGAAAGTTCACAAAGTTGGCAGAACCTTATTCTTCCATCCTACAAAGGTTGTTGAAGGACAAGATCATAACTTTGGAGAACCCTAAGCCTCTCAAGGAACCTTACCCTAGTTGGTATGATGTGAATACCTTCTACCAATACCATCGAGTTAACTGATATGATATTGAATGATGTATGCACCTATGCCATGAGATATAGGATCACATTGAGGATGGTACTATCCGTCTTGATGGAAGAAAACAAAATGCAAACAAATCGGTGGCGAAATTGAATAATGAGTTGCAGATATACATGTACCCATTTATGTCACATTCTTCCAACATTATTATCGATCCCTCTAATTCTATAGCTTAGCCTAAGGCGTATGTTAACATGGTTACCATTACTCCCTCTACACAGCCTACAACCAGCTCACTAGATGTGGCATTCACATCACAGGATATGCCATTAAACAAAAAGCCCTCTCCCCTTTACATTCCCACTCGTCTCAATGGGAACATTATGATAGGGGTCCTAGTTGACCCTGTGATCCAAGTGAATGTCATTACCGAGGAGGCATTATGGCTTAATTCATTGCATAGAGAGGAGTACAAAGAAACAAAGTCCATCATACGTATGCATGATGGCTTTGCTCTTAAACCTTATGGTTTGATAACTTTGTCTGTCCTAGTTGGACCTAGGACCATAGATATGATTTTTGATGTTATTCAGGAGTCGAATTTGTTCAAAGTGAAGTTAGCCATACCCTAGCTAGCTTTCATGAATGGAATCACCTTCGTCATTCAAAAATGTTTAAAGTTCTCCCATGAAGGTATTGTGCATGTAGTGAATGATACTGGATATCAACCTTTGGTATCCTATGGGGGATATTCATTGGATCACTTTTGGCCGACCCCGGTCAATCCGCTTCCCCCAAGGATGGACCTACTTTACAAAAGCTATGTGAAGTATAAATCTAGGGGCAAAGGAAAACTGAATCTGACCCTTTTGGTAGCACGGCAACAAGTTACCTCATCTCCTTGAAATGGAAAAGATAATTTTCCTTGTTACCGGGATGGCTCTCCTACTCCCCTTTCCAGAGAAGAGTTTTGGATGAATATGCCTAGTTTTTACCCTTTGATTTCGATGATATCGGCTTGGAAAAAAACCAAAGGTTCAAATATTAGACCTCCCTACCAAACCTCCTTGACCTTGGTACTACCCATATGGCAGAAAGAAAGGTCCTTGAAAAGAATCTTCTATGTCTCAATCCCCACGGTCTCCTAGCACCTTTGCTCCTAAAGCAGTAAATGGGAAGAGGTCTGCTACCAAGGCACTAGAGCCAATTCCCCTCATTGTTTCTCAACCTTCTCCTCCCACTCCCATCTAGGATTCTATCCCTCCATTCGAAATAGCTATGTTAGACACTCCCATGGCCGAGCAGGAGCCTTTTGTCCCCTCATAGTTTCTAGCCTCTAGCTTGAAGAGTCATAGAAACCGCTTTGACCATGAGCGCAAGAATCGGTAAAAGACTCTTGCGGCTGAGTAGGCCACCTTGCAGAGAAGGGATGAGGAGATGATTTCCCCTATTTTAGGACCCCCTACTAAATCCTCCTCTCTCCTCCCCTCTACTTCCATTCAACTTAATTCCATATCGCTTTGTGCTCCTCTTGTGAGTGCACCTTACCCCAAAAGGGTGCAAGTGTTCATCGCTCCTTCACTTGATTCACGCTTGTTGATGTCCCTTCTGGACATCCCTCCTTTTCTAAAACCCATAGATATGTCGAATACTTTGGTGGTATATGCTATGGTTTTCTCCTCCTCTTCCTTTGTGTCTTGTGTCTCATTTGTGGGGAGTTTTCACTCCCTTATGAAGCAGAGGGTAGAGGTTCATCCTTCCAACAATGGAAGGCATAAGAGGAGCCCACCCTCTCTGAAAGGTGGTCCTGCACTAACTTGTTTCATCCTAGTAATGGAACCTGCCCCAACTTTCCCTAAGTTTTTCACCACTCTCGAATCACTCTGTAAGCTAAGTAGTGAATCTCAGGCAGAACCCTCTCCAACTATTGAGGAACAACAAGGCACTCCAATAAAGTGCATGTTTAACTCCTTTGATGAATTTTTGGCTTTTTCAACGATCTTCACAAAAAATTTGACCCTAGCTCCACAAGAGCTTGGCAGAGAAGACCTTGTGGGGGCTTCTTCCTTAGCCCTTATTGTGGGAGGGTCGAAAACTCCTCCCCTTAATATTTCACTAGTAAAAGCTCATCCTCCTTCCCCTTATGATGATCTAGAGTGGGAAGCGAACGACCTCTTGGTCGATCAGTGTTAGGGGGAAGCCGCTTCTTTATCTTAAGGATAGACGTGTGTGTGTTGTGATGTGTTCCCCTATGATTGTGCTATGTGTTCTTGGATGACCCTTGTCACCCTTGTTGGTGCTTGGATACAAGAGTGATTTTTTGTGTCGTAAACCTTCTTCCATTTGTATCATCATTCTTCCATGTTTGTGTTTGAATTTTAACAAAATTGGGGATGATGCAAAGTGTTGGGGGCATTTAGGCTCCCCTTCCATGTTCACCCATTTTTTAATTTTTATTTTGTCTTCTCGTGCATTTTTCACATTGTCTGATATAGTAGGGGGTTGATGACAATTCATTTATATAGTACTATTATACTTATATATATTTATGAGAAATTTTGACCCTAAAATATTAGATCACCCTTGTTCCCTATGTTAATGTTTATCTCTTCCTCTCTTTTATGATCTTTCTATCTTCTTTGTTTGATTTTTCCCTCTCATGCACGACAATGCCTTTTCAATAACACCTTGATTTTCAGAAAATGCATTTGTTGCCAATGAATCTTTTCTTGAAAATCTATGCAAACCTTTTCAAAAATCACATTCTCGACTTGGACCCCTAACAAAACATGTTTCCTTCATCATCGGTTCGTAAAGAAAGAACTTGAGAACTTTCCTCCAAGGTGGAAGTAGCTTTTACCTTCCCCTCATGAGGGGGCACTTTCTTCATTTCAAATTCCTTGATGAAGTGAACATATTTCGAAAGGATTCCTTGATGATGAATCAATTTGAGAAGGAACATATTTATTTCACTTTCAAACAACGCCTCCCTTGAATGGACCCCCTCTCCACATCGGATTCTGAGGGACCCCTTTGAAACCTTCATAATTTTTTGGTAGTCTGTGTGATTGTCTGCTTGATTACCTATGTAGCTTATTTATTCTTGACATGCTTTATCTATGGGTAAACATGTCACTTTGTAGGTGCGCCTGTAAATCCAATTTCCAATACAACTCTGTGGAGTCTCTTTTCTTTGAGCTTCCTCCATGCGAGATATCTTGGGGGACACCTCCTTGCAGGTCCGTGAGCCTATAAGGCACTTTCATCTTGGTTTCCTTCATGTGAGAGATCTTGGAGGAAACCTTCCTTGCAGGTTTATGGGCATGTAAGGTGCTTACACCTCTGAGCTTCCTCCATGTGAGAGATCTTGGAGGTCGCTCGCTTACAGGTTTGTGAGTCTGTGAGGCACTTTTTTTGGGTTTCCTTTATGTGAAAGATCTTGGAGGATACCTTCCCTATAGGTCTATGGGACTATAGGGTGCTCTTTCCTTTGGGATTCCTCCATGTGAGAGATCTTTGGGGATACCTTCTTGCAGGTTTGTGGTCCTAAAAGGTGCATACTTCTTTAGGATTCCTTCATGTGAGAGATTTTGGGGGTTTCCTCCTTGTAGGTCTGCAGTCTTGTGAGATGCTTACTTCTTTGGTTTCCTTCATGTGAGAGATCTTGAGGGACACCTTCTTGAAGGTCTGTAGGCCTGTAAGATTCTTTCATCCTACGAGATTTTTCCACCATTGGTTTGAGGGCCTTTGATGTACTTTGTGCAACTTCATAGTTCTATGGGGCTATGAAGTCCTTTGTTCTGCCTTGCTCTTTCGAGCTCTCCAGATCATCATCTACTTCCTCGATAGTCTAGGTATGTATTTCTAACCCTACTCACTCTCCGATCTACTTTACCAAAGCACTCATCAATATTTGTGCTTGCTAAAGTGGGGGAAAAATGTATAGGAGCATATTTTCACCCCTCATGCAAATTCCCCTTTTACACATACTCACCTTAGAAAACCAAATCCGAAGATGAAATTCCACATTAGCTAGTTGCTTGCATTCCACTTGGCATCTATTCTTTATTTTAGTAGAAGAATATTTTTCAAGGATGCATGTGTGGCATGTAGACGTCTGCACACTGTGTTGATGTCCCTGATGGATTCCTACGACTAAAGTTGGCATAGGCATCACACTTTCGATTGGGGTCAATTTGTAACATCCCTCGTCGACCAATTGACCCCAAAAATGGAAGATTCTTCCCTCTTCTCCTTCAAATTCATCCATTCTTCATTCATTTCATCTCTTCACAATCTCTTTGGGCAATCTCTAAGCATTCAATCCATCCTTTTTCCACATTCTCAATCATTTCTAGCATTTCAATACTCCATTGCAGCAACAACACTTTGTCAACTCAATAAAGAAAGTGTGAAGCAATCCATTGTGGTGTGGGCTTGAGATTTTTGAACACCTCCCTTCATCACAGTTGAGGTTGTGGTGATTTCCCAAGCCTTCTTTCTCTTCCATTGGCTAGTGAGCTCTTGGTGGAGGTGGTAACATTTCACTCCTCTCTTTTATGATTTGGTTGCATAGCTATTTACTATTTTGTAGTGTCATTTGCATACTTTATTTCTTTACTTCTTTATCATACATTTCTCCCTCGTTTCTATTTGGCTATTCGTGGAGGTGGAAACACCAAAATGGGGGTCTAACTGAGGTAGACCCCTATATAACCCCAAAAAAATTCCCTTCTTTCTTGTGTATAGATGGACATGATTTTTGGAGCTAGCTAGCGAACTGTTGTCTTGGTGAGATCCTCTTCATTATTTTAGCTCTCATATATTTACTTTATCATATCTATTTTTACCTTTCCTACTTTTTAATTCTCTTTTGTTCCTTTAGAAGTACTTGGCTAGGCCATCAGCCTATTTTTTGATGGTTCATATTGTATTTTTGGTCCTCTAGTTGTACAAACACCAATGCATTTGAGAGATACTAGCACGTCATACTATTTTCCTAGAACCACACTTTCATCCTCGGGTAGAGAGCTACTTGAAGTATAGTGTTGAACAAAAAAATCGGCTCACCTAGCCCTAATTTAGATCTCAGGTCTGAAGAGTGATTGAAGGGCCTTATAGTCCTCATCATTCTCGTCCCCTATTTCAAAACAACCCTTTAGAGTGAGGTAAGTTAGGGTGGCCTTCCACTCTTAGCTCTTCGTGACCTAGGGCCTTGAACATGGTTGGTCCTCCTCTCTTACAAAAGCATAAAACATTATTGAAAACTAAAATTTCTCCCAGGTATTATCCATGCATGCCTCAAGAAATAACCAAACCAGAGAAAACCATTCCCTACATCACCAGATTTTTTTATTGCTAGACATAGAATGAAGTAAGAGTTTAAAGAAATGGGGATCATTTTCCACCAGATAGTGTCAATATAATGCACCCTTAAATGACACATCACATAGTCTTGTCCAATATGAACAAACAATCAGCTACGTAAGATTTCATATCAAGAAATAGCTTTGAAATTGGCTATGATTTTAGTTAACTTCTAATGAAACATACGAGTTTTTAGTCAGGAATGGAACAAAAAACAAGAAAAAGAATAAAAATTGAAAAAAAATTAATTCTTCGACATCCACAAATTCTAAACTTAAATTAAAATGACACATCTCCTAGCCTTTTATAAGAATAAGACACCCGATAAATTCAGCAACACATAGGAGGGAATCCAAGGGATGAATCGCAACAAGGAACGTGGCACATGACAGTTGGCAAGAGAACTTCTAAATAAGTCAACCGATATTGACCTTCTTTATCATTTAAAACTTTTTTCTTATGTCTTTAAAATTCGATTAGGAAATCAAATCGGATTGATTAGATTTTTCAAACAAAGTGTAGGAACTCTATTGGATATTTAGAGCGATCAAGTGGAACTAGTTATTCAAATCCACCAACACTTTTTTTCCTACATTTAGGTTTGTGTTTTTGGCTAAAACACTCATAAGTAAATCACCCCAAAGCTAGGCACCCTCCTTCATCGCATGCATAATACCTAGGTCCCTAGTCTCCCAATTGCCAACGTTTCTTTGTGACAATCTTTCTCCTCGCATGAGCTTTCAGAGTGCGCCACCAAACCTTGTAACATCATTGAATCTTCTTGCAACCCAAGTTTTCCTAACCGTCCATACCAAAACATAGTCCAAAAACCTATTTCTCCTGTACATAAAATTTTATATCGATCCCTTTTTTAAAAATATTAATAAAACTCATTAAAATAAAACTACCGTTAATAAATCTAATTTTTTAAAAAGTCATAAATAACACGCTTTTAATGTATTCTCATGTATTTATCACTTTAAGCAAGATACCAGACATTTTAGGCTTTTGATAAAAATTAAACAACCAAATTTAACGCTTCAACACCAATGCATCCTTCAACCAATACCCTTCACCCAACATACTTCAGTTTACCAAAAAATATTCCCCTAGATCAAGGTTACCACCGGAACCTTTATACCTCTCGGGCCTTTACTCCTGAACTGGAGCAACTTATGATCTTTGCATTAAACATTCCAATCAACCCAACTTCTTAGTATCTGGTATATTCAACACCCGGTGCTTTCAAACCATGAATTATTTCAAAGATTTCCACTTTAATATTTTTTTTTGGTGATCCTTGGCCAACCAACACCTACCATAAGCATTGATTTTTTAACTTGGGTCCCCAAGCCTTATATTTTTTGGGCATGTTGTGTGACCACACAATAGGTGCCTCTAATAATTTTTTTCCCACCAAATTGGCTACTGCTTTGGGTCTAAATATTATAAAAACTTTTGGTTGTTTCTTTTCGATGGAGAACAAGCAAGTTTATTTTATCGAGCAAATCAAGGATATCCAATTTGCCTTCTTCGCATTCTCAAACAAGAAAATCAAAATGACTTTCTTGGTGGCTAACATTCCTACATCATATGGAATATTGCTAGGGTGTAACTTCTATAAGGATGTAGGAGGAGAGTTGAACATGGACATGTTTGAAGCCTGAATACTCGTCAAGGGTGTTATACAAAAGTTGCTTCTTGAAAGGGAAGCTAAATTTTCAATAACCAAATTAGATGATCCAAGATCTCAAATCCTTTTTGAGTCTTCAGTTATGGGTACATACTATTTGCAGATGGATGAAAATGTTGATTCTTCAAGTAAAAACTCAAGCAGTGAGATATTGGTGCATCATCTTCTTCGAAATAGAATCATCTTCGGACAGTATGTCTTCTTCAGATGATGAGATTTTGAAGTTGCCAATTTGGGTGGACCAAATGATGTTTAGATTATTGAATTCAATGACAGATGTTCTTCCACAAGATTAGGAGCGGGAATTATTTTTATATCTCTGCAAGGATAGTTCTTTCCTTTTTCTTTTAAGCTGCAGTTTAATAGCACTAACAACACTACAGAATATGAAGCATTGTTTTTAGGTATGGAAGTTGAACATAGAAAAGGGATAAGAAACCTCCACACTCAAGGTGATGTTGAACTAATAGGTTTTTAGGTGAGAAACTTTTATCAAACTAAGAGTTAATGACTAAGGCATTACCATAACTTAGTTTGGGATGACATAGAAGAGTTTGAAGATTTTGATATTTCTATATTTCCAAGGTAATTTAATGATAGAGTTGATGCCTTAGTAGTATCAACAACCCTCATGATTCCACATAGTGGTTTCCATGGTACTACATATACCATTGAGCTGGTATTTCATCTGAGTGTTCTAGAACTCTGAAAATTAAAAAAAATTTAACAACGATCGCTAGATCGTAGCCTTTCTAGAGAAGGAAAAAAAATTCAATGAGGTACTTTGAAGGTAGTGATTCTTCACCTCAGGAGTCAATTTTTGAGATTGATCCCGAAACTGGCGAAGAAGTATTGCATCTCGAAGGGAAAAATATTCCCAAGGGGTTAGTATCTCTTGAGATACTTTTTGAAAAACATGACCATTATGTCAAAAAACAACAACAATCTAGCTTTGATTCATCAAATGAAGTTGATCAAGTCAACTTGGGAACCGAAAAAACACCTAAGATGGTGAATATTGGCAATTGTTGCACTCCAGAAGAGAAAGATAAGTTTGTTGAATTACAGTCACAATACATGGATGTACTTGCCTACTCTTATGAAGACTTGAAGTCTTTCCAACCAAAAGAGGGATAACACGAAATTCTACTTAAGGTAGGGTCTTTACCTCACAAGCAAAAGAAGAGGTAGTACAATCCCAAAATTTTAGGTACCATCCTTTCATAAATCCAAAAAATTCTCAATGCAAGGATTATATTTCCTATTCACCATTCAATGTGGATAGAAAATATCATTATGGTTTGAAAGAAGAATGGGGAAATCTGCATTTGTGTGGATTTCAGGAACTTGAACCAGTCATCGTTGAAGGATAATTACCCCTACCGATAATGGATCAAGTCTTTCAAATGATAATTGGATCTGAGATGCTATTGTTGGCTTCTTCTGTGGAATTTGTCCTTGATGTCAAAATTGCCCTGGGTTGGTGCCTTGGCATTTCACAGTTTGGTCTTATGATGGCATTGGATTGGCATGTTCAGTGTTCTATAGGTTGATATGTTTTGGCTTGATCAGTTTCTAGCATCATGAAATTGTTAATGGTTTTTTGATCTTCTTCAAGATTTGTATTTCTCTATCCTCATTCAGGTAATTCTCCTTGGTTCTTAGTGCTTGAGTTATAAAATGCAGTTGGTTTTCATTTTTTAAGAAAACCTTATCGGGTTTCCTTAAACAACTGATATTGGCTTGGGTGAAAGGCATATTGAATTTAACTTGAACATTAGCCTTCATTATACCTCATAAGTCATTGGATATTATTTGGGATTGGATATTATAATTAGAAAATTACATGGCATTGGTTATTATATTGCATTCAGGCTTTGAGAAACAGATTTCTCACTCCTATGCATATGATTCAGTTTCATGGTCAACACTTTTCTTGGCCTTAAGGCCGACAACAGGTATATTATTTTGATTAATTTAAATGTCACATTGGAAGTGACTTGGTCTAGTTACTTGGGTACATTAATACTAAAGCACTCGAAACTTTATGTGAAATAATGCAAGGCATTATTAAGTCCGCATTACACATGCTTTATCACTTGGTCAATAGTTGATAATGAGAAAGTTTTTTGGTCGGCATGATTGTCTTTGAACATGTCACGGACTTCAAAAGGAATAATGATTTTTTGAATTATTATGTTCGTCCTTCAGACTTCAAAGTTTATCAACATTTGAATAGTCATCGATCTTTTGTTTGGCTAAGGAATTTTAGGTCAATATTTTGCTTCACTTGCTCGAGGGTTTGGAACCCTATTTTGGCCGCCACCATGGAGATTTTCTCACGGTCGTTTCTCTATGTATGTTGTTGGCTTTCTAACCTTGGACAATGTATGGGGAATGTTGGAAGACCATTACAATGGTTGATGGTTGTGTCAGCTTCCTGTCATTGGGTGAAGGCTCGAGATTGGAAGGAGTCTTGACCGTTTTTCTCACTGCAAATCTGGTAAACATTTTCATGACAACATCTCCATCATTATTCTTAGTTATTCATCTTTACAACTGGTTTGAAGAACCATTACTTCTACTAGCACAAAAATTTGGAAGACATGTGTTTGCTTCTTTCTGAAAATGGTAAATTGGGTTTATTCATTTGTGATCAGAAATGCATTTGAAATAAGTTTACTATATGAAAGCTGCTCCATTTTAAGGAATGTTATTTAGGCTTGTGGGTAATCATGATGCCTACAAATCTTCTCAGCTTCTCACCTGGAGTCATGTGTAACTATTCTTGGGTGTATTTTTTGAGGTTTCAGTTACACAGCATTGTCTTTTCAATTACTTCACTTTAGCAGCAGTTTCAGTGGCTATTTTTTATGGAATATGTATTATCTTGATGTTGGTTCGTTAAGAAAAGTTTGTGCAGGTTGATTGTGAAGAAAAAGTTTAGACTATTTTCTAAATTTGCATACTGCTTGGATTTTCCTATCAGAAGAAACTCCATATGTTGATCTTTCTCATAGGAACACAAAAACATCTAGCAAGGTTGCTCAATAGGAAGTGGGTAATTGGATAATCACCTCTGTTGTTTTGAAATATGAAAAAGAAATTATTGTTGTAATTATTTTGAGATGTAATGATGATTTATTTGTGTAAAAAAGGAAAACAGAGA
Source organism: Sequoiadendron giganteum (assembly GCA_007115665.2). Lineage (NCBI taxonomy): Eukaryota > Viridiplantae > Streptophyta > Pinopsida > Cupressales > Cupressaceae > Sequoiadendron > Sequoiadendron giganteum. The sequence goes on along the minus strand of CM021106.1, from coordinate 4,442,618 downwards.
GATTAGGGCTTTGAGATCCTCAAAAAATAAGAAGATAAAACAGAGTGAAGCAAGTCTACTTTATATATGGAAAAATAGAGAGAAAGGAAAAACTATTTTTTAGAACTATAAATAATGAAAAGTGACTGTGAAATATTGGGAAAAACAAGTGTGAGAACACCACAGCAATTGTATTGAAGAAATGTGAGAAAGTGAGATTGTGTTAACTGTTTTTTAGTTACTATGAGAAATACATGAAAAAGATAGTGAAAAATCAGTGTGAGTATATCATTGTGATTTTATTGAAGAGATGTTAAGCATTGACATTGAAAAACAAAAAATATGAGTTAATTATCAAGTTGTCTTAAGGCTTGACAATGGCTGAAATTCTAAAGGTTCATTTTGGAACTTTGAGGATTTTAGATATTGTCTGTCAAGAGGCACTTGATAGATAAGAGAGAAATAGAGAGATCCTCTGTATTATTGTATGTCATACTGAAAACTAAAAAGGGGTTGGTGCTCCTTGAGATTGGTGTCTCTAAATGAACGGCTGGTGATCCTTGATTTGGTGCTTAGAAATTAGAATATAAGGCATTGTAAGCAATGGTTTTGAAATTAAGTCTGTAAGATAGTTTAGGAGTGGTTTTTCTACCCCAGGAGGGTTTTCCACTCGGCAATTTTTGTGTCTCTCATTTGTGTAATTTGTGTCTATCTTGCATAATCTTTCTTTCAGTCATTTATGTTATTGTGCTCATTTAGTTGGTCAATGCTCTAATACTTTAAGGCTGTTTAATATTTTAACGTCAACTTTCTCAAGTCTATCATGCAAATTTAGATTGTGCAAATCTAATGCACAATGTCTTTCATAAAGTGAATTAACTTTTGCACTTTGTGCTCATTATATGAATGCTCAAAAGTTTGTCAAAAGCAAGTCAAGGTTGCATATTATGAATTTTTATAGTTCTATTGATAATGCACAGCAAGATTGTTCATAAATCTTTAATTGAACAATATCATATGATGCTTTTAATATGGGTTGTAAATGTTAGTCAAGTTTCATGTCAATCTGATCTAAAGTGCTAATGTTCACATTGGGTTAAATTAGTAAAAGTTTCATTATGCATTCAAAGTTAAAAGTTAAAATTATTCCACTCTGATTCACCCCCCCCCTCTTAGAGTGAATCCACTTCCAATAGCTATCTATGCTAGATGGATTTTCAAAATACAATCAAGTGGAGGTCAGTGAGGAAGACCAACATAAGAATTCCTTCACAACACCATGGGGTTCTTTTGTCTCTGTAGAATTTTATTTTTTCTAATTAATGTCGGTGCTACATTTCAAAGAGTAATGGACTTAGATTTATGTTATTCCATGAGAAATTTTATTGTTGTTTATCTCGATGATCTAATCATTCTTTCCAAAAGTCATCAAGATCACATCAATCACTCGCGAAAATTCTTAGAGAGGTGTCGACAACATGGAATTTCCCTTAATCCCAAGAAGTCAATTTTTGGGTTACCGAAGGTAAAATTTGTTAGGGTTAGAGGGCAGATATCTAACAAGTTAAATGCAAATTTGATCAATAAAACAGAGAAATAAAACACACAAGAAATTATAGCAGAAATAAGACAACATGAAGAATTTAATGTGGTTCACCCAATCTGGGCTACATCCACAAAACTGCAGCCATCCAATCATTTTAATATTGAGTGCAAAACATTACAATATCACAAATAATTTCATACTACAACTCTCCATCCCAACCACTTATAACAAGCTTTTAGAAGCTTCTAGAAATTAGGGTTTACAAAGTTGTCTTTTTTCCTTTTCGATGACAAAACGAAAAAAGGTGTAAAAAACATTTCCCAGGGGGCAGCTGAACCCCCGCTCGGGGCCCGGCCTGGCCCTAGACCCCAGCAAGGATACATGAACAATGTATAGTATAGCATGATCAATTGCCACATTCCAACAATCTCCCACTTTGAGACTAATCAGGCTCCATACCAACACAATCTCCCACTTGGAGGCTGATCAAGCTCCATACCAACACAATCTCCCACTTGGAGACTGATCCTGGACGACGTCATTGCACTTACAGCTCCCACTAGAAATAAGCACCTTGGACCCTGTTGCTCTGTTATACTTGAATTCAACCTTGAAGGCCAACTGAAGCTGAAGAGGAGCTCAGCTTCTCCCTTGTCACTTCCTTTGTAAACATATCTCGTGGATTGTCATTTGTATGTATCTTTTCCAACTTTACCTATCCATCCTCCAAGACTAACCGAATGAAATGATATCTCAGTTGTATGTGTTTGATTTTATAGTGCAAGGTAGAATTCTTTGCAAGATGTATAGCACTCTGGCTATCTGTAAACAAGTGATTTTCAACCTGTGTTTTTCCCAATTCTTCCATGAAAACTTGCAGCCATATCATCTCCTTTGTTGCCTCTATTGCAGCCACATACTCTGCCTATGTGGTGGATAAAGCAACCACCTTTTGTGACTGATAAATCCAACTCACTATTGTCCCACCAACTGTAAATACATAACCTATGGTACTTCACCTGGTATCTATATCCCCTGCCAAATCTGAGTCAACATAGCCTTGTAAATCAATATTAGAGCCCCCAAAACATAAAAATTTATTGGATGTTCCTCTCAAGTACCTGAGAATCCATTTTACAACATTCCAATGCTCAACTCTGGGATGACTCAAATACCTACTAACAACTCCTACAGCATGTGCAATATCCAGTCTCATGCATACCATGGCGTACATTAAATTTCCTATAGTTGAAGCATATGGTACCTTGGACATTTTTCCTTCCTCCTCTTGTGTCTTTGGACACATATCCTTACTCAATTTGACATGACTGGGCAAAGGTGTGCTGACAACTTTTGCATTCTCCATATGAAATCTCTGCAACGCCTTTTCAACATAATCAGCCTAAGATAAAAACAATTTCTTTTTTTTCCTATCTCTTGTAATCTTCATACCAAGGATTTGTTTTGCTGCCCCCAAATCCTTCATGGCAAATGAATTTTCTAACTATTGTTTTAACTCCTTTATGTGATCCATGTTAGACCCCGCTACAAGCATATCATTAACATATAAACATAAAATAATGTAGCTATCTTTAGCTAGCCTCTTCAAGTAAACACAATGGTCTGAATTACACTTGTTGTAGCCTTGCTAATCCATAAAACTATCAAATTTACTATACCATTGTCAAGGTGCTTGTTTCAAGCCATATAAACTTTCCTTCAATCTGCACACTAGTTTCTCCTTACCTTTGACCTCAAATCCTTGTGGATGTTCCATATATATTTGCTCTTCCAAATCACCATGGAGAAAGAATTTTTTAACATTAAGTTGTTCGAAATGTAAATCTTCAGTAGCCACAATACTTAAAACAATACAAATAGAAGTTATTTTAACAACTGGAGAAAATATTTCATCAAAATCAATACCCTTTTTTTGTGCAAATCCCTTTAAAACTAATTTGGCTTTAAATATTTTCTTACCTCCATCCTCCTCTTTCAACCTGTAAACCCATTTTTTTGGCAAAGCTTTTTTACCTGCAGGAAACTTGTATAATTCCCAAGTCTGATTTTTCACCAAGGAGTTAATTTATTCTTCCATTCCATGCTCCCATTGAACCTTGGTATCCACCTGCATAGCTTCTTGATAACATTCTGGTTCACAAGCATTAATTAATAAAATAGAATATAAAGAGGGAGAAAATATTTTTGGAGGCAGTTTAGGAGTGGTTTTTCTACCCCAGGAGGGTTTTCCACTCGGAAATTTATGTGTCTCTCATTTGTGTGATTTGTGTCTATCTTGCATAATATTTCTTTCAGTCATTTATTTTATTGTGCTCATTCATTTGGTCAATGCTCTGATACTTTAAGGTTGTTTAAAATTTTAACGTCAATTTTCTCAAGTCTATCATGCAAATTTGGATTGTGCAAATCTGATGCACAATGTATTTAATAAAGTGAATTAACTTCTGCACTCTGTGCTCATTATATGAATGCTCAAAAGTTTGTCAAAAGAAAGTCAAGGTTGCATATTATGAAGTTTTATAGTTTTGTTGATAATGCACAACAAGATTGTTTATAAATTTTTAATTGAACAATATCATATGATGCTTTTAATATGGGTTGTAAATGTTAGTCAAGTTTCATGTCAATCTGATCGAAAGTGCTAATGTTCACATTGGGTTAAATTAGTAAAATTTTCATTATGCATTCAAAGTTAAAAGTTAAAATTATTCCACTTCGATTCCCCTCTCAGAGTGAATCCACTTCCAATAGATATCTATGCTAGATGGATTTTCAGGAATACAATCAAGTGGAGGTCAATGCAGAAGACCAACATAAGAATTCCTTCACAACACCATGGGGTACTTTTGTCTCTATAGAATTTTATTTTGTTTAATTAATGTCGGTGCTACATTTCAAAGAGAAATGGACTTAGATTTTTGTTATTCCATGAGAAATTTTATTGTTGTTTATCTCGATGATCTAATATTTGTTTCCAAAATTCATCAAGATCACATCAATCACTTGCGACAAGTCTTAGAGAGTTGTCGACAACATGGAATTTCCCTTCATCCCAAGAAGTCAATTTTTGGGTTACCAAAGGTAAACTTTGTTAGGGTTAAAAGGCAGATATCTAACAAGTTAAATGCAAATTTGATCAATAAAATAGAGAAATAAAACACACAGGAAATTATAGTAGAAACAAGACAACACAGAGAATTTAACGTGGTTCACCCAATCTGGGCTACATCCTCAAAACCACAGCCATCCAATGATTTCATTATCGAGTGAAAAACATATTACAATATCACAAATAATTCCATACTAAAATTCTCCATCCCAACCACTTATAACAAGCTTTTAGAAGCTTCCAAAAATTAGGGTTTCCAGCTTTTTTCCTTTTCAGTGACGAAAAGAAAAAAGGTGTAAAAATAAAATTCTCGGGGGTGCCCAGGGCTCGACCCGACCCCGGACCCCAACAAGGATACATGAAGAGTGTACAGTATAGCATGATCACTCACCGCATTCCAACAAACTTCTTGGTCACATTATGTCCAAGGAAGGTATGAAGGTTGATCCAGAACAAGTCAAATCAATTCAAGCTCTTACTCTACCTTCGAGTAAGACAACAATTCACTCTTTCTTTGGAAAGGTGAATTTCCTATGAAGGTTTGTCCTTGATTTCACGGAAAATACACGTCATATTGTAGATATGATGAAGGAAAAAGCTAATTTTCATTGGAGTGCAGAAGATAAAGTTGCATTCAATGATATCAAAGAAGCAATTATGCATACACTAGTGTTAGTTTGTCCAAATTGCACTAAAGAGTTCATCATGTATAGTATTTCTTCCAAGCATACATTTTCACTGATTTTGGTGTAGAAAAATAGTGAGGGGATTGAATCCCCTATTGCATTCATGATTTTTCCATTGAAGGCTCATGAGTTGAAGTAATCTCCAATGAAAAACATGCATTGGTTATGGTTAAGGAAGTAAAGAGTTTTTGGTTCTACATACTTAACTCCATGTCATTGCACTAGTGTCTAATTCTACAGTCAAGTCAATCTTGACATAGCAAGATTTTGGTACCAAAAGAGGCAACTGGATTGCCAAAATTCAAGAGTATGAAATGGAGAGAAAGCCCACCAAATTGGTGCATGGGAAAGGTTTGTGCCAGCTCATTGCTAACAATAAGCCTGGTGAAGTTTCCAACTATGAAGAGGTAAGCACAAAAGATGTTCCTACTATTATATTCGTTAGTACAACTGATGAATGGTATTCAACATTGATTACTTTCTCACTTATGGATAATGTATGAAGCATTTTATATAAAAAGAGAGGAGTATGGTAAAGCTTAAGGCTACAAATTTTCTTATAGGATAATTTTTTGTACAAGAGGGCTCTTGATGGTACTTTTCTACATTGTGTTGATAAGGCTCAGCATAACAAGTTGTTGGAATCTTTTGACAACTTTTCAAGTGGTGGACATTTCTCACCGCTAGTGACATCTCACAAAATATTATGAGCTAAGTACTAATAGCCTACACTATCTCAGGATGCATACAACTAGGTATGTAGGTGTGAACTATGCCAGCAATTCATAGGGAAGCCTAAGTTGGTTGCTCTTCCCCTCAAGCCAATCGTCATTGAGGAACCTTTCCAGGAATGGGGTATTGAATTCATTGGTGACATTGACAATCCACCTTCTAGTGTGAGACATAGCTATGTCCTCACAACCACTGATTACTTCACCAAGCAGGTGGAGGCTATTCCAATGAAGCATGCAACTTCGAAGGTGGTGCACAATTTTCTCAAAGAAATATATCTTGGTTCGATATTTCAAACAAAATTGTAGTAGATAATGCTACTTCATTCTCGCCAGGTGAGATTACGAAGTTTTGTTTTAAACATGGGATCACTTTGTCACATTCTTCAGACTATTACCCTCAAGGTAATGGTCAAGAAGAATTAAACAATAAGAACTTGGTCACTATCATTCAAAAGTTGGTATATGAGAACCAGAGATCTTGGCACAAGGTGTTGTATGATGCTTTGTGGGTGAATAGAATTACCCAAAAATGGGCAATAGGTATGTCACCTTTCCAACTCCTGTATGGTTTAAATACATAAATTCCAATCACTTTGGAATTTCCCAAACTAAAATTGGCTAAGGCCACAGAAGATGAGACATTTGATAACGTTGTGGATAAACACATCATGTTCCTTTCTAAATTGGAGGAGAAGTGTGTTTAAGTGGTGGACCATATTATGAAACACCAAGATCAAGTCAAGAAGCTTTTTGAAAAGAAATAAAATTCTTGAGATTTCAAGATTGGAGATCTAGTTCTCTTGTGGGACAAGAGAAGAGAGACCAAAGGTATTCACAATAAGTTTGATTCTTCAAGACAACACTCCATTTTAATTACCACATGACTTATTGGGATGAAGGTCATGTTATGTTAGTGAAGGTCATGTTGACCATTTGTTAGATTGGGGTTTGGCTACAAGGATGGTTGAATACCTTTGTAGACCTTCCTAGGTGTTAGTTTCTTTCAAAATTTGACAAATAAGGCCTATTGGAAAACACACAAGCGGCCATGGAGCAATTAGGATCGAGCTCAACTATTTTAGAAACCTTTATAAGTTGTGTCTCAACCTGTTGGAAGGTTGGAAGCTTTTGTATTGTTGAAAGTTCATGAATACTAGTGAGGACAGTGAGAAGGATATGTAATTTATGTGTTTGCTTTGAATTTGTCTGATCAGGAGAGATCATGGCTCTAAAAATTGTTGTAGTTTGTAGTGTAGCTATGTTCTAAGCTTTGTGTGGTGGTATTTAGTTTGTGTGATCATTTTTTAGGCATTGTTTTTGTAGTTCATTTGTTTCTTTTAAGTTGTTGATCTGACTGGCAGACTTTAAATAATGGAGGTTTAGTTACATTCCCACTATACTTTGTGTACGGGCCCTTGGGAACTGTGACTAAGCTCCATGTCTGTATATAGCTTAGAGTTAAGAGTGGTTAGGAGTCAGGGAATCATGGAGAAAGTCTTCTTCTAGGTGAGCTTGACAGTGCTCAACTAGGAAAGACAGAAAGTGCAAAGCACTATAAAGTGCAGGGGTGTCTGTTCAAACCAATCTTCCTATTGAGGAGGGAAGATGTGATGGTTATCAAGCTATGGGAACAATGAGGAGACTCCATCAATCCATTTGGTGAGAGGAAACCTCAACAGTCTGCAAAGAAGACAAGGAAGGACCTACAAAACCTAGGTTCTTTGATCATTCTAGTTTAGTGTGTTGTACGGGCAGTGGAGACTTAGGACCCCTGAAATCTTTAAGAGGTGGATTTATACCCTAAGAAGCTCAAGGAAATATTGGGTGGTCTTTGGAGAACTTTAGAAATCTGACCGGTTTCCTCGGAGTTGGAGACCTAATAGGGGGCTCTTGGGCTAGTAGCCTTTTTAACGCTAGATGAGGGTTTGGTGAAAGCGATGGACAAAGGAAGCAAGGTGGAGTTTTTAGAACCAAGTTATGATGGTGTGAACCTATTGGAATCATCCCCACACCCCTGCAAAGAACAAATTGAGTGTTGAGATTAGATTATCCTTTAGGGAAGATTAAGGGCTAAGGGAAGAATAGAAGCATTGCACCAAGGTTGGCTTGGTAGGTTGGAATTGAGATGGTAGTGGGGTTGGCTAGGAGAACCAGGGGTACCTAAGAGAAGGTCCTAAAGGTTAAGGTGGTTTAGACACCAAGGAGATCTTGCTAGCAAAGATCTAGAGCATGGAATAGTGATTGTTCCATCCAACCCTATCCTATCAGATTTGTATCAGAGCAAGTTAAATATTTGGGATAGAAACTTGTATGTCAGACCTTTAATCAAATGGTTCCACAACCATGGTGACAAACTTTGAGTTGGAAAAGAAGGTTGAAGATCAGGAGGAAGATAATAGGAGGTTGAGAGAAAGACTAGCTCAACTGGAGCAAGCATTGAGCAATGTGCAAATCAAGGCCGATGAGGTTAGTGATAGATTGGAGGGCAGGGTACCAAAGAGTTAAGAGGTTACAGAGGAAGACAAGACCCCTGAACCTAACCCTTTTTTGCAAGAGGATCCTTTCTTAAAGGCATTGAAAGCTTTGAGTGGGAAAGCCCTTGAAGGCATACCACTATTCAGTGGCAAATTGGAAGCTGATCTGGTCTTGGATTGGATAGAAGGCATTGAGAACCATTTTGAATGTGATGGAGTCACTAAAGCATAGAAGGTGAAGGTGGCCAAGTCTAGATTGAGAGAATATGCCTTGACATGGTGGAAATTCATTCAAACAGAGAGGGAAAAGGAAGGCAAGAAGCCTATTTCAACTTGGAAAGGTATGGTGGCAAAAGTGAGAGAAGCATACATACCAAATGATTATGAGATTCAGTTACACAAGAAAAGACAAAGCTAGAGGCCAAGAGACCAAGATGTAAACACTTACACTGAGGAGTTTCAAAAACTTTGTATGAGGTCCAATGTTTTAGAAGATGAAAGTCTCAAGGTGGCTAGGTATCTTAACGGCTTGAAGTGGAACATCCAAGAGGAGATGACTCTTCTACGTCCTAAGAAAGTACACAAATGCTACCAATTAGCTATTAAGATTGAGGAAAGAAGCAAGATGAAACATGATCAAGCTTCTAAGAGTAGAGGCAAAGGTCGAGATCAAATGGATCAAAGAGGACATAGAGGTGGCTACCAAGGTAGAGGAACTGAGCAAAGAAACCAAGGAGAGTCTAAACTCACTGAGCATGAGAGTGAAACACCTTCTAGAGGAGGTTATGGAGGAGGTAGAGGTTCTTAAGGAGGATCAAATAGAGGAAGAGGAGCAGGCAGGAGCAATTCATATTTTGCTACTATGAAATGTTACCATTGTGGTCAAGTAGGACATCCAGCTTATAGGTGTCCGGATAAAGCATCTTCATCATATGTTGAGAAGAGAGTGGCATATGCTCAAGAGGACACCATGAGTACTAAATCACCAGAGGTCAATCACATTGAATCTGAAATGGGGGAGAATTTGATGTTTAGGAGAGTTTTGATCAGATAACCGGTCAAGGAAGAACCAAAACAAAGGAGAGTTTTATTTAGAGTGAGATGCAAAATACTTGGGAAAGTATGTAAGGTTATTGTGGATTCAGGTTCAACATATAACATCATCTCAGAAGAGGCAGTAAAGAAGTTGAAATTGGAGAAGGTACCCCACACTAACCCCTACAAAGTAACATGGTTAAACAAAGGGCAGAGTGTTCTTGTTAATGAGCAAGTAATGGTGGAGTTTTCCATTGGAGGGTACAACAATAAGTTGATTTGTGATGTGTTACCCATGGATGCATGCCATCTACTATTGGGTAGACTATGGCAGTATGACAGAAGTGCCATGTATGATGGGAAGGAGAATACTATTTCTTTTAAAAAGGATGGGAAGACATTTAAGCTGCAGTCACTGTCAGAAGAAGAAGAAGGAAAGTCAAAGACACCAAGTGTCATGTTAATATGTGGAAAGGAGTTCCTTAACAACCTACATCAAGAGGGTGAAGGTTATGTGATCATGTTGCAATCCAAAGAAGAGGACAAGATTGAGAAAACAGTCATACTCGGAGCAATCCAGAAGTTGCTTGAGAAGTATAAGGACATAGTGAGTGATGGTGCACCTGCAACTTTACCTCCTAATGGGACATTAGTCATTAGATTGACTTCATACCTGGAGCTCCATTGCCTAACAAAGTAGCTTATAAGCTTACAACGGATCACAATCTAGAGGTAGCTAGACAAGTCTGGAAGTTATTGGATCAAGGATTGATTAGGAAGAGCATCAGCCCATGTGCAGTGCCAGTGGTCTTAGCAACCAAGAAAGGAGGAAAGTGGAGATTATGCACTGACTCTAGAGCAATAAATAGAATTAAAATTAGGTATAGGCTCCCTATTCCTAGGATTGAAGACTTGATGGATTGTCTTGGAGGAGCTCAGTACTTCACCAAGTTGGATCTCAATAGTAGATACCATCAGATCAGAATCAAGGATGGAGATGAGTGGAAGACAACCTTTAAGACAACAGATGGGTTGTATGAGTGGAGGGTTATGCCATTTGGCCTCTCTAATTCCCCTAGCACATTCATGAGGCTCATGAATGAAGTGCTCAAGGACTCTACAGGGATATTTGTGGTGGTATATCTTGATGATATACTCATCTTTAGCAAGATAGCAGAAGAACACCTAAAGCATGTGGAGTTGGTTCTTAGAAGATTGCAAGAAGAGAAGTTAGCCTTCAACCTAGAGAAGTGTGAGTTCTTTAAACAAGAGCTTGTATATTTGGGTTTTGTAGTGTCCCAAGGATCTTTGAAGATGGATCCAAGCAAGGTGGAAGCTATCCTAAACTGGCCTACACCAACCATAGGGACAGAGGTAAGAATTTTCCATGGATTGGCCCAATTTTATAGGAAATTCATAAGAAACTTTAATGGCATATGTGCACCAGTCCTAGATACAATCAAGGGTGGTTTGAAAACTAAGTTTGTGTGGACTCAAGAAGCTGAGAAAGGTTTTGAGAAACTAAAACAAGAAGTGGCTACTCAACCTATTCTCTTATTGCCTAGCTTTGACAAGTTGTTTATTATGGAGTGTGATGCTAGTGGTTGCAGTAGGAGGAGTGCTTAGTCAAGAAGGCAGGCCCATAGCTTTCTTCAGTGAAAATATTAATGAAGCTAAGAAGAATTATTCTACCTATGACCTAGAATTTTATGCTTTGGTTCAGTCACTTAGGAAGTGGAGGCATTACCTTCTACCCAAGGAATTTTTGGTCTTTACTGACAATCAGGCACTTAGTTATATCAACACCCAAGAGAAGTTGAGTAATAGACACTTGAAATGGATGGAGTACATCCAAGATTTTACTTTCACTATCAAGCACAACAAGGGATAATTGAACAAGGTAGCAGATGTACTGAGCAGAAGATTGTTGATAGTACAAGAGATACAGATCAAGAGCATCAGAATAGAGAGCTTCAAGGATCTCTATGGGGAGGATGAAGATTTCTCAGAGGCCTACAAGGTATGTTCTAACTTTGAGAATCATTTTCATAGCCAATACTCAGAGTATACATTGCAAAGTGGATTTTTGTTTAAAGGGAATCATTTATGTGTTCCAAAAGGGTCAATGAGAAAAAATCTCATCCAAGAAAAGCATAATGGAAGTCTTAGTGGACATTTTGGCATCAACAAAATATTAGAACTAGTGCAAAGGTTCTACTACTGGCCTAAGTTGTCAAGAGATGTCAGGAGGTATGTGGAGCAATGTGTAGTGTGTATAAAAGCTAAGGGAGGAGCTAGTAATGCTGGTTTATATCAACCCCTACCCATTCCTAATAGACCATGGGAGTGTGTTAGCATGGACTTTGTAGTAGGACTCCCTAAGACCAAGATAGGATTTGATAGTGTCTATGTGGTGGTAGATAGATTCAGCAAGATGAGTCACTTTATCCCTTGCAAAACCACTCATGATGCTAGCTATATAGCTCACCTTTTCTTCAAGGAAATTGTAAGGATCCATGGATTGCCTTTAAGAATTGTGTCAGACAGGGATGTGAAGTTCATGAGTCACTTTTGGAAGACTCTATGGAGCAGATTAGGTACTAACCTGTCTTTTGGATCACCGATGGTCAAAGAGAGGTGGTTAATACGGTATTAGGTAACCTTATAAGGTGCCTAGCCAAAGAGTACGGATAGACATGGGACATGGTTATCTCATAGGCTGAGAATGCTTATAATGACAATGTGAACCCGACCACAAGGAAGAGTCCTTTTGAGATTGTGTATGGAATGGACCCAAGAGGTATATGTGAGCTCAGGGATCTAGGAGCTATGGAGTGTAGGAGTGGACATGCAGAGGACTTCACCCGAACCATTAAAGAGATTCAGGAGCAGGTAAAGAAGACAGTCACCGAGGCCACCCAAAAATTGAAAGACAAGGTAGATATGTCAAGAAAGGATTTGCAATTTGCAGTAGGAGACTATGTCATGGTTCACCTCAACAAATCTAGGTTGCAGAAGGTTACATCAACCAAATCATAGATGAAAAGAGTGGGACCATGCAAGGTATTAGCCAAATATGGGAAGAATGCATACAAGGTGGAGTTACCTGCAGATTTAGGAATTTCACCAGTGTTCAATGTAGCTGATTTGATTAGGTATAAGGGATCAGTCAATGACATGGATTAGAACAACAGGGATATCTTCAAGGATGTAAGCAACATACCTTTACCTATTCAAGACAAGCTTCAAGCAGAGAGGATCCTGGAGTCAAGAGTGAAGAAATCTACAAGGCATAAAGTGTACATGGAGCATCTTGTCAAGTGGAAGAACAAACATGAATCTGAGGCTACATGGGTGGATGAAGCTCAGTTCAAGAAGTAGGGAATTGACCCATCTCTAATCACTCCCCACATTGCTTAATTTTTGTGCAGAGGGGGAGAATGGTGCAGGAGCACCCAATAGTTCACTTAGGATGGTTGTCTAGAAGGTCATCAATTGGTAATTTGTTTTAGATCAAAGGTAGAATTCTCCTTCTAACTCTTGAATTTGTGCCTTAGAGGCATTTGAGAACTTGCATTATGTTAGTGAAGGTCATGTTGACCATTTTTTAGATTGGGGTTTGGCTACAAGGATGGTTGAATACCTTTGTAGACCTTCCTAGGTGTTAGTTTCTTTAAAAATTTGACAAATAAGGCCTATTGGAAAACACACAAGTGGCCATGGAGCAGTTAGGATTGAGCTCAATTGTTTTAGAAACCTTTATAAGGTGTGTCTCGACCTGTTGGAAGGTTGGAAGCTTTTGTATTGTTGAAAGTTCATGAATACTAGTGAGGACAGTGAGAAGGATATGTAATTTATGTGTTTGCTTTGAATTTGTGTGATCAAGAGCGATCATGGCTCTATAAATTGTTGTAGTTTGTAGTGTAGCTATGTTCTAAGATTTGTGTGGTGGTATTTAGTCTGTGTGATCAGTTTTCAGGCATTGTTTTTGTAGTTCATTTGTTTCTTTTAAGTTGTTGATCTGACTGGTAGACTTTAAATAATGGAGGTTTAGTTACATTCCCACTATACTTTGTGTACGGGCCCTTGGGAACTATGACTAAGCTTCATGTCTATATATAGGTTAGAGTTAGGAGTGGTTAGGAGTCAGGGAATCATGGAGAAATTCTTCTTCTAGGTGAGCTTGACAGTGCCTGGCTAGGAAAGACAAAAAGTGCAAAGCACTATAAAGTGCAGGGGTGTCCGTTCAAAGAAATCTTCCTATTGAAGAGGGAAGATGTGATGGTTATCAATCTGTCGGAACAATGAGGAGACTCCGTTAGTCCATTTGGTGAGAGGAAACCTCAACATTCTGCAAAGAAGACAGGGAAAGGCCTACAAAACCTAGGTTCTTTGATCATTTCTAGTTTAGTGTGTTGTACGGGCAGTGGAGATTTACGACCCCTGAAATCTTTGAGAGGTGGATTTATACCCTAAGAAGCTCAAGGAAAGATTGGGTGGTCTTTGGAGAACTTTAGAAATCTTACCAGTTTCCTCAGAGTTGGAGACCTAATAGGGGGCTCTTGGGTTAGTAGCTTTTTTAACGCTAGATGAGGGTTTGGTGAAAGCGATGGACAAAGGAAGCAAGGTGGAGTTTTTAGAACCAAGTTATGATGGTGCGAACCTGTTGGAATCATCCTCCACACCCCTGCAAAGAAAAAATTGAGTGTTGAGATTAGATTAGCCTTTAGGGAAGATTAAGGGCTAAGGGAAGAATAGAAGCATTGCACCAAGGTTGGCTTGGTAGGTTGAAATTGAGATGGTAGTGGGGTTGGCCAGGGGAACCAGGGATACCTAAGAGAAGGTCCTAAAGGTTAAGGTGTTAAGACACCAAGGAGATCTTGCTAGCAAAGATCCAGAGCATGGAATAGTGATTGTTCCATCCAACCCTACCCTATCACTTAGCATTCACTTTAACCATTGAAGCAACATTTTGCACTCCATAGCAGCAATCTCTTCACTCCATCACTTCAATAGAGAAAGCATAGGATGAATCCATTGTAGCAGAGGCTTGAGTTCCTCTCATCTTTCTCCTCCACTATCCTTGAGCGCTTTGGACGGAGGTGGTAAGCTTCTCACTCATCTTCTATATTACTTGGTTGAGTAAGCACATTACTATTTCATAGTGTCTTCAGTGTACTTTTCTTGTATTTCCTTCTTTATCGCTTTATTTCTATATCATTGCAAACTTGGCTTTCTATGGAGGTGGAAACACAAAAATGGGGGTCTAACTAAGGTAGACCCCTAAACAGCCCCCCAACATTTTCCCTCTTTTTTGTGTGTAGGTGGAGATATCTTGGAGCGAGTTGGCAAACAAGTTATTTTGTGAGATCATCTTCGTCATTCTTGTAGTAATGTACTTGTTTTATCAAATTTTTCTTTATGTTTCATATTTCATAATGTTATTCTATGCCTTTAGGAATTCTTAACTAGGTTGCTAATTATTTTCTTAGAGGTGAGACCTTATCTCCCTGGTTTTTTGGTCGTATGGACACCAGCGCACCTGAGACGGCAGTGTGCCACACTGTCATCCCAAAACCGCACTTATGTCCTTTGACAAAGAGCTATCTGAGACACAAAGTTGACCCTAAGAACTGACTCTCCTAGTCTCTTTTCAACTCTCAAGTTTGCAAAGTGATCGAAGGATCCCACAATCCTCATCATTCTCATCTTGTCTATCCTAACATTCCTTTAAATTGAGGTGAGTTAGGGCAGCCTCCTGCTCTCGGCCTTTTGTGACCTAAGGCCTTGCAACGGTTAGCCCCCCTCTCTTAAATTTTTGGTGAACCTGACGTGAACCATTTTGGTTCGGTTTTGCGATACTAAAAATCCCTTTCCTCATGTCCTAGGAGCATTTTAGGTGTGTGTGTTGTTTTTCTTTCACCTTGCAACCCAACCAGCGACCCCTAGTAGGCGTAGTTGGAAGGTTTTGAAAGTATTGTGTAATGAAACCCTAATTAGGTCATTGGCTTATCCCATAAACTTTAGGAGGCTCTATGGAAGTATTATTTAGTGTTTTTAATAGCCTCTTTCTTAAATCAACCTATTCCCTCTGCGTAGTCTATGAATAGTGGTACTAGTGTAACCTTCACTTCACAGGGCCTACCGATGGGTTTTAATAGGGAACCATCTCCTCTTTACATTCTTTCAAGGATAAATGGGAATACCATAGTAGGTGTTCTCATTGATCTGGCATCTCAAGTAAGCATTATAACTGAGGAGATCATGTTAATCAACTTCTTGCATAAGGATGGATATGATGCACCTGAGAATACTATCTGCACACACGACAAAATTTTTGTACCTCCTATAGGGAGTATTGTCCTATCATTCCTCATTGGACCTAACTCTGTGAACCTTAAGTTTGACATCATCTTGGGGTTTGAACTCTTCACAGTGAAGCTAGGCATCCCCTGGATGGTAGCTATGAATGTAGTTCCCTCATTTGTGCACAAGTTTCTAAAATTCGTTCATGGGGGTTTGGTACATGTAATTCTTGACACTGGTTATAGATTGTCAGTTGTGTGTGGAAGCTATACCTTAGATTACTTTTGGCCTGCACCCATTGGTCCTATCCTGCCTAGGAAGGACCTCTTGTATCATACATATCAAAATTATTAGAAAGTACATGCTAGGCCAAAAGTGAGATACCCTCCTTCATCTTATGTTGTTTCACATAGGTCTTTCCTAAAAGCTGACAGTGATGCCACCAAGTCATGTAGAAGAGAAGAAGACAAGTTTTCCTCATATCCTCCTTCTGCCTCTTTCACTATTCAACCTGATGCTTCATCTTTCCTTGTCATGGTACCATCTACTTTTGCCTCATGTTTGCAAGAGAATCTTATGGCACCTGCTTTGGTGAAAGGCCAAGCGTCCTATATTTGAGCTTCCTATCTTACCCACAAAGCCTAGGCTCGTTCGATATGGTAGACAGAAAGCCCTCCATGGAGATTCCTTTATGTCTCAGCCTCTGCAAACTCCTACCACTCTTGCTCCTAAGCAGTGAATGGGAAGAGGCTCGCTACCAAGGCATTAGAGTCAACTCCCCTTGTTTTTTTCGAACCTATTCCTCCTACTCCCATCCAAGAGTCTATCCCTCCACTAGAAATAGTTGTGGAGGATAAACCCATGGCTGAGCAAGAGCCTGCCATTCCTTTGCAACCCCTAGCTTTTGGTTTGAAGAGTCACAGAAACTACCTTGCACGCGAGTGCAAGTGTCGATGAAAGGATCTTCTGGTTGGACAGGTCACCTTATACAAGAGGGAAGGGGATACAACCACTCCTATATTAGGACCTCCTATCATGTCCTCCTCTCTCCTCCCTTCTATTTATGTCCAAAATAGATATCTATCTCTTCTGACTTTTGCTACAAGTGCACATGCACCTAGAAAGGTGCAGGTGTTCATCTCTCCTTCTATGGAGCTGCCTTTATTAACAATAATTTTGGATGTCTCACCTTTTCCAGAACCCGTAGATATGATTAACACTTCAGTTGTATATACTGTGTTTCTTTCCTCCTCCTCTCCCTCTACCCTTCTTGCTTTGTCTGTGGGGATTCTGCCTCCTCCAATGAAGAAAAAGGTAGAGAGTGGTCCCTCCAGCAATGGAGGACATAAGAGGATCCCATCTTCTCTGAAAGGTGGCCCTATGTTGACTTGTTATGTCCTAGTAGTAGAACCAGTCCTAGCCTCTCCTGAGTTCGTCACCGCTCCCAAATCGCTCAGTGAACTTAGAAGTGGATCTCAAGCACAATCCTCTCCATTCGTTGAATTAAAACATGGAACTCCTATTAAGTGCATTTTTAACTCAGTGGATGAAGTTACAACCTTGTCAGTGATCTTCACAAAGTCATTGACCTTAGACCCATAAGAGTTGAGTGATGGAGACCTCACAAGTCCTTCTTCCTCAGCCCTTATTACGGGAGGGTCAAGAGCTCTTCCTCTTAACATTACACCATTGCAAGATTGTCATCCTTCCCCCTACGATGATCTAGAGTGGGAATCTGATGATCTCTTGGTTGATCAGTGTTAGGGGGAGACCCCTTTCTTGATCTTTAGATTAGACATGTGTGTGTTGTGATTTTTTTCCCCATAATCATGTTATGTGTGCTTGGATTACCCTCGTCACCTTTATTTGTTCTTGGATACAAGCATGGTGTTTTGTTGTAAACCTTCTTCTATTTCTATCATCATTCTTCCATGTTTGTGATTGACTTTCGACAAATTGGGAATGATGCAAAGTGTTGGGAGCATTTAGGCTTCCTTCCATGTTGACCCAATTCTTTATTTTTACTTTGTCTTCCATGCATTCTTCCTGATCTAGTTGGGGATTGATGATCTTATACCTTGCACCATGGTTACCTACTATTTATATAAACAAAGGCAGATCTGACCCCACAGAAACTAGATCCCCCTATTCTCTTTGTTCGTGTTCTCTTTTCTTTTTGCTCTCTCTTTATCTTTTTCCCTTCTTTTCTTGAGTTGTCCCTCTCATGTGTGACAATGCCACTTCTGCATCGCTTGGTCTTTATAAAAATCATTTTTTTCCAATGAATATTTTTTCAAGACCCTTCACACACTTCTTTGTTAGAATTGCATTCTCAACTTAAAACCTTAACGGAACATGTTTCCTTCATCATGGGTTCGTAAAGAAAGGACTTGGACACCTTCATTCGAAGTGGGAACAACTTTGATCTTCCGCTCTGGCGGAAACATATCCTTCCATTTAAATTCCTTAATGAATTGAATATCTTTCAAAAGTATTCCTTGATGATGAATCAATTCAAGAAAGAAGACATTAGTTTTTGAACAATGCATCCCTTGATTGGATCCTTTATTTTTACATTGGGTTCCCAAGGGACCCCTTTGAAAGCCTTGACATCTTGGCTTCTAGCTCAGGAGTAGCCCGACTAGACCGGTTTCACATCTTCATGTCTAGCCCAGGGGCAGCCCGGCTAGACCTACTTCACATCCTTACATCTAGCTTGGGGGCATCCTAACTAGACTCTACTTTTCATATAGTGCATCCCTTGAGTGGACCCCTCTTCCTTTTTAAGGGTTCTCGAGGGAGCCCTTTGAAAGTCTTCCAACTTGGCGACGGTCTATGTGACTGTCTGTTCACTAGCCTGTGTGGCTGCTCCCTGACCTATTCTATCTGTGGGTAAATACGTCGTCGTTTCAGACTCTACAAAGTCCTTTTTATGTCTCCCTCATGTGAGATTTCTTAGGGGATACCTTCCTTGCAAGTCTACGGGTATGTAAGGTGTTTTTCCTAGTTTCCTTCATGTGAGATTTCTTGAAGGATACCTTCCTTGTAGGTTTGTGGGTCTATTGGGTCTATAAAGCACTTTCTTTCTTTAGCTTCATAGTTCTACGGAACTATGTGTAGACACTAAAAATTGGTCTAGGCTTGCGACACCATTTTCAACATATTTCTAATGTTCATGGTCATGATTAAATAATGTTAATTATTTAATTATTTTCTAAAGTCACCCATCCTCTATTAATTAAATAACTTTAATTTTTTAATTAATTCATTGTGACCTTTATCTTTTATTGATTAATTAAATAAATTTTATTTATTTAATTACGTTGCTAATTAGTTAATCCCCTTTCTAAATTAAATAAATTAATATTTAATTTACCCTCATCATATTTTTTACTATAATTAAATATTCATTTTGAATTATTTAATTATTCTTTAACTTTTTATCTAGTCAATTAAATAAATCCCTGAATATCGAATGTTGAATTAAATAATCATTTAATTCATAAAAATAATTATTCCAAGCATATTCCTCTATGATTAGATAAACGCTTAGCTATCTAATTATTCATCTACTGCTTAAGTCGAGATTTAATTAAATTAGTCAGTTATCTCCTTATTTAATATCTGATCATTTCTGACAAACATAAATTTTGGTTTAATCAGTCAGTCTTATTCTTCTGTGTGTGAATTATTATTGATTAAATAAATTTATTTTAATTAAGTCAAGTGACCGAAAATAGATTCCTACACTAATCTAAGTAGAGGAGAGTTACAAAAAATTTGTTTAACACCTTTTATTCTTACAATAAGAGAAGCACATACATAGAATAATGGAAGTAGAACAACTAGAATGCATAAAAATAGTGACACCAAAATTATCGTGGGGAAAACCCTTTCAGGTAAAAAACCCCACCCTCCAAAAGCATAGCACTATTTGTATTACTTCAAATAGGAGTTACAATACATCACCAAGTACATAGCCTTTTTCTACAAGTGCTTCACACAAACACCTATTCTAGAGTGATACTAGCAACAATTCATTACCTGCAAACAAACTATGTATTCTACAACTCAAGGCACTCAATAAATAGAGTGTTAAAAGCTTCAAGAAGCATCTAGAAGGTGAGGGCTGTCCAAATCTAGAATCCACAATATTCAACACCTTAGACATGCATTTGGACACATGTAACATATTCCATTACACCCCTTCCAAGTGTCAAACATGCAAATAATCTTTTTCCAAGCTTGGACGCCTAGAATATGCTAAAAATAGGCTATGATAGATGCCTTACACATCATGCACCTATAATAGAATTTGTCATAGTTGATAGTACTTACAGCTGTAAGAGAATCTATCATAACTGGCTAAAAATAGTTGATTCTCTTACATCGTATCATAACCCAACTTGGGCACCAACTTTCACCCATGCATTCAAATATGCCTTATGACACGTCATAGAATATATCATATGTCATAGATTCAAAAATGGGATGCCTATGTCTACTTGGGATGACGATGTGTCATCTAGTCACCTCCAACGGGGATGCCACCCAGCCAGTAGGTCCCAATTAGTGACATTACACCATAGGTAATTAAATAATACAAATAAATACATTAATTAAATCAATGTTAGGACTCTAAGGTTGAAACACCTTAATCAAAACATTCTCCCACTTTTTGAAGACCTGCCAAGAGTCATACAGAATCATTTGCTCAGGGCCCCAAGGGCAATGGAATCATAACACCATCTGAATTTCTTCATGCTCATTGGTTTGGTTAGTTCATCTGCAACATTCACCAAAGTTTCAACCTTCTTTAGGTTCACATTTCCATATTCTACCATATCACAAACAAAATGATATTGAACATCAATGTGCTTTGTTCTGGCATGGAAGGTATGATTATTTTCTAGGAAAATCACACTTTGACTATCACAACAAATAGTAATCTATCTTGCATCTAAACCAATATCAAAACATAATCTCTTAAACCAAATTGCTTCCTTACACACATGAGTGGCTACCATATACTCTGCCTATGTCATAGACAACAAGACTACAGCCTGTCGCTTACTCATCCAACTGATAGCACCATCAAATATCATAAACACATAACCACTGGTGGATCTTCTACTGTCAATGTCACCTACCCAATACAAATCCACATATCCTCAAATGCTCAAAGAATTATGAGGTCCATTAGGATAACCATGAAAAAATAAGGCATGCTCAGAAGTTCCCTATAAATATCTAAACACTCTCTTAACTACATCCCAATGCACCTATCCAAGATTAACCATAAAATAGCTAAGGAATCCCACTGCTTGGGCAATGTTTGGTCTCATACACACCATTGCATACATCAAACTACCAATTAAACTTGCATATGGTAATTTGGTCATGTACTCTATCTTAGTAGGATATTTTGGACAATCATTCACAAAAAGCTATGTCCCTTGCATCACAGGAACAACTAACTATTTACAATCTACCATGTTGAATCTCTCCAACACATAGTTCACATACTTTCTCTAGCTTAACCAAAGCTTTTTGTTAGCTCTATCTCTAGTGATTTCCATTCCCACAATGTACCTAGTTGCACCTAGGTCTTTCATCTCAAACTGTGTTGACAATTGAAACTTCAAATCTGAAATCATACTTTTACCATTCCCAATAAACAACATATCTACGTATAGATCAATAATGAGAATGTGGCCATTATCATTTTTAAAGTATCCACAACGGTTAGATTTAGATATCTGGAACCCCAATGACAACACATAGGTATCGAGATTCTGATACCACATTTTAGGAGATTGTTTCAAACCATAAAGAGACTTCTTTATTTTGCAAACCAAATTTTCTTTAACTTTTTCAATGAAATGCTTCAACTATGATATATAAATCTCTTCCTCCAAATCACCATGAAGGAATTATGTCTTCACATCCATCCATTCCACTTCCAATTCATATGTTGTTGCAAGTGACAACAAATTTGGATAGATGTCAGCTTCACTACATGAGATAATATCTCTCCATAATCAATTCCCTCCACCTGGGAACATCCCTTAGTTACCAACCATGCCTTATACTTCTCAACATTGCCATCAAGACCACACTTTTTCTTAAAAACCCATTTACAACCAACAGGTTTACATCTAGCAAGCAAAGGTACAAAATCCCAAGTCTTATTTTTCTTTAATGAAGCCATCTCCTCATCCATTACTTGCATCCAAGAACTGAAATCATTCATACCCAATGCCTCTCTAATATTCCTAGGCTCATCAATATTAGTAATCAAGGCAAATATGCAACTAGAATCCAATAATTAATAACCAAACCTTTGCGGTTACTGCCTAACTCATGTAGACCTCCTCAAAGGTTGAGTTTGAGGTCCTCTTTCTTCTTCAGAACTTTTAGAGCTACTTGAGCTCCCCTCATCATCAATTCCAATGGGAGTACTTGGTTCTTCTTTCTTCGGAGTAGGTGGAATTTGAACTACCTCCTTTTTTTGTTCTCCTCTTTCTTTCATTGTAGCTCAACAGAAGAAGGTTTAATCTCTCTAAAGATCACACTTCTACTATAGAGAACCGTTCAAGCTTCTGGATCCCAAATATTGTACCCTTTCACATCGACACCATAACTGATAAAGATACGCTTAACAGCCTTGTTCTCCAACTTAGACCTCTTCTCAAATGGAACATGAGTGTAAGCTTCACAACCAAATACTCTATGATGTCTCATCGAAGGATTTTTACCAAACCATTCCTCCATGGGTTTCTTTCCAAAAAGCACTAATGTAGTAGATCTATTGATCAAATAACATGCAGTGGATACTGCTTCAGCCTAGAATTTGTGTTCAAGGCTAGCACCACTCAACATAATCCTAGCCCTCTCCATCAATTTTTTGTTCATTCTCTCTGCAACTCCATTTTCATGTGGAGGGTAGGGATTATTCTTATGTCTCTCAATGCCATGCTCTTTAGAGAACTTTTCAAACTCTATGGAAAAAAACTCGCCACCATTAGCAGTACTCAGACACTTAGTCTTTCTACTAGTTTGATTTTCTACCAGGGCCTTAAACTCTTTAAACCAACTAAAGACTTCAGCTTTACTTCTGAGGAAATAAACAAATGTCCTTCTACTATAGTCATCTATCAAAGAAACAAAATATATAGATTTTGATAATGAAGGAATATTTACAAGACCAAAAACATCTGAATGTACATAATCCAAGACCCCAGAAGACTTGTGAGAGCTAGAGTAGAAAGAAATGTGGTGTTGTTTTCCATATACACAATGTTCACAAAATTTAAACTCGAGATTACAATCATCAAGGCCTTCAACAAGGCTCTTATTTTTTAAGGTTCTAATACCCTTCTCACCAATGTGACCAAGTTGTTGGTGCCATAACATTATCTTTCTATAGTAAGTTTCATTTCCATGGAATGAGCACCATTAGGTACCCAAAATGTATGACCATTAGATGTATCTACAACACACTTCTTCTCTACACAATCTAATGGTGAGGATGAAGAATCCAAAGGTCTCTTCTTCGATACATCAAAATAACTATTGCACTGTACAATGCCTGCATCAAGCTGAAATAGAGTGCCAATATGAACCCCCTTAGCTAACACCATAACTCCTCTTGTCATCTTGCATCCTCCACCAGAGAAAACAACTTGCACTCCTGAATCATTTAACTTATTTACAGAAAGAAGGTTTCATGCCAAACTTGGGATATGAAATACACCATCTATCCCCTTCACTCTTCCATTAGGAAATTTTATTTTGACTCTTCCACGGCCAACAATCTTCAAGTGAGAGTCATCACCCAGGTACACCTCTCTACCATTGTACTCATAATTCGAGGACCAATCTCTATGAGAAGTCATGTGAAAGGATGTACCTGAATCTATCAACCACACATCATCTGATGCATGGGCTACCAAGGCTACAATAAATGCTTCTCCATCATCTTGGGATGAATTCTCAAATTCAAAATTGGAGAAATAAGTGTTTTTCCTCTTCTCCTCCTTCTTGCAATCTTTCCGAATGTGACCAACTTCACCATAATTCCAACATTTTGTCTTGGAATTTTTACTAGGAGACTTTGATCTCCCCAGAGAGTTTGACTTAGATTTATTATCTTTCTTTTTGCTTCTCTCTTTTGGTTTGCCATGGACTGCAAGGGCCTCCTTGGCCATCTCAAAAGACTTCCTTCGCATCTCCTTAGATATTAATAAGGAAAAAACCTCATCCATCTTGAAGGTGGAATTAGTGCTTCCAATAGCCATTACTAGGTGATCCCAAGAGTCCGGCAATGAACACAAAAGGAGCATGCAACAATCTTGGTCATCAATCTTGTCTCCAATGGAACCCAGTTGTGCAACCAACATGTTAAAATATTTCAGGTGATCTGCAATGGATCCTCCATATTCCATTTTCAAAGAATACATCTTCTTTCTCAGGAAAATATTACTTACCAAGGATTTAGCCTGGTAGACATCACTAAGATTCTTGCACAGAGAAGCATAATTTTTCTCTTCATGGACATTCAGGAGAACGAAATCATCCAAATAGAGTCTAATAAGACCCTTGTCTTTCATACCCATGAGATCTCAATCCTCTTGTTTCATTCTTGAAGGTTTGGTTCCATAAATTGCAAGCCATAAGTCTCAGTCTACTAACATGTCTTCCATTTTGAGCTTCCTACAACAAGGTTACAAAATACACACTTCTACAAAACTCCTACTGAAACAAAGATTACCTCAAAAATCCCTTCTAACCCAATAAAGGAACCAAGGTTGGTTAGGATCTGATACCAACTGAAAGGAAGTCGAGTGAGCAGAAGCAACTTCCTACACTAATCTAAGCAGAGGAGAGTTACAAAAAAAAAATTCAACACCTTTTACTGTTACAATAAGAGAAGCACATACATAGAATAATAGAAGTAGAACAACTAGAATGCATAAAAATAGTAACACCAAAATTACCATGGGGAAAACCCTTTTGAGTAAAAAACCCCACCCTCCAAAAGCATAGTACTATTTGTATTATTTAAAATAGGAGTTATAATACATCACCAAGTACATAGCCTTCTTCTACAAGTGCTTCACACAAACACATGTTCTGGAGTGATACTGGCAACACTTCGTTACCTGCAAAAAAACTATGCATTCTAAAACTCAAAATTTCTCAACAAATAGAGTGTTACAAGCTTCAAGAAGCATCTAGAAGGTGAGGGTCATCCAAATCCAAAATCCACAATATTCAACACCTTAGACATGCATTTGGACACATGTAACATATTCCCTTACACCCCTTCCAAGTGTCAAACATGCAAATAGTCTTCTTCCAAGCTTGGATGCCTAGAATATGCTAAAAAATAGGCTATGACAGATGCCTTACACATCTTATGGCTGTCATAGAATTTTTCATAGTTGACAGCACTTACAGTTGTAAGAGAATCTGTCATAACTGGCTAAAAATAGCTTATTCTCTTACATCTTGTTATAACCCAACTTGGGTGCCAACTTTCACCCATGCATTCAAATATACCTTATGAAACGTAATAGAATATATCATATATCATAAATTCCAAAATGGGATGCCTATGTCCAATTGGGATGATGATGTGTCATCTAGTCACCTCCAACAGGGATGCCACCCAACCAGTGGGTCCTGATTAGTGGCATGACACCATAGGAAAATAAATACATTAATTAAATCAATGTTAGGACTCTAAGGTTGAGACACCTTAATCCCAACAATCCTAACACTAAACCTGTTCAACAGGATTATACTAACGAAGTTATACAACACCCCACATATGGGGTAGAGGTGAGTGATGTCCACCTCGGATTAGGAAAACAAATTTTTGGACCTTCATCCTCCAAATTACTAAGATAGAGGATGAAACACCTACAATTGCGGCTTCAGAAAACACAACTTTGGAACCTAAGTCAAATCAAGCACACCAAACTATCTCAAGTCCAAATCCACCTTTCTCTTGAGTGCTTAGCCATTCAAAAGAATCACACATAGGCTGATACAAACCTCTTGGGTCAATTAAAATATATGAGAATCAAAATTCCACTCATCCAAGCTATCAAAGACATCCCTATTTATACTAAAATTGTAAGGGATATATGTCTTAAGAAGCCATGAAGGAAGAGGAAGGATCCACAGATAGTTTATGTCCTTGGAAACCTTGCAGAGATCATGTTAGGGAACATAATTATCCTTAAGTATACATACCCTAGTATTCTAGTAGTGGATGTTAAGATTAATGGGACCCTCATTAAAAACACTTTGATAGACTTAGGTGCAACAATCAATGTTATGACTAAGGAAACAATGCAGTTACTTTAGTTAGCCAACCTTAGACCTACACAAATTGTTCTACAACTAGCTAATAGGTCAATATAAAATCCTAAAGGAATCAATGGAGACTTATTTATTGCATTAGATTCATGGGAATATCTTGCTAATTTTATAGTTTTACAACCAAAGGTTAATCTTGCAGGCTACCCACTCATCCTAGGCAAACCCTAGTTAGCTACAGTTGATGCATTTATAAGTTGTAGGTCTAGCAATATGACAATATCGAATGGGATAGTAACTAAGAAATTGGTACTCTATCCTCTAGCCCAACCTTATGCTGATCTTAAGCAAGCTATTTGGCCTACTCTGGATGAGGATGATAACTATTCTCTACAGAAATTGATGACCATAGAACATAACCCTTTACTAGATGATCAAAATGAAGATGAGCTCATTACTCGTATAATCCAAAATGATTTTGGTAGGAGCCCTCTGCAACAAGACCATCTTGCATGCCTACAAGACCCCTTGTAAAGTATTATACTTACCAATTCCTCAAAATAAATATCTCAGATATTTCATTCCTTACTACCACAGCAATGTGTACCAATTATTCCAAGCATTCACCTCTCATTTTTGCAAGAATCATCTAAGGAATTATAATTTATGCTAGGAAAAATTCTCAACATAAACAATGCCTTCACTGAAGAGCAATAGAATTCTTTGCACACAATATTGCAGGCACACTCGGCAACATATGCATAGTATTACCATGATATGAAAGGCATGGATCCCAAATTATGTATGCATGGTATTTATATCAATGATGGTTATATACCCATTCAGTAGCCTCAGAGATGTATGAACCCTTCTTAGAGAGACATAGTCAAAGTTGAGCTTTAGAAACTCCTTGATTCAAGTTTTATCTATCTAATATCTGACAGTGAATAGGTCTCACCTTTGGTAATTGTTCCTAAGAGAGGTGGAAAGTGGAGAGTTTGTGTAGATCACAAGGAACTAAACACAACCACTAGGATAGATCACTTTCCATTATTGAACTAGACAATTGAGAGTGGAGGTGAATCAGTTGTAACAAATTTAAACTTTTAAATCATTCACCAAAACTTAGATCACTTAGAAATCCTTAACACTGATAAAATGATTAAACATTAAGTGCAAGTGCAAAAATTGAAAACCATCACACAAATACAACACCAGATTTATGTGGAAAACCCAATGAGGGAAAAGCCACAGTGAGTATTAACTCACACTATAGAGAATATCAAAATTGATTGCAAAGGCTCACTGTCAGAGAAAAGTCTGTCTGCCAAAACAAGGACTCACTATCCAACAGGGTTAACCACCTAGAGGGCTCACTATCCAAATCAGGACTCACTGTCCAATAGGGTTAACCACCTGGAGGGCTCACTACCATAGAGACACAAAGAAGATAAAAGAGATATTCTACAGAGAGAAGATAATATCAATGCAACAGAGATTTCCACTAAAATTTACTCAACCACTTACAGACATGTATGAATGATAGAGTACACCTTCAGCTCATTGCATCCAAAAACTTAGCATTTAGACTACACATTGATCTGCCAAATTCACATTATACACACCCATTTATTCACATATATTTCACCTATATCTTCTCTATTTCTTTTCACTTATCTATGTGTACCTCTTTCACCACTAACTCGTCCTATATTTATACCATCTTCAACTTTGAAACATATCCAAAGTCAGTCATCCATCATTAAATCCAGATTAGGTCAATGCCAAAAAATCCTAGGGTGTAATTAGAATGAGGGTGACCCAGAAGCATGCTTGATGAGGACCCAAGTAGGTCCCAACACGTTTCATCAACTTCAAAGGTAGTGTTCAACACAAGGTCGACCAAACCAATGTAAAACACATAGAACAATTAAGCACACACAACCCTTAACATGATCAAATTCTTCTAGACACCAAAATTATCTTCAAAACAATCATAACAAATTAACTCTAGAACTGCAAGTCATAAGAATTAGCCAAAAGGAAATTTGAACCAACAACATTACTCTCAGACTTTAGCCAGATACATAGAAAACCATAGTTCACAACTAGTGAACATAACTCATACTATACAATGAATCAAAAGCCAAAAATTTGGATATAGTAGCTTCCAACAACCATGATCAACATACCTTAACCACACAAATATAGGAGAAAATCCCGAAGCAAAACCCAGAGCAACCACTGAACACCTACAACTGTTCTTCATTACAATTTTCTCAATATCCTCAACATATACAGCTAATAACATGTGTTGGTTCTCAAAAATACAAGTTTTAACCAGAAGAGTTTACCAAGCTCTTACTACACTTTTGGCCAACGTACAAGGCCAATTGATACAATTGCACCTTCTACTCTTTAGGTTCTACCAGACCAAGGCGGGTGTACCTAATGAATGATGCAGATTTGAAATGAACTTCCTGATGTAACAATCTACCCACAATGGCAAGGGTGGTGGATAGACAAATATACTACAACTACTCCTACTCCTACTGCACAAATGAAATATTTTGAAAATATTAACTGTATGAAATCTTATCTTTGGGTTGAGGCAGATCAGTGCCTTCTATCCACATGGGCAATGGAGTCAAATTATCAAGAATTGCATATTTTCCCTCTCTGTCTTAATTCAAGTTGCTAGGCACTCTTAGAAATGAAATCTAATGACTGGCATATGACTTCATTAATTTATGGCTTGCATAAATAGTGTTGGAATATTTTCTTATCAGGTTCCACTTCAACAATCCAAAAGAAATACTAAATCACTATGACTTGTTTAAAATAATTTTAACTCTGACTTGCAGACACCAATCAACCAAATCACACAGAGTGAAATTTTCACTTTGATAAATCAAACATTTGCTTGATACATTGATTTAAATGATTTAAGACTTCAAGTTGGAGACAACCCTCACAAGAAATATAAATTATTATATCACAACAACTCAAAATAGAAAGAGTTTCACAAATTCAAAATGATCTATCCATTGATTTTCCTTCAAAGAAAGTCTCTACATTATTTGCATTCCCAGTCCCTTCTCAGAAAAAATCTAACTCCTCTCTTCTCGAGAGTCCCATTTTTTCTCTCTTTTACAACAGATTTATACAATATAATTTGAAGAGTCACAACCTTTTAGTTTTCTGTTACATCCGTTCAAATTCCATGGCACAAATTAAAATATTTTATTATATTGCCTCTCGGAAAATTAAATATTTCTTACAATTGTTTCGCCTTTGATTTTTCATTTTATCCTTTCCCACCTATATTTATTATCTTATCAACACTTTATACTTTGCATTTCCCTTATCTTTATCTCCCTTGGTTTTCATTATTTTACCGCTCTACCATGGGTTTGACTTTTCCACCTGCAGTATCGTGGTGCTTGACCACAAACTGCTTTGGCCCATTCATTGACTGTCCACCGCACTACCGCGGTGACCATACTAACCGTGCGTGGTAACCGTTCATTGTTTCCCTCATTGCTACCACATTACCACGGTCTTCATTTTAGCAGCTACGGTATAGCGGTAACCGCTTCACTGACCACTTATCCTTATCCACCACACTACCACGGTCACTGGCTTGACCGCCAGTGGTATCACAATAGCCACTTCGTTGTTTATCTCTCATTCACCACCTTACCGTGGTTACCTACTTTGATGGCTACGGTACTGTGGCATCCCCTTGCCAACCACTCCTTGACTGCTACCCCTATACCGCGGTGACTATGCTAACTGCACGCGGTTGTGTGGTAACCATCTTGCACACCGCTACTTCCCTGCTAACTGTTGTCAATTCACCACCACCGCGATACCGCGGTCAATGAATTGACCGTGCGCGGTATGGTAGTAAACACATAGTGCCTGCTTCTTAGCCGCCACCGCTATACCATGAGCCCATTGTGGGAGGTCGCGGTAAAGCGGTAAGTGATATAAAAATGAATATAAAGGCAGCGATAAAGGTTGTAAGCATTTTTTAAAAGGTAGTGAATGATTTTTTTTATGAAAATGATGGATTAAAATGGAGAAAAACTTAGGATTTTTTATGGAATTTTTGTGGAAATTTGTGGGAAAACCATAGGGTTTTAGATGGAAATTTTCAGTTCTAACAACTTGCATCAATAACATCAATGAAAATAGAAACTAGTTGATAACCAATTAACCAATTGACATCAATAACAACAACTTCATTCTTGCAACAATCTCCCCCTTTGTCATTGATGACAACACATGATGTGAAAAACCATCAAAGACAGCATACTAGCTTTAAACACACTTCACATGATTTTTCTTTTTGTTTCTCCCCCTTAGTAGATAATATTTTTCACATGATACTCTTCTCTTTTTCATATTCTTCCTCTCCCCCTTTGACATCAATGGCAAAGGCAAAAGATATTTTACATTGATTTCCCCTTTGACATTAAAAATAGAATACTCATACAATGACAACACATGATACTACCTGCTCCCCCTAAGAGGTAGCCACCAAAATATCAATCCAAAAGAAAGATACATCCATAGACCCACCGGACTAATGCATCTCCATATGCATCTAGTTCAAGAAAGGAGGGGAAATAACCCCTAACTTCTCCCAGAGATACTCAAAAGTATCTTTAGGAAGAGCCTTCATAAATATATCAGCAATATGATCATTCATAGGGACATACTCAATCTTTAATTCATTCTCAACAACCTTCTCTCTCAAGGAATGATACCTGATATATATATGATTTGTTCTCGAGTGTATCACTGGATTCTTTGAAATGTTAATTGCACTTGTGTTTTCACAAAAGATAGAAATAGGATCATCATACACAACTATGATATCTTTCAATGTCTATTTCATCCATAGAAATTGTGTACAACAAGATGCAGCAACAATATACTCAACTTCAATAGTAAACAAGGAAACTGAATCTTTCTTTTTACTCAACCATGCCACCAATCTGTAACCAAGAAAGAATGCACCACCACTTGTACCTTTTTTATCATCTACACATCCAGCCCAATCTACATGTGTATAAGCACTTAGTGTAAAGTAAGTATCCCTAGGATACCATAATTCATAATCTAGAGTGTCATTCAAATATTTGAATATTCTTTTAACAACAACATGTGTTTCCTTAGGATCTTCTCAAAATCTAGCCACAATACAGACATCATGCATAATATCCGTTCTAGTAATAGTCAAATACAATAGTCCATCAATCATAGATCTATATTTGCTCTGATCAGCCTTAGGTGAATCATCATCTTTACCTAATTTGCAACCAGTCACCATAGGAGTGCATATTGGTTTGGAACCATCCATCCCAAACTTCTTCAACATTTCTTTCGCATACTTAGAATGGGAAATAAAAATTCCTCTCTCTATTTGATTAATTTGCAGCCCAAGAAATAAATTCATCTCACCGAACATAGACATCTCAAATTATTTTTGCATTTCTTTCGCAAACATCTTACACATAATTTCATTTCCTCCAAAAATAATATCAACATATTCAACCACAATTAAGATTTTTTCATTTTCATTTTTGAAATACGGATTACTATCTATCGTACCTTTTTTAAAACCTTGTTGAATCAAATACCTATTTAACCTTACATACAAAGCTCTAGGAGCTTGCTTCAATCCATATAAAGCTTTCTTCAATCTATAAACCATATCCAGTTGATCAGACAACTGAAATCCTTTTGGTTGTTTCATGTAGACCTCTTCTTCTAGCTCACCATTCAGAAATGCAAACTTAACATCCATCTGATAGACCTTGAAATATTATGAGTATCAAACACCAAAAACATCATAACTAAAGCCAAGAACATCCTCTGGTGCCATAACCAACTGTCATTAATTTGCATCATAAAGCATCGTCCACCAGAACCCTTAAGTAGATAGATATTTCCTTCAGATTTCTTCCTTGTAGCAATCATTATTCTAGAATCTTTCATGATTTCACATCTCTCATTCTCAAATACAAGATTATATCATTTACTGCACATATTTCCAACACTCAAAATAGTATGCCTTAAACCCTTAACATAGTAGACATCATCAATAGTATGCTCGCCATCAAAACTTACTAAACCTATCACATAAATCGTAGCACTAGTACCATCTCCAAACATAACTAAGCCTCCATCATAATTTTCAAGTTTAAAAATATTACTCTTGTCATCATTCATGTGATGTGAACAACCACTATCAACAACCCAATAGTTCTTTTCTTTTTTAGCATGTAGGGCAGAGATTACAGTACCTTCATTTTTCCCCTTCTCCGGAGGGAATTCCTTCACTTGTTTTTCAAAATTAGCAGAAGTAGGTTCATCTTTTATAGCCAAGAACAATACTTCATTTTCATCAAGATCTCCATAATCAGATTCTTCATCAGATATACTAGCATCCTCATTCACATAATATGCTATGTTGATCTTCTTACCTTTCTTTTCTTTCTCATATCTTTGTTTATTCCTCTCAGCTCTTTTTGGACACCTCGAAGCATAATATCCTATTCCTCCACAACTAAATCATTTAAAGAGTAACTTACCTTCATACTTTCCAGATCCTTTATTCATCCTTCTCACAAAGTTAGCTTCTACTTCATCAATATTTTCTTCATCTAGATCTTCAGCTAAAGTAGTCTCTGATTTGGATCCATTTCTCAAATTTGGCTTTCTCATCTCATAAGATGTTAAGAGTTCCCAACAACTAATATTTAGTGTATGTATTATAATCTATATGTTCTTCAATATCACATACCTTTTTTTTGTAAGCACCAAGAAGAGTTCTAAGAATCTACTTTGCTATCCTAGTTTCATCTATTGTAGCACCAAGTCCTCACATTCCAGCTACTACCTCATCTAATCTCTATACATAGGCTTTAACATTCTCATCTTCAGACATATGTAGGACCTCAAACTATGTCTCCAAATTCTATAACCTTTCTTCTTTGACTCTTTCATCTCCTTCATGCACCTTTTCCAAAGCATCCTAGACTTCCTTAGCAGTCCTCAGATTATAAACTTTAATCAACTCGAAATGTACAAGACTATTCTTCAAAATGTACTTTGCCTTATTGTTCGCTTCATGTTCCTTGATCTCATCAACCGTACTTAGACCATTAGCAAGATGAGTATAAGTATTCTTGTAAGATTTCTTGACATCATATCCAAAATACTCCAGATATTCTTTCATCAGTATTTTCTAGATAGCATAATTAGTTCCATCGAACCTTGGATAATCATGAGTAACTTTGCCAGCCATCTCGGACCTTCCTTAAGTGGTTAAGATCTTCTCCAAGGAACCAAGATATGATACCAATTGTTGAACCAAACAACTGGGAGGGGGGTGAATCAGTTGTAAAAAATTTAAACTTTTAAATCATTCACCGAAACTTAGATCAATCATAAATCCTTAACACTAATAAAATGATTAAACACTAAGTGCAAGTGCAGAAATTGAAAACCATCACACAAACACAACAACACAAGATTTACATGGAAAACCCAATGATGTAAAAACCAATATAAGGATTAACTCGCACTATAGATAATTTCCAAATTAATTACAAAGGCTCACTTCCAAATAAGAGACTCACTGCCAAAACAAGGACTCATTGTCTAGATCAGGACTCGTTGTCCAATAGGGTTAACCACCCAGAGGGCTCAGTGCCACAAAAATACAAGAAGATAGAAGAGATATGTTACAAAGAGAATACAATCTCAATGCAATAGATATTCCTACCATATCTTACTCAACCACTTGCAGACATGCATGAATGATAGAGTTCACCTTTAGCTCACTGCATCTAGAAACTCGACATTTATACTTCACATTGATCTGCCACACTTGCATCACACACCCATTGATTCACATCTATTTCACCTCTATTTACTCCATTTATTTGCACTTATCTCTTTGTACATCTTTCACCACTAACTCATCTTTCATTATACCATCTTCAACTTCAAAACATATCTAAAGTCAGTCATCCATCATTAAATTCAAATTAGGTCAGTGCCAAAACATCCTAGGGTGGAATTAGAATGAGGGAAAACTAAACACACGCTTGATGAGGACCCAAGTAGATCCCAACATGCTTCATCAACTTTGAAGGTAGTGTTCAGCACAAGGTTGGCCAAACCAGTGTAAAACACATAGAACAATAAAGAACATGCAACCCTTAACATGATCAAATCCTTCTAGACACAAAAATTATCTTCAACACGATCATAACAACTTAACTCTAGAACCACAAGTCATATGACTTAGCCAAAAGGAAATTCGGACAAACAACATTTCTCCCATACTTCAGCTAGATACACATAAAACCACAGTTCACAACTGGTGAACATAACTCGCATTGTGCAACAAAACAGAAGCCAAAAATCTAGATATAGAAGCTTCCAACAACCATGATCAACGTATCTAAACCACACAAACATAGGAGCAAATATTGGAGCAAAACTCGAAGTAACCATTGAACACCTGCAACCTTTCTTCATTACAATTTTCTCAATATCCTCGGCATATACAACCAATAACCTGCATCAATGATATCAATGACAACATCAACCAATTGATAACCAATTGACCATTTGAAATCAATGAAAAAACCTTCATTCTTGCAAAATCCATTACTCTTCATAGATCAAGTGCTTTATTCTCTAGTTGGGAAGAAGTACTTCCATTCTTAGATGGTTTCAGTGGCTACAATCAAATAAAAATTGCTCCAGGAGATCAAGACAAAACTACATTCACATTTTCCTGGGGTACTTATGCCTACTTTGTTCTCCCCTTTGGCTTATGCAATTCTCTAGCTACCTTTCAAAGGGAAGTACTCAGTCTTTTTTATGATTATGCGCATGAATTTATGGAGATACATATGGATAATTTCACCACATATGGAGAAACTTATGAGGAATCCCTTGGCAATCTAAAAAAAGGTGTTAAAAAGATGTAAAGACCACAACCTATCACTCAACAATGAAAAGTGCTTTATGATGATGACACAAGGCATAGTATTAGGGAACTTTATATCTAGTGCAGGGATTCAGGTTGATCCACACAAAGTAGAAATTATATCTACATTACCTGTTCCAAAAAAGAAAAGAGATATCAAAAGTTTCCTTGACCATGCAAGCTACTACAAGCAGTTTATCAAAATATTTCAATAAGATTGTTGCATTATTATTTGTTTTCTTCATTAATTACATTGAATTTGAATGGACATCAGAGTTCCAATACTCATTTGAAGAGTTGAAGAAAGCCTTGACTCAAGCACCTGTTCCTTAGAGACCCTAATTGGACCATGCCTTTTCATATACATACAGATGCTTCATATTGTTCAATTGGAGTAGTTTTGGGACAAAAATAAGGTAACAAAGAATATTCAATATACTACATTAGTAAAAATATTCAAGGAGCAGAGTTGAACTATATTGTCACAAAAAAGAAGATGCTTGCAGTAGTGTATTCCATCAATAAATTCAAGAATTAGATTACTAGTTATTTAGTTTTTGTCCACACAAACCATACAACCATTAGATGCTTGATGAACAAGCCAATAGTTGGGGATAGATTGGTAAGGTGGTTTCTCCTTCTACAAGAATTTGATATTACCATAGTAGACAAACCTGGTAAAGCTAATGTAGTGGAAATTATTTTGTCAAGGTTTTCAACACATTTGACTGAAGGAGTGGTGGGTGATTCCTTCCCAAATTAACACTTATTTTCTCTAAATGTACATATACCCTCGTATGATGACATTTCCAATTATCTAGTAAAAGGGAAGATTCCACCACACTTTTCTCCAAGGGAAAAGAGACATCTGGTACACAAATTTTTTCCATACTCTTAGATATCAGGTTTTCTATTTTATACTACCCCAAACAACATCATGAGAAGATGCATAAGGGAAGATGAAATATTTGATATTATGAAGGATTTTCATGATGAGCCATGTGGAGGTCATTTTGCAGAAAAATGAACATTTAAGATCCTCACAACTGGCTATTATTGGTCAACTTTGCATAAATATTATGTTAAATACACAAGGAGATGTGATATGTGCCAAAGGATGGGAAGACCAACAAAGAGTGATGAAATTCCATTGCAGCCTTAGTTGACATTAGCTTCTTTTGACAAATGGGGTCTAGACTTTATTGGACCAATCTCACCTACTTCCAACAACAAGGAATATATTCTTTTCTGCACTGATTACTTGACTAAGTGGGTAGAAGTAAAGGCCTTGCAATTTTCCATAGATGGCAATATGGAAAAATTGTGATATGAGGATATATTTACTAGGTATGGAGTACCTAGAGAAATAGTCATTGATCAAGGACCACAGTTTACATCTAACCTCATCACCAAATGGATTGAAGAATACCAAATTAGACATAATAATTCAACACCTTACCACCCTTGGGCTAATGGTCAATTGAAAGTCACTAATAGATAAATTGAAACTATTCTAACCAAGACAGTGCAGCTACACAAGAAATATTGGATTGTAAGGTTACCAAAAGCAGTATGGGCATATAGAACAACCTAGAAAACAACAACTAGCTTTACACCTTATGAGCTAGTGTATGGTAAAACAATAGTCCTTCTAATTGAATTTGAATATAAAACATTAAGTACAACAGTTGAACTAGAAATCGATCTAACATAAGCCCAAAAAGAAAATTTGCATAACTTAAATGGTTTAGATGAGATTAGAATGGAGGAAATCCATCACACTAAGGTAGTATAACAATAAAGAATGAAATGGCATGATTAGTACATTAAAACCAAGGAGTTCAATGTCAGAGATTGGGCACTACTATTCAATTCAAGGTACAAAGACTTCAAGGGGAAGCTCCAATCCAAGTGGTTGGGTCCATATGAAATCAATCACGTTTATCCTAATGGAGTAGTCAAGTTACATACCATAGATGCAATCACATTTTCTCTTCTTGTAAACAACCACAAATTGAATTTATATAAGAAGCCATTGTAGAAGGATGATTTAATATTCTCCCCATTTCAACAATATGGTGCTCACGATGAATCAAATATAGAATTTAACACACAGAGTGATATTTCACCAGCACATGATACATCAGGAATTTCTAGTGACCCAGTGATTGAGCTACACAGCTCTATCCCTGAGATCACTCAGGTTTAATCTTTTACTTTATCTCACAAGCACACTGGTGTAGGAGCAACCATAAGATACCTTAGGTATCCTAGAAGGTCATGACTTGGAAATTTGTTTAGGCCTAACTTAGCAATCTCTTCCTATTTATTTAGGTTTGTGCCTTAGTGGCATTTGTGATCATGTATTGTGTCGGTAAAGGTCATGTTGACCATTGGATAGATTGAGGTTTTGGCTACAAGTATGGCTTAAGACCTTTGTAGACCTTTCTAGGTGTTAGATTTTCTAAATTTTACAAATAAGGATTAATGGAAGCCACAAGTGGCCAAGGAGTAGTTAAGACCGATCTTAACTCTTTGGAGACCCTATTTAAGGGTGACCTCGACCTGGAATTGAGGTTGGAAGCATTTTGGATTATTAAAAATTTGAAATTAAAGTGAGAATAGTTGTGGTTTTGTGAGATTTTATGGTTTTTTCTTAAAAATAGAGCTTTAATGGATTAAGGTGGGACTATAACTAGTGTCAGATGTAATGTGAGTGTTAATAAAGAATTGTGTGGTAGTAGTTTAGATTTCTAGTTCGGTTTCAAGTTCTATTTGTAGGTAGTTTTGTTTTCTTTTATAGTTGCTGATCTGACAAACTATTTGAGAAGAATGGAGGTTTAGATCACATTCCCTCTATACATAACGTATGGCCCTTTGGGAATTGTTACTAGACTCCATGATTTATATATGGTAGGATTAAGAGTCTTTAATAGTTCAGGAAACACCATGGAAGTCTTCTCCTAGGCGAGTCAGGAAGTGTCTAGCTAGGGAAGACAAGGAGTGCATGGCACTTGATTTGTAGGGGTGATCATTTCCTGTCAATTCACAGTGTGGAGAGGGCAACCAGATGCCTTGCAAATTACTAGCATGAAGGAGGAAGCTCCATCAATCAATTTGGTGAGAGAAACTCATAACAGTCTGTTGTGTGGTCAGGGAAAGTGCTCAAAAAGGCCAAATTTTCTAAATTGAAGGTTCAGCCTGTGTACGGACAGTTGAGGTTTAAGACCACTAAAATGTTAGAATGGTAGGCATGAGGACTAGGAACCCCAAGGAAATATTTTGTGTTCTTTGAAATACTCTGGATTACTGGCTTGTTTTCTCGAAGAAGGAGGGCTAATTGGGGCTCCTAGGGCTAGTAGCCTTTTTAACCCTAAATGAGGGTTTGGTAGAAGCGATGGACAAATGAAGTTAGGTGGAACCTCAAGAATCATCGTGAGATGGATTGAACCTAAGAGAAGCATCTCCACACCCCTGCAAAGCTGAGATCTAGTATTGGGAGTAGATTAGCCTTTAGGGTGGATTAAGGGCTAAGGGAAGAATTGCAAACAAAGCACCAAGGTTGAGTTGGTTGGAAGAGTATGTGATGGTAGTTGGGTTGGCAAGGAGAACTAGGGGAGCCTAATCAAGAGGTAGGTCCTATAGGTTAAGGTGGTGGAGTGAGACACCATAGAGGTATTCCAAGGTAAGACCTAGAGCAGGGATCAGTGATTGATCCCTCTAACCTCCCTATTAGATTGGTATCAAAGCAACAAAATATTTGGGATAGATTGATGTATGTCAAAGCTTGAGTCTAGTGGCTCTACAACCATGGTGAAAAATATTGAGTTGGCCAAGAAGGTCGAAGATCAAGAGGAAGACAATAGGAGATTGAGAGAAAGAATGGCTCAACTTGAGCAAGCAATGAACAATGTGCAAACCAAGACCGATGAGGTCAGTGATAGGTTGGAAGGCAGGGTACCAAAGAGTGAAGAGGTTGCAGAGGAAGATAAGACCCCTGAACCTGACCCTGTTCTACAAGAAGAACCGTTCTTGAAGGAATTGAAAGCTTTGAGTGGAAAAGCACTTGAAGGCATACCATTGTTTAGTGGGAAATTGGAAGATGATCTAGTCATGGATTGGATAAAGGGCATGGAGAACCATTTTGAGTGTGATGGAGTCACTCAAGAACAAAAGGTGAAGGTGGCCAAATCAAGATTGAGAGGATCTGCCTTGACATGGTGGAAATTCATTCAGACAAAGAGGGAAAAGGAAGGCAAGAAGCCTATTTCAACTTGGAAGGGTATGGTTGCCAAAGTGAGAGAAGCATACATGCCAGATGACTATGAGATTCAATTGCATAAGAAGAGATAGAGCTTGAGACAAAGAGATCAAGATGTGAATTCCTATACTGAGGAGTTTAAAAAACTTTGCATGAGGTCCAATGTTTCAGAAGATGAAAGTCTCAAGGTGGCTAGGTATCTTTATGGCTTGAAGTGGAACATTCAAGAGGAGATGACTCTTCTAAGTCCCAAGATAGTACACCAATGTTACCAACTGGCTATAAAGATTGAGGAAAGAAGCAAGAGGAAACAAGATCAAGCTTCTAAGAGTAGAGGCAAAGGTAGAGATCAAAGAGGACACAGAGGTGGATACCAAGGTAGAGGGACTGAACAAAGAAATCAGGGAGAGTCTAAACTCACAGAGCATGGAATTGAAACACCTTCTAGAGGAAGCTATGGAAGAGGTAGAGGACCTCAAGGAGGATCAAACAAAGGAAGAGGAGCAGGCAGGAGTAACTCATACTTTGCTAGCATGAAGTGTTACAACTGTGGTCAAGTAGGACATCCAGCTTATAGGTGCTCGGAGAAAGCATCTTAATCAAATATAGAGAAGAGAGTGGCATATGCTCAAGAGGACACCATGAGTACCAAATCACCTGAGGTTAATCACATTGAATCATAAATGGGGGAGAACCTAATGTTTAGAAGATTTTTGATCATACAACCAGTCAAGGAAGAGCCAAAGTAGAGGAGAGCCTTATTCAGGGTAAGATGCAAAATACTTGGAAAGGTGTGCAAGGTTATTGTGGATTTAGGTTCAACTGATAACATCATCTCAGAGGAGGCAGTAAGGAAGTTGAAATTGGAGAAAGTACCCCACACTAACCCTTACAAGGTGACATGGCTAAACAAAGGATAGAGTGTTCTTGTCAATGAGCAAACAACGGTGGAGTTCTCCATTGGAGGTTAAAAAGATAAGTTGTTATGTGATGTGTTAACCATGGATGCATGCCATCTTCTATTGGGCAGACCTTGGCAATATGACAGAGGTGCCATATATGATGGGAAGGAGAACACAATTTCTTTCAAGAAGGATGGAAAAACATTCAAGTTGCATTCACTGTCAAATGAGGAAGAAGGACAATCAAATACCCCTAGTGTCTTATTAAGCAGTGGTAAGGAGTTCATTAACACCCTACATCAAGGAGGTGAAGGATATGTGATCATGGTGCAACCCAAGGAAGAAGACAAGGCCAAGAAAATAGTCATACCGAAAGCAATACAGAAGTTGTTAGAACAGTTCAAGGACATAGTTAGTGATGGTACACCTGCAACCTTACCTCCAAAGAGAGCCATTAGCATCAGATTCACTTCATACCAAGAGCCTCATTGCCAAACAAAGCAACTTACAAGCTTACACCATATTAGAACCTAGAAGTAGCTAGGCAAGTGCAGGGTTGTTAGATCAAGGATAGATTAGGAAGAGCATCAGTCCATGTGCAGTACCAGTGGTCTTAGCAACCAAGAGAGGTGGTAAGTGGAGATTATGCATTGATTTTAGAGCTATAAACAGAATCACAATTAGGTATAGGTTCCCTATTCCTAGAATTGAGGACTTGATGGATTGT
This sequence comes from Sequoiadendron giganteum, assembly GCA_007115665.2. Classification (NCBI taxonomy): domain Eukaryota; kingdom Viridiplantae; phylum Streptophyta; class Pinopsida; order Cupressales; family Cupressaceae; genus Sequoiadendron; species Sequoiadendron giganteum. The sequence goes on along the minus strand of CM021106.1, from coordinate 4,401,490 downwards.
CTTGGAGGAGCTCAGTACTTCACCAAGTTGGATCTCAAGAGTGGATACCATCAGGTCAAAATCAAGGATGGAGATGAGTGGAAGATAGCATTTAAGACAATTGATGGGTTTTATGAGTGGAGAGTTATGCCATTTGGCCTCTTTGATGCCCCTAGCACATTCATGAGGCTCATGAATGAAGTTCTCAAAGACTTTATAGGGATATTTGTGGTGGTATATCTTGATGATATACTCATCTTTAGCGAGACAGCAGAAGAACATCTTAAGCATGTGAAATTGGTTCTTAAGAGATTGCAAGAAGAGAGGTTAGCCATCAACCTAGAGAAATGTGAGTTTTTCAAACAGAGCTTCTGTATTTGGGGTTTGTAGTATCCCAAGGATCATTGAAGATGGATCTAAGCAAGGTGGAAGCTATCCTAAATTGGCCTACACCAACCACAGGGACAAAGGTAAGAAGTTTTCATGGATTGGCTCAATTTTATAGGAAATTCATAAGGAAATTTAGTGGCATATGTGCACCAGTCCTTGATACAATCAAAGGTGGCCTAAAGACTAAGTTCAAGTGAACTCAAGAAGCTGAGAAGGGTTTTGAGAAACTGAAACAAGTGGCAACTCAACCCATTCTTTTATTACCTAGTTTTCATAAGTTGTTTACAGTGGAATGTGATGCCAGTGGAATTGCAGTAGGAGGAGTGCTAAGCCAAGAAGGCAGACCTATAGCTTTCTTTAGTGAAAATCTCGATGAAGCTAAGACGAAGTTTTCTACCTATGACCTAGAACTTTATGCTTTAGTACAGTCACTAGGAAGTGGAGGCATTATCTTCTACCTAAAGATTTTGTAGTCTTTACTGACAATCAGGCACTTAGCTATATCAACACTCAAGAGAAGTTGAGCAATAGACATTTGAAATGGATGGAATACATCCAAGCTTTCACTTTCACCATCAAGCACAAGAAGGGACAGTTGAACAAGGTGGAAGATGCACTAAGTAGAAAATTGTTGACAGTACAAGAGATACAGATAAAGAGCATTGGGATAGAAAGTTTCAAGGATCTCTATGGGAAAGATGAAGACTTCTCGGAGGCATACAAGGTGTGTTCTGATTTTGAGAATCACTTTCATAGTCAATTCTCGGAATATACATTCCAAAGTGGACTTTATTCAAGGGGAATCAGTTATGTGTTCCAAGAGGATCAATGAGAGAGAATCTCATCCAAGAGAAGCATAATGGTAGTCTTAGTGGTCATTTTGGCATCAACAAGACAATGGAACTAGTGCAGAGGTTCTACTATTGGCCTAAGTTGCCAAGGGATGTCAGGAGGTATGTGGAGCAGTGTGTAGCGTGTATGAAAGCTAAGGGAGGAGCTAGTAATGCAGGTTTATATCAACTCCTACCCATTCCTAATAGACCATGGGAGTGTGTTAGCATGGACTTTGTGGTAGGACTCCCTAAGACTAATATAGGGTTTGATAGTGTCTATGTGGTGGTAGATAGGTTCAGTAAGTTGAGTCACTTTAACCCTTGCAAGACCACCCATGATGCTAGCTATATTGCTCGCCTTTTCTTCAAATAAATTGTAAGGATCCATGGATTTCCTTTGAGTATTGTCTCAGACAGGGATGTGAAGTTCATGAGTCATTTTTGGAAGACTCTATGGAGCAGATTAGGTACCAACCTATCTTTTGGATCAGCTTACCATCCTCAGACCGATGCACAAATAGAGGTGGTTAATAGGGTGTTAGGTAACCTTCTAAGATGCCTAACCAAGGAGTATGGACAGACATGGCACTTAGTCATCTCACAAGCAGAATATGCATACAATGACAGTGTGAATAGGACCACAGGCGAGAGTCCTTTAGAAATAGTATATGGTATGCACCCTAGAGGTGTTTGTGAGCTCAGGGATCTAGGAGCTATGGAGCATAGGAGTGTTTAGGCTGAGGATTTCTCTCAGACCATGAAGGAGATTTAGGAGCAGGTGAAGAAGACAGTCACCGAGGCTACTCAAAAGTTGAAAATTAAGGTGGATCTATCTAGGAAGGATCTACAATTTGCAGTAGGGGACTATTTCATGGTCCACCTCAACAAATCCAGATTGTAGAAGGGAACATCAACCGAATTGCAGATGAAGAGAGTGGGACCATGTAAGGTGTTAGCTAATTTTGTGATCAATTATTAACAATTGATGATCTCAAGGAAGCTGTTTCCTCCATGGCCGATGATAAGGCTCTTGGGATTGATGGTTTCCCCTGTGAATTCTATAAAGCGCTCTGCGACTATATTGGGAGTGACCTTCATCATGTTTATCTTGAAGCCTTTCACAACAATTCTTTAGGCAATTTAATAAATAAAGGCAATATTAAATTCATACCTAAGTCTGGAGATCCGAAGGATATTTGTAATTGGCGGCCCATCACGCTTCTAAATGTTTCTTATAAAATTATTGCCAAAGCCTTGGCTCTAAAAATCCGCCACCTCTTACCTCAGATTGTGCATCTCGAGCAGACCGGATTCATCAAATCCAGGTTCATTCTTGACAACATTATTGTTGTTTGGGAAGGCATGGAGTGGGCCCAGCGTTCGAACTAGAAAGTTGTGTTTATTAAAATCGATTTTGCTAAAGCTTATGACTGTATTGAATGGCCTTTCATTCTTGCAATGTTACAAGCATTGGGTTTTGGAGCCAATTTTCTTCAGTCTATTCGTATGCTTTTTTATGATGCCTCGGCTTGCATCTCCATTAATGGTCGCTAGTCCTCTGCTTTTGGCCTTTTTCGTTCTATTTGCCAGGGATGCCCTCTTGCCCCTGCCTTGTATGTTCTAGTAGCTAAGGGTTTTGGATATCTCTTGGCTAATGCTATCTCCCAATAGCGTGTTAAAGGAATCACTCTCCCAGACTCTCAAGAGCAGTTTGTCAATGGGCATTTTGCTGATGACTCCTTTCTCACTCTTTTAGAGGACGAAGGATTGATCGCTGCTGCCCTTGAATGCCTTGACACTTTTTGTCTTGCGTCTAGATCTACAATTCAATGGCACAAAACGTTGTGCTATAGACAGTCTGTGCTTCCCACTCTTGTGTGGCTTCAACCCTATAATTGGAAATGGATTGGTCAAGGGGAAACCTTTCGCTTCTTGGGCATTCCTTTCGCCTTCCAAGCTTCCCCTTGGGAGCTCTGGCAAGCCGTGCTCTCCAGAGTTGAGCAGAAGTTGGCCTATTGGATTACAAAGCCTCTATCGCTGGTAGGAAAATTCCAAGTGTGTTCTAAAATCTTGGCTACCACCCACGTCTACTATTCTTCTTGTTGGGCTCCTTCTAAAGCAGCCTACAACAGGCTTGAGAAGTTGCTCTATGATTTTCTTTGGGCCTCTTCTGAGACCCATAAGGGATTTCATCGAGTCGCTTGGGAATTTTGTTGTCTTCCCAAGGAGTCGGGAGGCCTCGGCTTGCTTTCCACTCAATGCTAGGGAACTTCCCTCTGTGTCAAATGGATCATCCGTGCACTTACCGGGGATGAAGCCTGGAAAATTCTCCTCAGACATTGTATTCAGTCGAGGTTTCCTGTTCACAGACCCGCCTGGAAAAGTATCGACTTCCAAACCCTTCTGGTTATGAGGGAGTCGATCCAAATTATAGGCTCCTTTGTGGCTAAAAGAATTTGGCGTTCTTGGGAAAATTTCAAGCCTTGGCTCTGTTGGGCTGGGGTCGGGTTTCGTGATGGGTTTTCCATCAACCAGCATAATCTTTGGTGGTCTCCCCTTTTGGCCCAAAATGGTCAACCCCTGGCCAAGTCGCCTTGGCTCAAAGCTCTCTGATTTCATAAGAAAGGCATTTAGACCTTGCACCAGCTCTTCCACCAGCCTACCATGAGTGTTTTGCAGTGGGATGCTTTTAAAGCTCATTACAACCTTCAAAACCAGGACCGTCCTACTTTTCACGGACTGGTGAATGCCATTCCGGCAGAGATTCTTCACAAAGTTGGTATTCATGGGCACAAACCTTGGTGGAAAGACTAGAAATGGTTTCCAGATACTCCTTTAAGGGGCTACAAGCCGCGGCTCGATTACAGGTGGCTTTCACCCCATTTTCCTATGCTCAGCTCTTTGAACCAGAGGTGGCTTCTTAACTCCTCGGCCTTTACTTGGCTCAGGAGGTTTGATGCCATTTGGTCTGCAATTGTTAATCCGAAGCTGGCCCACTTTGCTTAGTGTATTCTTTTCCAAGGCTTGCCTGTGGGTTCTCAGCTGATTCATTTGGGGGTCTCTGACCCTCGCTGCCCATTTTGTGGGTAGCCTGAAAGCTTCAAGCACCTTTTTTGGTTTTTTCCCAGAGCTCAGTAGTTCTGGACTTGGATTCATGATTTCTTTCGGCCCTTTAGGCCTGAACCCTTTTCGTGGCATATGGTTCTGCTGGGGGACCCACTAGGAACCCTGGCTAAGTTCACCCAGATTTGGCACACTTTCAGAGTGGAAATCCTTTTCAATATCTGGAAAGATAGAAATGCTTGCATTTTTGCTCATTCGCATTTAGCTATTAATGTATCTCTTTATGCTAAAGCTGTTATATGCTCTAATGTTATGTTATAGATTCAAGTGCAAGCCAAAAAGGTTGCACTGGAAGTGGCTCACCTGCAGGTTCTCCTGGACCACTGGGGCAATGCCCCTTGTACTATGGCTCAGATTCCTGACTCGCCCTCTTCCTCCCGTCGTCAGTCGCCCTCTCGGGGCTGGAAGTGGAGTGATTCCACGCGGGCCCGTTCCCAGCCTCCTCCTCGGAGGGATTCTCGGCCTCCCAATCGGGCTCGTTCTCCTCCGCCGCGTCCTGGTCAGGGCTGGCACTCTAGTGGTGCGTCGAGGAGCAGTGGTGGCGGTTTTGGGTGGCCTTCGGATGCTCCTCCTAACTCTAGCACTGGTTGGCCCTCCACTAGTAAAAGCTTTCCACGACTTGCTCTCGCAATCTCACCTCGGTGCAAGGATAAAGATAAAGAAGATAAGAATGATGATGGTTGGGGTGCCCCTCCTGACGTCACTCCTAACCCCACTGATGTATGGGGAAAAAATCTAGATGACCAGGATCCCCCAAGATCTACTAGCACTGCTTTAGCTGCATAATTTTTTTTTCTGTTATTTTATTTTTGGGCTAGGCCCATGTGACTTTAGTTGATTTTTGTTGGGCTGGGCCCATGTGACTTTCGGGGTGTGCTTTCCTACCACCCAACCCTTTTTTGTGAATTTTGTAACTTTATCTCTTTTAATATAGATAGCTAGAAAATTCATCAAAAAAAATATGGGAAGAATGCCTACAAGGTGGAGTTACCTGCAGATTTAGGCATCTCACCAGTGTTCAATGTGGTTGATTTGATCAAGTATAAGGGAACAGTCACTGACATGGATCAGAATAATAGGGATATCTTCAAGGATGTGAGTAACATAGCCTTACCTACAAAGGACAAGCTACAAGCAGAGAGGATCTTGGATTCAAGGGTGAAGAAGTATACCCGGTCTAAGGAATACATGGAACACCTCATCAAATAGAAGGAAAAACCTGAATCTGAGGCTACATGGGTGGATGAAGCTCACTTCAAGAAGAATGGCCTTGATTTATCACTGATTCCTCCCCACATTCCTTAGTGTTTGTGTAGAGGGGGAGAATGGTGCAGGAGCACCCATAAGATACCTTAGGTAGCCTAGAATGTCATGACTTGGCAATTTATTTAGGCCTAACTTAGCAATCTCTTCCTATTTCTTTATGTTTGTGCCTTAGTGGAATTTGTGATCATGTATTGTGTTGGTAAAGTTCATGTTGACCATTGGATAGATTGAGGTTTTGGCTACAAGTATGGCTTAAGACCTTTGTAGACCTTTCTAGGTGTTAGATTTTCTAAATTTTACAAATAAGACTTAATGGAAGCCACAAGCGGCCAAGGAGTAGTTAAGACTAAGATTAACTATTTGGAGACCCTATTTAAGGGTGACCTCACCCTAGAATTGAGGTTGGAAGCATTTTGGATTATTAAAAATTTGAAATTAAAGTGAGAACAATTGTGGTTTTGTGAGATTTTCTGGTTTTTGCTTTAAAATAGAGCTTTAATAGATTAAGGTGGGACTATAACTGGTGTAGGATGCAATTTGAGTGTTAATCAAGCATTGTGTGGTAGTAGTTTATATTCCTAGTTTGGTTTCAAGTATTGTTTTCTTTTATAGTTGTTAATCTGACAGACTGTTTGAGAAGAATGGAGGTTTAGATCACATTCCCTTTGTACATAACGTATGACCCTTTGGGAATTGTTACTAGACTCCATGATTGTATATATGGTAGGATTAAGAGTCTTTAACAGTTCAAGAAACACCATGGAAGTCTTCTCCTAGGCGAGCTAGGAAGTGTCCGGCTACCGAAGACAAGGAGTGCATGGCACTTGATTTGCAGGGGTGATCATTTCCTGTCAAGTCACGGTGTGGAGAGGACAACCAAATGCCTTGCAAAGTAATAGCATGAAGGAGGAAGCTCCATCAATCAATTTGGTGAGAGAAACTCATAACAGTTTGTTGTGTGGTCAAGGGAAAGGGCTCAAAAAGGCCAAATTTGCTAAATTGAAGGTTCAGCCTGTGTACGGACAGTTGAGGTTAAGACCACTAAAATGTTAGAGTGGTAGGCATGAGGACCAAGAACCCCAAGGAAATATTATGTGTTATTTGGAATAATTTGGAGTACTAGCTTGTTTTCTCGGAGGAGGGCTAATTGGGGCTTCTAGGGCTAGTAGCCTTTTTAACCCTAAATGAGGGTTTGGTAGAAGCGATGGACAAATGAAGTTAGGTGGACCCTCAAGAATCATAGTGAGATGGATTGAACCTAAGAGAAGCATCTCCACACCCCTGCAAAGCTGAGATCTAGTATTGGGAGTAGGTTAGCCTTTAGGGTGGATTAAGGGCTAAGGGAAGAATTGCAAACAAAGCACCAAGGTTGAATTGGTTGGAAGAGTATGTGATGGTAGTTGGGTTGGCAAGGAGAACCAGGGGAGCCTAGTCAAGAGGTAGGTCCTATAGGTTAAGGTGGTGGAGTGAGACACCATAGAGGTCTTCCAAGGTAAGACCTAGAGCAGGGATCAGTGATTGATCCCTCCAACCTCCCTATCACACACACAACACAATTCTAATGATGTGGTGCAGAGCACCTTCACTGTTTTCATAATTTTGGTCTAGTTTGCTTAGAATTTAGGGTCTAGTGTTTGAAGATGGTGTTTTTTATTTGTAATAAGGCCAAGGTGGCCAAACTCATGTTGAGGAAACCTTTGGTGGTTTGAGCATGGATAGTTTTTAATATTTACATTAATATTTTGAAAGAGATTAGTATTTTGTGCCTAATTTAGGGGGGTAATTGGAAGCCCAACAGTCAGCCCAGTTTGAATTCCTTTTGGGAACATTGAAACAAGATGTAAGGACATTTAAAAGAGATAAAATCTCTCAAGAATGGTTGGAGACAAAATATTTTGAAGTTGGAATAAGAAAATTCTATTTTTATGTGTTTTTTCACAAAATCTGAGTTTCTTTCTATCTTGGTACAACCCGTACAGTCACTAACTGATGGAAAATTTATGCAATTAAGTGGCCCGTTGAATTAGCATTAATTTGAGTCATATTGGTTAGGATTTCATTTAGCAAGAAGGTAGATGCATTCATATTACTATAATTTATCCTATACCTAGGGTTTCACAGGGTTTACAAGGAAAAATGAGTTATTGAAGGCCATTCCACCGTTTTGGATGAAGTAGATATGTGGAATGGGCCTGTAGGAGTGTCGTATGATGTTTCTTTGTATTGCTTGGTAGGGTGATAATGTGAAACAAGTATCAGACCAATCTAATGGCTGGTAGGGTGACTCTCCTGTTGGGTCTCAAAAATGCAAGTATTAACCAGAAGAGTTTGCCAAGCTCTTTCAACACTTTTGGCCAACGTACAAGGCCAATTGATGCAAATGTACCTTCTACTCTTCAGGCTCTGCTAGACCTAGGTGGGTGAACCTAATGAATGATGCAGATTTGAAATGAACTTCCTGATGCAACAATCTACCCACAATGGCAAGGGAAGTGGATAGACATAAACACTAAAACTACTCCTACTCCTACTGAACAAATGAAAGGATTTGAATGAATTGTCTGATATGAAATTCTATCTCTAGGTTGAGGTAGATCAATGCCTTCTATCCACATGGGCAATGGAGTCAAAACAGAAAATGATATATGTTCTCTCTTATTGGCTTAACTCTAGTTGTTAGGCACATTAAAATGAAATCTTACTGACTGGCATATAACTTCATTTATTTATGTCTTGCATAAACTGTGTTGGGATGTTGCTTAATTTGGTTCTACTTCAACAATCCAAATTAAATCCTTAAATCATCGTGATTTATTAGAAGAATTTTAACTATGATTTGCAAACACCAACTAATTAAATCACACAAAATGGAAGAACACTTTGATAAATCAGAAATATACTTGATACACTAATTTAAATGACAGAAAGATCTCAAGTTTAAGACAACCAAAGATAAAGAATTTATATTATATTAACATAACAACTGAACACCAAAAGAAATTCAACAATTTTAAAACACCTTCTCTATTACATTGTTTCAAGAAAGATCTGTATATTTTTTAAATTCCCCAGTCCCTTCTCGGGAGAAATCTGACTACTACCCTCTGAACCCCCTCTACAACTAATTTTTCAAATCATTTATACATCACATGCCAAGGGTCGTGACCCTTCATATTATAGTTACATTCATTTGCATTTTCATGTTCATGGCCATTTGTATTCGATTTCAAAGTAAAATATTTAATTAATGCCTCATCGGAAAATTAAATATTTTATACTATAGTTGTGCTTTTGATTTTCTCTTATATCCCTTTCCCGCTTTTACTTTTATTTCCTGTGGTTTTTATTGCTTTACCGCATTACCGCGGGCTTGACTTTTCCACTTGTGGTTGCGCGGTGACTGGTCTTTACTGCTTCCTCGCCGTCTATTCCTATCCACCACAATCATCGCGGTTTATGCTTTGGCCGGTTATGGTATGGTGGTAACCGTCACTGCTGCTCGCTAATGGTTTACCTAACTACCGCGGTCATTGTTTTAGCAGTTACGGTATCGCGCTAACCACTACCCGTCTGCCACTTCGCTGCCTCGCCACTCACCATGACAGTTATCTTCGTGTCTACCGCGCTACCGTGGTCACTGGCTTGACTGCCAGTAGTACCGCGGTAGCCGCTCTGTAAACCGCTAGCTGCTCCTGTCGACTGCTCACCACTACTCATTTCCCGTCCACCGCGATCTATGAGATGATCACCGGTGGTACCACGGTGGACTTCCTTCACTATCTGTTGACCGCTACCACGGCCACCGCGGTCTGTGGTTTAACCGCATGCGGTAGCACGGTAAACACTTTTTGTCTACTCCTTAGCTGCCACCGCCATACCACAAGCCCATTGTGGGAGGTCGCGGTATATGATGCAAAAGGAAATATTATAGCATGGGTATAAGGCATATGTTGATTTTATGAATGATGGTAAAATGTATTAAAGAAGCACGAGTGATAAAATGATTTATATATGGAAATGATAGGAAAAATGTGAGGTTCAAATGAGAATAAAACCTTAGCTTTTTATCGATTTTTATGGAAATTTGTGGGAAAACCTTAGGGTTTTAGATGGAAATTTTCAGTTCTAACATCTCCCATGGTGAAAACACTGGTTTTTGGAGGGAACAGTAAGTTTGTAGCTTGTTTGAGTGAAGACAATACAAGAAATGTTGTTTTTGTGACTAGTACACAATGTGTATGTGGTCCTTGTGGTCAGTGAAAACAATTTAGGCATAACTTCTTTGTAAAAGAGACCTAATTAGGCCATGGTGTAGCGAAGAAGGTTTGATTAGGAGGATATAGTCCAAAGCAACCTAGGTCAGGCTTGGGGTATGTTTTAGAGCAGGATAACGGGTGTTCAAATCTATGTAGTTAAATTTGTGAAGAAAACTATATCAAAAGATATAGTTGAATAAGTGTGTCTTATATGCTACTAAGCTACAACAGCCTCTTAGGAAGAAAGTCACCCAAATCAACAAGAGGAATCAGTTTGATCAGTTTAGAAGTGCCAAGAGGAGTTAGTAACCACCCTATCTTGCATCATCATGTTTATAATTTCTCCACTAAGACCTATTTTTCAACCATATTCAAAAGGGCCCTAATATTGTAGGGACCTGTAGCAATAGCTGACAAAATTCAAAAAGGGTCATGTTGCTGACAGTACCTATAAATGTCATTTGGCAGAAAAAATATTCAATTTTTTTCACACCACATTAACTACAGTTTATGCGCATTCATTCCACCACTTTCGCATGCAATACCCACCATTTCACAATAAGTACTCACAACACGAATCTTTTATTCCTTGTTGCCACTTCTCATTTGAACCATTCGAGTTGTCACATCACCAGCTAATAAACATCTAATTTGTCCCATAAATTTTTATTCACCACCTCACAATCAATTCACGTGCAGTTAATATCGGTCACATCAGTAAAAAATCCAAATACGAGCTTTTCTTTTTATATGCACGATGATCAGTTATCTTTCCAAGCTGGTATGCAAGGTACGTAGTCATAATTAGCATAAATTTCAATATACTTTTATGATATCTTTCCTATTAATTCATGCATGTGAAAATTATTAACGTTAATTTCCTTACTTATTAATCATATTGTAGACACTGAAAATTGGTCTAGGCCTGCGAGTACCACTTTCGACGTAATTTTCTAAATGTCCATGGTCATGATTAAATAATGTTAATTATTTAATTATTTCCTAACCACATATTTCTTCTATTAATTAAATAACCTTTTAATTATTTGATTAATTCATTATGACCCTTATTCAATTTTGATTAATTAAATAAATCATATTTATTTAATTATGTCGCTAATTAATTAATTCTCTTTCTGAATTAAATAATTTATTATTTAATTTACCTCTTATCATATTTCGACTATAATTAAATACTCTTTTCGAATTTTTTAATTATTCAATTAATCTTTTCAATAGTCAAATAAATAAATTATTATTTATATAATTAAATCATTTCAATTTTCGAATGTTGAATTAAATTAACATTTAATTCATAATTAATTGTTTCTATCACATTCTTTTATCATCCAGTTATCTGATTATTCACTCACCATCTAACTCAAGATCTATTTAAATCCGTCAGTTATCTCTGGATCTGATATTTGATCGTCTTTGTGAAGAGACTCTCTGTCTTGATCAATCAGTCTAATTCCCATATGCATGAACATATTTATTAATTAAATATATTTAATTAATTCATGTGTGCATTCAAACAGATCATTCTCCAAGTTCTAACTTTATCCTTTTCATTCAAAGTCTAATTCTTCTATTTTCAAAGACTTTCAACTAAAGATTAAATCATTTATTTAATCTTGAACTCTTATGCATTCTATTTTTGAACAGTCTTCACACCAGATTAAATTATTATTCTAATTTAATCTTTATCCTACAGAATTTCCCAACTCACGTTCTAACTGACACAGAACTCACATCGCATGGCATTGGTCAATCTCAATCGTTGATCTCTCTTTTGAATCTGAGTCGCTTGTTTGAAAACCAACTTTCTATAAATTGGCTGATCTTTGGCATTATTCCTCCTCCCGAAATCAATACTTTTGGAAGAACTTAATCTTCGATATTTTTCTTAGACATACATCAAGGCTATGCTTGCATACATACTAAAAATCTGAGGGCAAGAATACCGACACGGAAAAATGGAGAAGGACAATCAAGATAATTCAAGGAAGTGGATTGATATTTGATGAGACTGTTCTGATTATTGTTTTATTTACTGTTTAATTCATTTGTTTCATTCTTTGTTGTTTGATTTAGATTTATGCATGTTAGATTAGATTTAACCATCTTACCGATGCATTCATTTTATCTATGTTACACATACCACTTCCCAAATACAAGTTGAAGTGTGGTCACTTCAACCATTAATTTGGGGGGAGGGTACAACTCAACTCACCTTTTTTGAAATCTGTCACCTAAATCAAATTTAATATATTTATGCACAATATGCAAAACCCTTCTAAATTACATTCTATTTTCGCTGCCATTTCCAATTGTCAATTTCAAACCTTGAGAACTTGAGCCTAGTTTAAACTAGAGTCAAACCAAGAACATGTTTATGAGCTCAAATTGAGTTGGTACTAAGAAGAGAATTTTTCATTGTGGTATTGTAGTAGAAGTACATAAAGAAACGAAAGAAAGAAGGGTTTTGAGGGTGGTAGAGTGGATTAAGCTAAATTTTCAAGACTAAATTAGATATATTGAGCAAAGAAAAGAAGTTCATAATGGGAGGAGGCGTTATCGAGCACAAGACAACATCTCATAAGCAAATTCTAGAGGATGCAATGGTTCTACCCATTTTTACCAGGGTTGGTTGGCTTGAATATCTCTTGAAATTAACATAATTCATTGATGATATGACAAGAAGGTTTGTATCTACACTTGAGTATGAAGAAGCAATGGTGAAGGGTCTGTCAGTAGATGCATCTAAGACCACCATTGCACAAGTCATTGGGTTATCGAGAACTAGGGTAGAGTTTCCAATACGTGTTGATGCGGTTGCAACCAGGGAGGAATTCTATGAACAAGGGGAGGAACTAGACTCATCGTCACAAGGTACGAAGAGACTTTCTCTTCACTGAGTATGGGTGAATTGTGCTTCCTACATTCTTAGATATATCACCTATGATGGTAGGAAAAACCTCTTATATATTGTACATTTTAAAATACTTAGACACCTTCAGCATAATAAGTTAGTGAACGTGCCATTTATAAGTTGTTGAAATGAATGGCATCAAAATACCAAAGAAAACAAAGTGACACTTCTCTATATCATCACTGTTTAATTGCTTTACTGATAAAAATAAGTTTGAGGATTCAATACCCACAAGTGAATTGGGAACATTTTAAGGAGTGTACAGATATTAACAGCTTGTTAGATGCACTTGTAGCACCTGAGAATTTAGAACCTCAAGATGAACTTGTCAGGGAAAGCCCTCATGTCTCACCTATGACTTCACCTACCTGTAGCCAAGGTGAGCATGAGGAACCTAATGAGCCAAATTCTAGGTCACCTATAAGTGAGGAAATTCTATCTTCTTCAAAATCACAAGGACCCAAGAGCAGGAGAGGTAGTACATCTACATCCTCCATACCTTCTAAAACAAAAGAGAAGAAAAGGCATACTCAAAATAAGAAAGAGGATGTTCTAAAGAAGAAGAATGGTGTTAAGAAGGAGAAGAAGAAATTTGAGAAAGAAATACACACACCTAAACACTTAGGAAGATTAAAGAAACAAGGTGTCATGGGGGGAAACATAGAGAAACTTGAAGAAGAAGAAAAGAGTAAAGAATGATAGCAAGAAGATGTCACATTAGTAGAAAAAAACTCTAAAGGAAAGGGAGATATCCCTAGTAATATAAATATGCCAGTGAAAATAAAGAGATATGTATTATCAACTTCTAATTCAGAATCGGAAGATATGTTTACTGCTAAGAAAACACAAAAGGAAACCTTGGACAGTCCAATTCATGGGAACTAGGAAGGGGGAGGTAATGAGCAGTTTTTGGATACAAGGAAGATGTATATAGAGGAAATAGATGTTACGAAGGAGCTCCAAGATGCCTTAGATAGGATTAAACACTTGGAAGATTTAGTACAAATTTATAAACAAAAGGAATAGGAGAGGGAAAAAAAGATACAGGAAATGGAGGAGAAATTGCAACTGTATGACCACAGTACTAAGCTTGATTTACTAGCACAGTTGGCCATGACTAAGATTGGGGATGGAGAATTGTTAATACCAAATCAAAAACCTCCTTCCATCAGGACTCCAACTTATCATACCAGTTTGTCACTTGGTCACCAGTTATGGAAATCGACTAAGGATTTTTTGCAGGAAAAGGCAAAATGGAAGAGGGAAAAATAAATTTTGATTGAAGAGCATACAAAGGAACTAGAAAAGAAATACATGGAGTTAAGCAGATCAACGGTCAGGTAGGAGGAAGTAGCAGATAAAGTTGCACAAATCATCAAATGTAGACTGCTAGCAAGGGCATACACATTGTTTCTACAGGAAAGGTTTCTATGTTTTCAGTTTAGTAGATTAATTAATAAATAGTCAATTCGTGTGAGTAGAAAATTTGAGTTTATTAATGATTTTTCTGATTCCACACCTAAGGATCAAGATCAGTTGCGTGAATATTAATTACACAATTATGTAGTGTCAGATGATACATAATAGAATCCTCTGATGTTTGTAGGGGATCTTCAAGTAAAATCACTTGCATCCTATTAAAGAAATGAACAACTCAGGGGTGAAATAATGGAAGAATATGAGGAGAAGGAGAAATCAATTGCTCTCCCCATAAGGAAAGAAGCTAAAAACCCTTATTCAGTCATTTATGAATGGTTGAAACTCATTGATCATAAGAGTGTGGATAAGAAAATCATGAAACTCAGGAAGGAAGATTATGAAAGAATACAAAAACTAGTTGTGGGTATGGGACAACAATGCTACAATTACATGCAAAGAAGATGGAACAACCTAACTCTAGAATTATAGAAAAAGGGACCTCATTCAATGTATAGTTTCTCCACCATGATTTAAAGGGTACATAGGTACATGACAATTGGTATTGATAAAGGAATCTACTGGGTGCCACTCACATTTCACCCACCTATGTTGCTCTATCTAGTTCCATATTGGACTAGGGAGAAAGGTGAGGAATGTGAGAGAGTTGGGCATATCAGAATGAGTTAGCTTGCAGAGTACATTTTTTTTACTTGAAACAGATCTAGGGAGTTAATGTTGTTATGCACCTAAGGTAGATCACCTTGTAGTATAATTAGTACCCCTAAGTTTTTTCTTAGGAACAAGAAAAATTCTAGCTGGGGGAGTGATGGGTCTAGTTATTAGCTTATTTTTTGTTACTTTCATGCATAATTTCAAACACTTTTAGATATACTTTCTAGACAAGCTCCTATATTATACTACCTTTTCATACTCATTATGTAGACTTGAACCTAAAATATAATGATGGGAATATGGTCATAACATAATAGTATTGCATGGTTTATATGAAGATATGTATGAAATGTGGACGGGATTCTATGTTTTACTTATGGTGGCTAGTCTTGTGCACATGCTTTGTGAATTAACCTTTTTGCAGCCAATAAGGAACTATACCACGTAGTAGTTAAAAACTAAACCCGCAGCAAAAGGAAGACTGGGACAACAAAACAAGGGAGTTCCAGATTAAGTTGAATGTGATAATTGTTGATTAAAGACACCTATTGGAGATTGAATGTGCGTCATTATAACAAGTTAATAAGCATTGGAAGAGGACTCCTTTATTGATAGGATTTTGATAAATGTTTGTGTGTTTTACATGAAATCCTATTTTACAGAGTTTCAGTCCTATTAGGATTCTTCTTTCTTTTCAGTTATAGTTTGAACAATTTAATCTTAACTATACACTCTAATGTCTAGGAGTGGAAATTTGATGATTGCGATAGTTTTTTCTTTGAATAAGACTACCTCGAGCTTGTATATAGTCGATGGTTGAGTCCTTAGATAAGTTAGTTGGTTTTTTAGTTTTTCATTATCAATTATTTTTAGTTTCAAGACATGATGGATATTCAGGATGATTGGATGTGTAGAATTTGTTAGTTAGATTTGGTTTCAATTAAGTGAGAACAACCACTTGAGCAGGCCACTCAAGGTAACTATTCTTCACTTCATTTCCTAGTTGTTTATTTATGTTTAATAGTTGTTTCTTGTTTATCATTACTTCATGAAATAATTGCAAGTTAAACTAGAATCTCATACTTTTCTTATTGGTAATGAATGTTCATGAGAGTGCATGTAATGGTTAACTAGTAGTACTCTGGAGGTTAAATTAGTTGAGTTGATAGTTTTGATTAGTTTTGAGTTGATACAGTGATCTTTAATTTACATCAGTTTAGTTATAGTTTCAGTTGTAGGTACCCATAGCCATTAGTTCTGGCTTATTCTTTCACGGTTATGTAATTTTGTAATTTCCAATAATTAGAATAAATTAAATAGGATAGTTTAGGTAGTTTTGATTCTTTGAAGGCATATACAATTCTGCACCATCACAAGTTTACAAACCTTGGGTTGACATTTTAATGTAGTCTTTACAATGTTGAGTGAACTATTCAGCCAGATAAACATCTGAATTACGTAGGTCCTACCAAGTTTACAACACATTAGTTTAGAATCTACACTCTCCTCAAATTTTCATTTGAACTATACTCATTTATCATACCTGTTTTGCTAACAAGGTTATGCTAAGTATTTGAGCAATCCACATAATATCCAAATAGCATAATTTTATAATTTACAATGGAGTAAGGCTAGGCATTTTTGATAGAGGTGTAGATATGAAAAATATACAAATTGATCATATACGCTTGATCTTGATTTACTAACACCATTTCATCCTGAATCATCTCCTTTGCTAGTCATTTAATCGAATCATTTATACTTGATTAAATTAATCATTCTTCATCTCTTAATTAAATAAATCAACTTTATCTAATTAAGTCATCATCTCATGTTAATTAAATAAATCAATTTTATTCTATAATCCCCCTTTAATTAAATAATTCATTTTATTTAATTAATCTCTAAGGTCATCTCATTTAAATTAAATAAATTTATTTATTTGATTTAAAGCTAATACCATCCTCTTTAATTAAATAAATCAAATCTTATTTAATTAAGTCTAAAATTATTTTCCTCTCATTTTGATTTAAATTAATCCAAAATCTAAATCAAATAGTCACATCAACTAATCTCTCATTAAATTGATCAAATCCTGATTAATTTAATCTCAATCACTAAAATTCTCTAGATTTTGCCACCTACACAAGAAAATACATTTAATTAATTTATTAAATCAATATTTTCTCTCAATATGGCATATTTAAGGAATATTCCTCCAAATTTGAAATCTATCCAAGTGCATTTGTACATCCAACAAAGCATTCACTCTCCTCTTACATGTCCTTGTGCATTGAGCCAAGTGGCATTTAACTCATTTCCTTTCCCTCTTCAACAAGTCATTTCACAAATTTGAAAATCCACCTAATATCATTTATTGGCTCATTCATCAAAATGTGCACAACCTTCCTCCATTCACATCTTGACAAGTGGCACTTGGCCATTGGATGTTGAATGATCCCACATTCATCCATTTTGCCTCTTCTTTTCTCAATCACATCTATAAATAAGAGGCTTTCCTTCTCATTCTTGATCCACAATTTGAGTAAGCTTATTATACATAATTTCATCTTCAAGCATTTCTATTTTCATCCATTTCATCAAGTTCTTAGCTAGGTTATGCAGAAATTCAACCAAAGTGGATCAAATCTTCATCAAATCATCACAAAGCTTGCAAAGGAGTTGGGAAAGTGCCAATTTTTACACATAATTGGCACCAACTCCCCCATGGGATTGAGTGTTTACATTCTTAAATAGGATTTCAATTGCTTTCTTGTCTTGTTCTTCATTCTTTCCTATTCTTGAGCATTGTAAATGAATTTCATGGGGAATCCTTGTTCTTACTTGCATATGAATCTAATTATGTGTTTGTTTCTTGTGTTTGTGCAGGTTTAGGATTGGGGTTCACAAGAGGTAAAGTAGATTATATTAGATTTGGTTTATGTTATTTTCTTATATAATGATGTGCACACGCTTCATTGAGATTGTGTCTTTTTGATCAATTGAATTGGTTTTAATATTGCTTCATTTCCTATTTATTTGAATTCATTTGATCATTGATTTTAACCTATTCACAGTAGTAGCATCATATTTTGGGGGGTGAGATTTTTAGTCCTCTTCATCTCTTTTTTAGGGTCGAGATATTTTTTCCTGATGGGTTTTATCCCTTTCTCCACTTTATGAGAGATTGCATTGTATTTGGGTAAATCATCAGGCCTCTTTTTCAGGACCTAGTTTCATTATACCCACCTAAGCTATGCTTAAGGGGGGTGTTAGTGTATATATGCATTATATAACATGGTTATACACATGGTGTTGAGCCTAGTTAGGTGTCTTAGTTAAATCGAGTTAACTTGCCATCTTTTGCAAGTTTAGAGGAAGCTAACTTGCCACCACTCTTTGTTAGTGGGATTCGACTGCCTAGTCTTCTCCACTAATTATGTTGGTGGTTGTTTCTCTCCTTTCTATATGTACATCTATTTTTGGCTTAATTTACCATGCTATATCTATCCACTTTTGTGTGTCTTTTATTTTTTATGTACATTCTTCAATTTTAATCTTGCAAGAGTGTTTAATTTTTCATCTCTCATGACTTGGCTAGTGCCTACATTCTGCCAACAAGTCTTAGTTCTCACAAATACATATTCAGTAGTTTTAATATTATATTAATATCTATAATCCTACATAAAAGCTACAACAATGAAAACCAATAAAAGATTGGCATGTTAACATAGAAGTTTCTTGTTCTTGAGTCCTCACAAAGCTCATAAAACACATCATCTTTATTTTCACCTGAAACTAACTCTTTAATCCTATGAAATCCCCCTAATTAACCAACTTGCTAGAGATTCCCCATAAACAAACTCAACTAAAAGATACAAATAGTAACTTTCTTGGTGGTTAAGTAAACACTAGTCAAAACAAAAATACAAAACAAACACCTAAAAATAATAAACTAACAATCCTAAATGACTAAATCGCCCCTCAACCAATTGAACATGGGAGGGGATTGTTAAAGTAAATGCTTTGCATCATCCTCCCCTTATCTTACAAAATTAGAATCTCCTAGTTCTTCTAGTTTTGGTTCATAGGGTAGAACATTTCAACTATATTTAAGAAAATTAACTTCTATAATCTAAGAGTTGTAAGAATTTGGGAGGCATTCCCACTTAACAAAAAAAAAATTATAAGATATGGATCAAGTAGCCAACAATTTGGTATCTAGCACTCGTTCAATATTCTCTCTATTTTTCTTTGGAAAGTATCTAGTCCACTTGCCATTTATCTTCTAATTTTGTTGATCTACCACCTAATCATCCCTAGTTCTAGTTGAGTGTGGATAAAGGTCAACAAAATTAAAGATAGGACTAATGTCCAATTCCTTAGTCAAATCAATTTGGTAGGCATTGTCACTTATCCTCTCTATGATTTTTCAAGGTTTGATCTTCTTGGGTTTCAACTTGTTGTAGGCACCTTGGGGATACCTTTCTTTACGTAGATTTATTATGACCATTTCTCCTTCTTGAAAGACTTTTCTTCTCTAATGCAAATCATCTTTCTTCTTATATTTATCATTCATAGACTACACTTTGAGACTAACTTTTTGATGTATCTCTTGAATATCTCTAAAAAAATCTTTCCACCCCACTATAAATAAGGACAAAGGTGTTTCAATTGTTCCTTCTCCATTGAAATGATTTAAGATATGGATTTTACCCCTGTGTTGCATCTCATTGTTAGACACACAAATAATGAGAGGGAGTGAATTAGTACTTAATACTTTTCTACTTTAAACCACTACATTCACAAATTATGAAAATATAATCAATGGCAATGCAAGTAATGAACACATCCACACAAGAGAACACTAGATTTGTGTGGAAACCCATAAGGTAAAAACCATAGAGAGAAAAGTTGCTTGGAACTACTACCCAAATCTAGCCTCACAAGAATAGTATCGAATTTACAATAATTTTGCAAGCACAAACCTACAAGAATTACAACCTTAAAGATAGACACAAATTCCCTTGAATTCTAATTTGTAGGGACCAACCTACAAGAGACACCAATCCCATATGACTGAGCTACAACATAGTCATTGAGCATCAACTTAGATTAAGAAGCTTCAACCTCATATTATAGAGAGAAACATAGATCTATTTTCACTCAACATGATATGCATGAACAAGCAAACACATCCTCTAATAATATCTTAATTTTTCTCAACATATTTGATCCACACACATCACACACCTTCCCTACAAGTCGCGCACTTAGTTTACATAAAAATATTCACAATATATATCCATTTCATCATGTTAACAACATCTAAATGTTGGCCTAGAACCCTTTAACACCATCCGCAATTAGCCATCTATAGTCGACTCAGCCCTAAATCCAATGTGTTACTGTAGGTGTAAGTTGATATCATGAACTTCCTTCTATCATCTTAACTATCCATATTTTACCTTCACATGCTTCCTCCAACTAGCGTACGCTTCCCTTCTCTATTGCAAACACTCAAGCATTATTCATAGTCAACCAACAAACATGGATTTTACTTTGTCACTTCTATCTTGTAGCTATGTGATTCAATTCCTCTAAAACTATAGATTAACATACTTCATGTGTAGTATTACTTAACTTCCAAACTATAAGCCATAATAATTAATAGCAGTAGAATGTGGTACAAAAAAATGATAGTTTAATATAGTGCAAATTCTACTTTTAAACAACAAACTCCCAGACGTCTGCAAATGTTGAAGACAAACAAGAACCACCAATTCCATATGTACCCTGACTTCTCATGTTGTCATTTTTCAATAATGATAAAACTAACATTCTGCAACAATGCAACATATGACATCAATGACAGATTGCAATAGACATACCACTTTGCTATCAATTAATCATACCACTTTGACATCAATGACAACATTGTATTCAACACTCATAGGTTTTTTCTACCATGGTGAATTACGATTATGTCATATAGCCAAGGCCTACCTAATCACAAGTAACAAGCATCCATTGACACTATGTCACACACACTTGTCCTCGTAAGGATGAATTTTGAGCTCAACAAGGCAAGATTGATTCACAAGCACACTATAATCCTTTTTCAACCAAATATTTTTATAAGGATTTGGTTTCATAAGGAAAATAAGCTTTAATTTTTGCACCATTTTTGTACTTACCAAGTTATTAATAGACCCTCCATCTATAATCACCTTGCACACTATATTTTTACACTTGCATTGTCTCCAAAATATAGTGTTTCTCCTCCAATCAACTACGAGGGATTCTTTTCCTACAGCTATCATGGTCCTTCTCAATGTCAAATTCTCACATGTCTTTGCTTCCACTTCTTCTATCAAGGGTTCTCCTTCTTCTTGAGTCACTGTTGCTCTCTTGGGGTTTTTAGGGTAATCTACAACTTTATGGGCCTCACTACAAATCAAGCACCTCAAAGGTTTCCAACCCACAAAAAATTATTGTCCTTGTCCTCTACCTCCAAAGCCACCCCTCCATCAGAATTTTGGCTTCACATTATCCTTTGGATGTTCTCCATTGGTTGATTTGAAGGAGCTTTCTCTTCCTTTATTTGAATTGCCACCACCTCTTTTTCTGGCCACTTTGTTGAGCCTATTCGATTTTTCCTTTGCTTTCAAGGCTAGTTGATATGTTTCATCCATAGTATTCACTTGGAGTAGGGATAATTCATTTTGGAGTTGGAATCTAAGCCCATTAATGTACCTAGCCATAGCATGCTCATCATCTTCTTGTAAATTAGTTTTGATCAACAGATTTCAAAATCCTTCACTATGGGCTAATATGGAGGACTCCTTTTATTTTAGATTTTGGAATTCCCTAAAAAAAAATTGTTAATAATATGAGGGCATGAATTTAGCCTTTAAATGTTTTAACATACTTGGCCATAGTTCGATTTTCTCCTTCCCTTGACTTATCTTAACATTTTGGAGATTCTCCCACCATAGTGCAACATAAGACTTATCTTAAATGCTACAACTTTGACCCTTCATGGAATAATTTCCTCAATTCCTTCCATGTCATAGTATATTTCTAACTCCTGAATTCAATCTAAGAACACCTTGGGATTTAATCCACCTTTAAAATTGGGGACCTTAACCTTAACTCTAGTTCCTTGTTTGGTGATAGTCTCAATAGGTCTTTCCATGGGATCTATGGCTACTGCTCATCCCCTTTGAACTTCTTGTTCTTCCTCGGAATCCTTGCAAAGCAACCTAGCCTCAAGGGCCTACAACTTTCAAGTACTTCATCAATTGCATTACCTCTTCTTCCCCAAGCCACATGACCTCCACTTGGGCCACTCAAATTTTGCTCTGATACCAAAAATGATGCGACATAATTTTTAGGAACCTACAAATTGAACCACAAAATATACCCTATTATCCCTTACCCAGTGTAGATAAAATAATTTCAATAGAAAATAAGACATAGATAATCTCACTCAAATTATCAACAAAAATGCATATTGAATAATTCTCGTATTATATTAATAATTAGAAATTTACATAACGATTGCAACAATAAAAAACTAGTAAAAAATTGACATGTTAACATAAAAGTTACCTATTATTGAATCCCATCTCATAAAACTAGTAAAAAATTGACATGTTAACATAAAAGTTACCTATTCTTGAATCCCATCTCATAAAACTTATTTTCTTTATTTTCCCTATATGGACTCTCTAACCCTATGAACCCCTAATTAACGAACTCACTAGAAATTTGCCTAAACAAACTCACCTAAAAGCTCAAAATAATAAAGACCAATCAAAACAAAATTGCAAAACACCTAAAAATAGTAAACTAATAATCTTAAAATAACTAAACCATCCCTTAATCAATTGAAGAGGACAAAAGAGTGCTCTACATCACTCCTCATAGAAACAACTTATGTAACAACTCATTTTAAAATCACATTCACTAAAACCTATCGATCTTTTTTACACTAAAATAAAATTACACTCAATTATGCATCACTATCCACCGACCCATTAAGAGTGCAATTAATAGTTATTAGTATTACTAAAGCTCCTAGAAAATAAATAACTCTTTAATTTAAGAGTGCAATTAATAGTTAATAGTATTACTAAAGTTCCTAGAAAATAAATAATTCTTTAATTTTGCTTGACTCGTGTCGGTTAGAGTGTCCGCGTTGACGCATTAAGAAAATTTGGCGAGCATGTGATGTGACAGATGTCACGATATCCAAAAACTTAAAAAAGGCATTAAAACAAATAAAATGCGATGTCCACGTTTATGCCAACACTTATAAATTTGACCATATTTGACTAAATTATAATTAATAAATAATTAGTTCCTGTTAACACAAAATTGCAGTTATAGATTTGATTCTCTGATATGTTTATCTCATCAACCCAAATTGGAAAGCAACCGACATGGAAAATGATAATGACATAATTACGACGTAAAAAGCTCACGTAACTTCCAATCCAATAAATTTTTGAGGCCGGACTCCCACGTAAGTTCACAGGATTGTTGTAAATGTTCAATGAAGTTTGCTCTTAGAAAGTACCCGCAATTTGGTGTGCTTGTCCCGTGGAATAAAACATGACGATTTGCCAGCACATCCTGGCTTATTCTTTGTATTTTGTGTTCAGCGTGAGGACGACAGTGCAAAGCTATCTGTGTGCAATCACTGCTCCACATGCCTCTGTCCAATTTCTCCTGATAGGAAAAGACTTATGTTGGGTCTGCTCAGGAAACACAGAGACTATACAATGCCCCTTAAATCTCTGCAGAACTGAAGTACCCAATTCAATCAATGGTCTTCAAATTATCTGGTGAAATTGACTGAGAGAGAGCATGGACTTGCCTACAGGGTTTGGATGAGGATTTGACAGAATTCCTTGTAGTGTGATGTAAATCTAGCACATAATCCACTGTTCCATCTCACATAAATGCTAATTTCACCCCTCAAGGCCTACTGCATTCAGATCTGGGCCTGGAAATGGCGGTTTTCTTCACTAAATGCAATAAAAGAAAAATCTTTTAACAGCTTGCCTCTCGTAGCTTGTGATTGTTTGAATTGGGTTCAGGCTCAGGGGTTCTTAGAGAGGAACAGGACAGTTGGGTTTACTTGTCTATTTTTCTTCAAGTTGGAGAGCTTGTGTTGTTCAGATGTATATTTGGCAAGGTAGGATGAGCATTTTTGGTGAAGAAAAGCGTATATTAGCAGTTCCAGTAGTATTTTTGAAGTTGTCAAGTCTTTAATACAGAATAGAAGAATAAGGAGAAGAGTTTGATAACCGGAACCTCATTTGGAAGGATAATTGTTTTTTGGTCTTTGATATCCTTAACATGCATTCAAATTTTACCCTTGCCATGCACATGTCTCTCTTGCATATCTCCTTACAATATTTAATCACTCAAAATTTTACAGAATATTGGGGTTTATCTATTAGGCCTACTATATTGCTTGAGAATT
This sequence comes from Sequoiadendron giganteum, assembly GCA_007115665.2. Classification (NCBI taxonomy): domain Eukaryota; kingdom Viridiplantae; phylum Streptophyta; class Pinopsida; order Cupressales; family Cupressaceae; genus Sequoiadendron; species Sequoiadendron giganteum. Next base: position 4,377,124 of record CM021106.1, on the reverse strand, counting down.
CTAGGATTGGTCTGTAATTTGCATTTTCTGTTTGGAACACCAACATCTACTAACACATTTTCATAAAACGGAGTGTTTAAAAGGAGCCTTACTGATCTCTCATAGAATTAATGTATTTAAGAAGACAATTAATTGTTTATTTATCTGTGCAGGCGCTCATGGGTAGGCTGAACTGATTCCGCCCTGTAATAAGCAATGGGGAGGGCGAGTAAATGGCTTAGAAGTTTACTGGGAGCAAAGAAAGAATCTAAGCAACACGTTGCTGCTCCTCCTCCTGCCTACAAAGAGACTGTTGTGGATGAAAATGTAAGCCAATTCTCTCAGAAAATTCTTCTACATAGCCTAAGGTTGCTGGGATAATCTGTCTTATGTCTGTTTTAGAATTAATGAAACCAAATCTTTGGAACAATTATATCCTCAGAAATTACTTCAATTCAAAAGTACTAGCATACCCTGGTATTAGCCTTTGGTTTACATAGGATCTGGGATGAATAATAAGCCCTTATTGTCATGTAGTTACAGTAAAAATGGTGAGATTTGAAATCTGTGCTGATATTTTTGTATTTTGCAGAAGAAGGCTCCCAAGGAAAAACGCAGGTGGAGCTTCAGGAGGTCGGTAAAGGACCAGACTGCAGAACCAGCAATATCAATTGTGGAACCTAGGCCCTCATATCTCTTAGATACTGAGAGTGAGCAGAGCAAGCATGCTATTGCAGTGGCTGCCGCTACAGCTGCTGCTGCTGATGCAGCAGTTGCAGCTGCCCAAGCAGCTGCGGCCGTTGTCAGATTAACAAGCACTGGATGCAACCCTGGCTATGGAGCTGCTGCCATAGAGCAGTGGGCCGCCACCAGGATTCAGACTTCATTCCGAGGATATTTGGTTGGTAGACGAACTCTTGTTTCTTTTCACACAAGTTCAATTCTCAGAGATCTATTTCTAATATTGTGCTCTGAATTTTTTTTCCCAACGAGTCTTTTATTACTTCAGTCTTATTTGTCACCTAGTAGAAAATTCTTCTAGACAAAGCTAGTATCCCTGCTATTGTCCCTGCCTGTAAATGTCATTATTTTTTAAGCATAAAATCTGTCATAATTTGGTCTGGTAGCTATATCCTAAAAGACTGAGGCTCTGAAGATTCAAGAGCATCAACTATCTTTGTAATGCTTAGTAGCTTGCTGTATGAACTTCGATTTCAGTAAAATATAGGTTGGCTCTACATTGGATTTGAATAGACTTGTGGTCTGGATTAGGTCAGTTTAGCATTCTAAAAATACAAGGTATTTTGTTTGACCATATAGGATGGATCTACCTTTTTGGCAGGCAAGAAGAGCTCTGTGTGCTCTTAAAAGCTTGGTAAAGTTGCAGGCATTGGTTCGAGGCCACCTTGTGCGAAAGCAAGCAGCTGAAACACTGCGCAGCATGCAAGCACTAGTTAGAGTTCAAGCCGTGGTCCGCGCCCGCCGAGTCAGAATGTCTGAAGAAGGGCAGGCAGTTCAGAGGCAGTTGCTTCAAAGACGCCAACAAGAGTCCCACCCACAGAGATCTAGTGTAAGTAAATTTTTTTCTAACAATGGGAACATTGAGTTTTAATGGTAGATTCAAACTTGAAACTCGTAATAGAACAGATTGGATAGAACCGGCCCCCCTCCTACGTAGGCAAAGGTGAGATTACTGGGATTTTACTGTTTGCAGGGGTGGGCGGTTCTTGTAATTATATGAAAGCCCATGATTACTGTGATTTCTTGGCTTTTAGAGATCTGTGCATATTCCTAGCTGCAGAATTTGTCTGCAACTGAAATGTGAGCCTCGGCATGGGTTATGCTTTTAGCCTTGAGGGAATTTAAAAGTCGAACCTCAACAAAATATGTTTTTGGTTTATTTAGTATTTATTTTTGTGGGATTTTTAATACGCAGGAGTAGTTTTAAATTTTTTTACTGAAGTCATCACAAAGACTATTATTTTCATTTCCCTACGTCTTAACTCATTCTGTAATTGGCTTCTAATCACAAGACAAGGTCACCCAACAAAGGACACAAGTCTCTAAGCATCTGTTACTAGGGGAAAGAATAGTGAATTCCCTTCTATGGGCTTCTCACCGTGTAGCCAGTTTTAAGTTTGTTTCCTCCAGTCTTTTGCTTTCACCTTGTTAAGATTTTTGGAATATTTCTTTGGAGAACAGGATGGATGGAATGGCAACACTTATAGCATGCAGCAGCAGGAAGCCAAGGTACAGAGCAGACAGGCTGCTGCTGTGAAACGTGAGAGAGCATTAGCTTATGCATTCTCACAGCTGGTAAGCAATTGGCCATCACTGTACTTAATTTCTTGTTCACTCTAAATTGGTGGAAACTCCTTCCACTGCCCTCTTTTTCTGCAATGCCAATTCTGAAGAAACAGGAACCAGGAAAACATCCGTTAGTTTTTACTTTCATTTGTTTACATCACATGACTGCTTATTCATGGGAGAGTTCTTATTTGATTGTGTTGGATGGGCAGGAGATGGAAAGAAGATTGGATGAAAGTGCAAAGATTGTTGAGGTGGATACCTGCAGGCCAAAACCAAGTTCCAGCAGGAAGAAGAGTTCAATCTCAGAATCTGAGTCAATGGAGGAAAACATGCCTTGTACTACCTTTTCAGCACTCTACCCTCGATATCATTCAACTGTTCAATCTGCCAAGCCCACCTACTCCCCTCCCCAGACTGAAGGACAACTTGCTTCCCCCATACTTGTTTCTCCTACCCAGTCAGAGTGTGTGACTGCATCAGCTTTGCATGATTTCAGTCCAAGAACCTTGAGTGGACAATATGGGTATTGTGAAGATACCACATTTTCCACAGCAGAAAGTAGTCCACAGTACTTCTCGGCAGCCTCAAAAGCTGAAGTTAAAAGAGGTCCATTTACTCCATCCAAATCTGAATATGTTGAGAGTTTCTTTCAAGAGTATTCTGCCTTTCCAAACTACATGGCTAATACTGAGTCCTCAAAAGCTAAGGTTCGTTCCCACAGTGCTCCCAAGCAAAGACCAGAGTCTTCAGAAAAAATCTCATTGATGACAAAGAAAAGATCATCTTTGCCAAAGTCTGCAGAAAATAGGCTCAACATTTTGGGGGCACGGATGCAAAGGTCTTCCTCTCATGTTGGGGCAACCTGCAAGGGATATCTTTTTTCAGGATCCATGATGCTAGATAGATCAACAATGTCTCTTAAAGATAGTGAATGTGATACAATTTCTATAAACAATGGAGATTACAGAAGAGGCTTGATGATAACTGAGGTATGTGGATCTCTGAATTCTTGAAAAAAGGGAAAGCAAAGATTTAATGTTTCAAAAGAGAATGTATGTAGCGTACACAATTACAAACCTTGAGATTTCTACAAATAACAGCCACCAGTATCATTTGCCTCTGTTCTGTTATCATTTGCCTCTGTTGTTATTATAGACTTGTTTTTGCTGCTGACTGGCAACATTGCCAGATTTGCAGGACTGTTGAGACATACCAATATATTTTCTGTTTGGAACTGTTTACTATGGCATAGTATATCCCTATGTTGCTCCCTCAAATTATCATCCATAAATAACTAGCACAGAACCATATAAACACGGATTTGATATTTTAGAGGAGGTGGTATTTACAAATATTTTTGCCCTTTGATGGGCCCTCCAAGCTCCTTCCTTTGGGCCCTTCAAACCCCACCTATAATGCTCTTCAAAATCCCTCTGCTGAGAGTTTATCTCACCCCCACGATCTGATCTCCAACCCCTCAAAATTAATTTACACCATCCTTTATTGTATGCTTTGAAGTCCTTTTCTGAAATTTTCTTTTGGAAAATATCATAATTTTGATAAACATTTTTTTCCTAAGTTACAAGTTTAGCATGTATTGTTGATGTTATCGTGCTGACCTTGAGTTTTTCTTGCTGTTTTCCTAATGCTGCAGAATGGAGATCAGCAGAAGAGGGTGAGTATTTTCTGATAGTAGTAGTAGGTGAGAATAGGAATAGTAAAGAAACCTAGCTTCTTCATGTTTTCAACAAACCAATATTTATTTCCATGTGTTCTATACAGCCTTCTCCAGGCAAGCGGCGCTGATAGATGAATTGATGTCTCAAAAACACCATTTGCACTCCACAAGACAAACAGGAAATGTTTGTGCACTGCCTTTGGAAAGTAAGCTTTGTCCTGATGTGATCTGTCATTCCTAAATATGTTGTGCGATATGAAAAGTCCAAATAAGATACTTTTATCAAACAATTTCATGATTCATCTATCTATAACTGGTTTTATGCTTAGTTTTCACTGAAATTTGTGTACCACCAAGAGTAACATTAATTGATAAATAGGATCTGATGGCAATAGCTTGAATGTTATATTATCTCTTGGGTTCCTGTGTATGATAATTTGTACTAGTATTACTCTTCGTATTGGTGTATTTAACATCTCTGAATAAATTTTTGAAAAAATTAGTGTACTACCAAGAGCGTAACATTAATTGATAAATAGGATCCTGCTTTTTGTTGTGTCGTCGTCATTCCTCTTGGTTGCCTTTTGCTGTCTTGTTGTGCTTAATGCACATTAATTGATAAATAGGATCTGCTTTTTGTTGTGTCATCGTCATTCCTCTTGGTTGCCTTTTGCTGCCTTGTTGTGTTTAATGTTCAATCTTTCTTTTGTACAAGGGTTTGGGTTTTTCAAAATCCCTGCTTACCTTAATCAAAAACATTAATTGATAAATAGGATCTGATGCAGACTTATAAGCAAATTGATTTTACATCCCCCAATTTCTTGCAATGTTTCGTAATTGCTTGAATGTTATATTATCTCTTGGATTCCTGTTTATGATCATTTGTAAAGTATTATTCTTGTTATTGATGTATTTAAACTCTCTGAATAGGTTTCTGAAACAGCCTCCAATGTCTCTGCCCTTTTGTATATTGATTGGATATTTTGCATGTCAATCAGTATCAGTATCCAATAAAAATTGGGGTGTATTTTAAAGTTTTTACGGGGTGATTATTGTCATAATGAGCTTAAGAATACCACAAATGGTAACCACGTAGAATTACAGATAAGAGCTCTCTTCCACCATTCGTAGAAAAAGTTGGACATCTATTACTGTATTGTTATATAATAATATCTACACTGAATTCTTTAAAGGGTCTGAAGAGAACAGATACTTCAAATTTAAATAATAGGAATTATCAGCTCATCTCAGTAGTAAAACGATCTGAAAAATAATAAATTTTAGTTATAAAAATTTCAGGGCAACTTTGTATCAAGTATTTATATTGATCTGTACACAGGTAACTTACCTGTCAGAGGGCTGCCCTTATCACCAAAGGACAAATTTCTGAAGCAACAACAGCAAACACACACCAAACCCTAGGTTGCAATAGGAAATCACCCTCATAGAAGCAAGGTTTAAAATTAACATGTGAAATTCAAACATGGAAAGAAAAATTGTAGTGAGTAGTCATGTACATATGGTGTCAATTATGTTCTCACCAAATCGCCCACATGAGATTACAGGTAAGGGCTCTATCCATCATTTGTAGAAAAAGTTGGGCATCCATTACTGTAATACTTAAGAATAATAATCCATATCAACAGTATTATTTTTAATTTTTGCTCTAGTAAATTGTAGAGTTTTGGATAAAATACAAAATGTATGAGAAAAGGAGATTAGCAATCCTAATATCTTTGTCGCATCAGGCATCATTTATGGTCATCTTATTAGCAGTTTGGGTCAAAGTGTTGCAAAATAATTGAAAAATAAAAATGGGTGATCTAAGTGGCATCTTGACATACACCTACTCCAGTACTCCCACACCTTCCATATCCACCCACCGTAAAAAGTGTGCCTCTACTTCGACCAGAACGTTATAAAACTCTCTTGTTTTGTCACAACTTCTTACAAGATGCTTATGCTTAGACTCTATATAATTCATTTTGGCGTGCAAGATGAATTACCTTGCCAAATTCATTTTTTTCTGGTTGTTAGCCCATAGGGCAACTTTGTAAATGCCCCCAGCTTGCAAAAATTATATGAAAGAAGCCTACAGATGAATAAATATTGATTTTGCTTCTTGCTGCACTAAGAAACTATTTTTTGATCCCAAATACATCAAGTAATCAGCCATTATTTATGATGGTCTACACTATCCATCCAATCTTAGAAAACCTGCGTGACATATTTTGAGAACCCACTACTATGTTGCTTTCTTATGGTTGTCGTCGCGATGCCATTAATGTGAATAATATCTCAGCTGTGGAAGAAGTATCTGGTCTGGTTGTCATATAGATTAAGTTCCCAAACATTTTGTTGATAGAAAATTGCATCCTCAGATTCACTAGCATCATCATTAGATATCTTACATTCATGTTAGGCAGGTGTAATAATGTTCATTGTTTTCCATATAAAACTATATTAATAACTCTGAAAGTTTACTGTCCATGAAATAGAAACACCACCGTTGCTATTGTCAAACCTTTATACCTACTATTGGGTTCTAAAATTGCTGCCCCACAATCGTAGAACACAATATGACCTTCAAAGTCGGGAGTGTCATCGAAAAGGTAAAACTAAAGTTCATCAATAGATTGAGGAAGGTGAAAGGCCAACTGACTAGAGTGGATAAGCTCTCCTATGTTTCGGGCTTGGCTTAAACCCAAGAGTGTATTCTTAGAGGTATCCCAAACAGAATGTCAAACCATTATATCTACTATTGGGTTCTAAAATTGGTGCCCCACAATCGTAGAACACAATTCAACCTCTAAAGTCGGGAGTGTCATCAAGAAGGTAAAACTAAAGTTCATCAATAGATTGAGGAAGGTGAAAGGCCAATTGACTAGAGTGGATAAGCTCTCCTATGTTTCGGGCTTGGCTTAAACCCAAGAGTGTGTTCTTAGAGGTATCCCAAACAGAATTGAAAGTATTGAAAGATAGTGCAAGGTATGAAGTTTACAATTATATTCAATTTAAGTTTAACCTCAAAGGATATCACTAGGTTAAAGGCTAATCGATTGCACAAATGACCTCGTATATAGTTGATGATAACATCATTGAAGGTAATGCAAGATAATATTACAAAAAGATAATTTACAAAATTATTTAAATGATAAAGCTTGTTGTACCCATAATAATTTTTTTGCTTCATTAAGGCATTTTGCTTAAAATAGTCAAAATCTCAAAATTGTTTGAAGTTGGAAATTTGGAAAAGTAGAAATTTGCATGTCACGCATGTGGGTTAAGAACTCAAAATTTTCAAAATCTAACGATCTGGGTCTATTTAGAATGAAATTATCTACAAAACTCAGATTTCAATTTTTTAGTTTTAGGTTTTCCTAAAATTTTGGGTGTTTTAGGTTTGTTGTGAAACAGATGCTCATAAAGTTACTTTTTCAAAAAAAATCCATAAAAAATAGGGAAAAGCCTAAAAATAGCCCAAAACCCTAAAAAATAGGATCTTGTCAGAATTGATTGAAAATTATTTTGATTGGCGTATTTCACTTCACGATCATAGTGGTGAAGTCATAATCAAGAAAAGGTCAATTTAAGGTTGATGGATTTTTGTGCATATAAAGTGGCACCCAACTTGGGGTTTATTTTTCATTTAGTTAGCTAAAAGGGGGTCCAATAATATTTTGGCATCTATTTTAGGGTTATTTGCATGCAAAATGACACCTTAATTCATGAAATTTATTCATTAAGGCATTTGGGCGTCCATTATTCTCATCACAGGTTGAAGGCAAATACATTTTCTTGTGCAAGCAAGATTTGAAGGTGCTACAGGTGATATTTTTCAATGTTCTTCGTAGCGCCACGTCCAAATTGCTTAGAGGATTTATTTTCCAAACTTCCATCTTTTGAGCGCATGCAGTCCAAACTTCATCAAACTTGATTCAAGGCATAGGCATCATTTTTAGAGGCAGAGTATAACTTCTATTCTCTCTCAAAATTCTTCTATCCTTGTCTTAGTTTTTCTCTCGCATGTCAAAGTAAACGGCGTCTTTTTCAGAATTTGGTCATCTGGGTTCACTTAGCATAGCATTGGTAGCAAAACCCATGTTCCAGAATTTTTTGAGAAAATTGCCCCGCTACTTCTCATTTTGAAGTATTGTGCTTTTTTTTTTGAAGATTCTTTTGCATGTGGACCTAAAAGTCAACTTTTTTCAAAAACGAAGAATCTAGCCGTTTTCAATTCATTGGCACCTACAAAACCCATGTGCTAGTTTTTCTCAAAAAAAATTGCCCTCGGAGCCCCTACAGCCATTGTAGTTCTAATTTGAAAAGCTCTTGCATGCCTTAGTAAAGGTCATTTTTTTCAAGTTTTTGACAATTTAGATTGGCTTAGAATTTAATTGTCTACAAAACCCATATGCTAGATTTTCTCAGAAAAAAAATTGCCCTTGGAGCCCCCGTTGCCCAAAAATTTTTTGCATGCCAAGGCAAAAGGCATTTTTTCGAATTTCTAACGTTGTGGGTTTGCTTAGAAATACTTTCTCTACAAAATCCACATATCAAAATTTTTCGTAAAAATTGCCCCTTGATAGGGTATTTTTAGCCTCACCGGAAAAGTTGTCAGAACATAGTTGTGTTTACAGTCAATAGGCTAGTTTTTCAAAATGCAATTCACTCAGACTGAGTTCAAGATCAAATCGGTCTTAATTCATGATTTCATAAGAAAAGCTGACACTGGTTTTCATCAAGCAAATCTGGAGGGTTGATTCAGACAATTTGGCAGGCGTAGTCATTCAAAGTCCACATGGATTTATACCTCGTATAGCTGATTTCCTTCCAAGGCTAGTTTAGAGGGTTGATACTGTTGGAATTTTGTTTGTACAGCGAGTTCGTGTGCATTTCTCACAACCAGAGTGTTCGCAGTCAAACTTTGCGGTTTCATCATGCAACACTCTTCCATTGAAAAGAATGAAGAAAAGCATCAGAAGCATCAAGTAGCAGAAGAGACGAAGGTCATCACTCCAGTTACGGAGCCACCAAAGTTATCAGTTAGTGAACTGCCAGTTGAAGCGTGCAGATATTTCCAAGTTTGCTCAAGTTGCTGACAAGTAGTGAATTGACAGTTGATACATGTGACGACGTCTAGATGATGAGGTAGTTAACAACTTCTTGGAGGAGTTGATTTCTCAAGATCACAACCAGTGGACAGGATGTCCCACCTCTTCAAGATAGATGTTTGACACTGTGGTTAACTTGATGCCTCTTTCTAAATTAATGCGTTGCCCCCACCTTTGTGCATGTCTATTTTGGAGTCACCTATGTGGAGCTTTCAGTTAAAATTTAGTTAACTGATGTTAGTTATCAATTGACTCTCATATCAATAAGGACTTGCATGTTGTAAGGTCCAATTAGTTTAGTTTAAAATCAATTAACTGAGGTAGTTTTTCTAGTTAACTGTTAAGTTGCATACATTTAGACTTGAAAATAAATTTTGCATGCTTGCAAGACTCATGTTAACTCGAAGAGATTTTAGGGTTCACTATTCCTTCGAGCTTCTATAAATAAGAGCACCCTTGCTCATTTGCACTTCAACTTTTGTTGCAATAACAAATTGTTGTGCCCACCTTGTTGTGCAATATTGTTATTTTGTACTTGTCCACTTTGTTAATATAAAGTTGGTTTGATCGTTCATTTGTGTGATAGGTCTTTCATGCAATTTTTTGTCCTATATTTATTTATTTTTAATAAGCTTGTTTCATATCTACACCTTGGGTAGGGGTTCCTCCTCAAGAATTTAAAAATAAAGTTTATCATTTGATGTTGTGATTAATAGTCTTTATTTCATATCTACACTTCGGATAGGGGTTCCTCCTCGGTAATTTAAAAATAAATATTTTTGTTTAAGTGTTATTTTCAATAAGCTTGTTGCATATCTACACCTCGGATAGGGGTTCCTCCTCTTTGTGAATTTAGTAATAAATTTTATCATTTGATGTTGTTACCAATAACCTTCATATCAGCCTACACCTCGGATAAGGGTTCATCCCCCTTGGGAATCCTGATATAAAGTTAATTGTATACCAATTCCCTGCTCCTAATTCCTCTTGCTCTGTTTATCTAGAGGAGATAGGATAGTTTTAGTGTTAACTTAGTTGTACTTAAGATCTGTGGAAACTAGAGAAAAACCTCAATGTATTGGTTTTTTTAACCTTGTGTCTCTTCCAGCTGAGTCAAAAAGATAGGATTTAGAATATTTTACTTTTTAAACATATCAACAAAAGAGGGAGGTCCCCCTCCTAATTTGAAGATTAGTTCAACTGTGCATAGCTATTCATTGCCAATATGCACTCCAGAGGTGCAAATTGTAATGCCAACAAAGCTCACAAATGATATTCCCCTATTTAATTTGTTGAATCATGATCTACACAAGTGTTAAAATTAATACTAAACTACCAGTAAATGATTTGTTGATTTGCTTGTTCCAAGGACCAATGCCTATCCAATGAGTAATAGAGCATGGTTTACCAAAATAAAATTAGTGAATAGACACACAGGAACTAATCTAAGCATAAAATGCATAAAAAATAAGGTATCAAACATAGAACATATTTAATTAACTAGCATCATATTTGAGAAATTCATATGCAAAGAAGAAATTATTATTAAAAGGTTTGAAATGTTTTCAAAATGTTGTTACAATTCTCAAATCAAGCTTTACATTTATATTAGCAAGTAATAAATGGTAACCATAACTAGATATTTCAAATTTTCCTAAAGATATATAGATAATCCTAGAGACATTTGATTTCTAACACCATTACAATCTTTTAACTCTCATATGCTTTAAGTAACCCATTGTCTTCCTAAGAATTGGACGTTCAAATCTTGAAACCCTAAAATTCATTAGATGCCTATAAATGCCCATTGGAAACGATAATGGCCAACCTCTGCAATAAAGAAGAAACTTGCATTTATAGTATTTGTAAATTATGCCCTCATCCATGCACAAAAATTAAAACAAGATCTAAAGTTTCAAAACCACCCACCATGTGATTGACAACTAAAAGTTGGCATGAGAACCATCGAGAGCTCAAATTTCAACCATTACATTGATGACTTTCTTTAGTTGCCTTTTTTTCCATCGTTGAAAGTACGCCTTTAAGACAAACAATTATTTCTAGGAAGGATAATTCAATTGGGTAGTTGTAGGGTCCTATTGGGTTAGTAATGGTGTCTTGGGTCACAATGGGAAGTAGATGGGAGTGAACAATACAAAATGCAGGAGTTTCAAGGATCAGGGGTTGAGGATACCTCACCCATACCATTGTTAAGGATTTGGGGATCAAGGTCAAGGATGACAAGGAATTCATCCCTTTAGGCATGTACATAAGAATATATTTGAACTTTCGATCTCGATGAGATAGTATTGTGAAAGATGTCAGAGATTAGGATTCAAGGATACTAAGGAAAATGTACCTAGGTAAAGGGAAAATTGCATCTCCAAATGTAAATGTAAAGAATCAAGGAGTCAAGGTTCTTATGAAAATCATGGTAGTAATAAAAAGTCTAATACTCTAACAAAGGCAAAGGAAAAGAGCGAGAGTTGGAGGATATAGATGTCAAGAAGCAAAACTCCAAAATTTTGATAGGGAAAAGGGATAAATGTGGGGAATAGATGAAAGCTATGTCAAGATGGGAAAGTCTTAGATCCTAAATAAAATAAAAGAACAAGGTGGAGTTAGGTGGAAATGCATAATAGGAAGGAAAACTTTGAAACCTTGACATTCAACATAGTCCCTAGAAAATTGAACAAAACCTCTGCACTTAGAAAGTTTGAGACCTTAGCAATTTTCAACACATGAGAGAGGAAAAAAGGGGATCACAAGGAAAATTATGAAAATAGGCAAAGACAGACAAATTTATAAAAAATTTAAATCTGATCTCAATAATGGCTTTTGTTGGGGAGTGTCTCTTGCAAGCATAGCGAGAATCTAGAAGAATTCTCCAAGAAAAAACTAAAAAGGAACAACACTGAAGATGTGGAAATTTTGATAAGAAAAACAACATAAGATAATGCAATCAATCAATGTATACCTCAAACAATATCCATCCTCTTAGATTGAGCAGAAATAAAATCCACCCTAGTTATATTTGATTCTCTTGATAATGATAAGATGTGGATTGCTCAATAAACCAACATAAACTTGGTATGATTATAATAATGAGATGGAAAAACAACATAAGGGTAACAATGACTTCTTGTTATTGATGAAGGATTAGGGCTTCTAGCTATAAAGTTCTTAAGAGGCAAAATAAAAGGCTAGGATAGATTGATGATGAATGGTTAAGATTGAATGAGGATTAGGGTTAGGATCAAAGATGTAGTCAAGTGTCACATGAGGGATAAGGTGAATGGATTAGGGAAATATCTTTATGTGAATTTCTAGGATCTAGAGGTGGGATATGAAATGAATGGATGAGATTGGATACTTAGACTTTTGGAAGGTGTCTAGGTTCAATGAATCTAGATAAAGAGTTAATTAGACATGTGAAGGGGATACTTGTCACATGATGGTGATTTTAGATTGTGATCCATGTGAACAAGATTAAGAGTTGGATTAAATTGACAAGGATAAAGATGAATGTGAAATTAATTAAATAAATAATAAATATTCATTTAATTAATGGGATCATGTGAACGATTGATTTGGACTCGGTGGGTTTGACTCAGAAGAAAACTCTAGAGGAAGAGTTTTGGTCAACCCTAAAGAAAAAAGGGAAATAAAGGAAAGCGGATGTGGGTGGCGACTCTAAACCGAGAAGGCCCAGCCAACGACAGACCAAGCAGAGGGAGACAATGAAAGAGATAGCGAGGTAAAAAGAGGACATTGGAAGTGTCCTCAAAGAAGGGTCATAAATGAAGGTCTTGTCTTGAAATGTGTGAGGGCTAAATAGCTCTCATAAACAGCTTGCGTTGAAAAACTATGTTTTAGAGTATAAGATTGATTTTTTACTCTTACAGGAAACTAAAATGAAGAAAGCCAATTTTGATAATACTGCTAAGTATATTTGGTCAGGTGCCCTTTACTCTTGTAGTGATATGGAGGGTGTGTCTGGTGGGCTTGTTGTTTTATGGAACCCTAACAGGATCAATGGGTTTGAAATTTTTCACTATCGAAGTAGCGTGGGAGTCTTGTTTTCTTACCCGGGTGGCTCATGGTCACTTATTAATGTATATGCCCCTAACGAAAGGAATGCCATAAATTCCCTTTGGTAGGATTTCTCTGATTGGATAAACAATAACAGGGGGTCTCGTTGGTTGGTGGTTGCAGATTTCAACTCTCCCTTATACCCATCAAAGAAAAGTGGTGGTTTGGTGGACTATTATGATAGCATGGTTGATCTAGAAAAAAAATTGAGTGTTACTAGCTTGGTTGACATTGACTTGTCAAGTCAATCCTTTACTTGGAGCAATCGTTGTCTTGGGGATGGTTTGATTCAAGTCAGATTGGATAGATTTCTTTGTTCCCACAACTAGACAGCCCTGCTCAGTGCTAATCTTCTTGCCCTGTCCAGGACTATTTCTAACCATAACCCTCAGTTGTTGGTCATGAATGAGCGATCTATTGTTGTAACTTTCCCTTTTCAATTTGAGTTAATGTGGAACTCCCATCCTGGTTTTAGAAATAAAATTGCTAGTTTGTGGAACATTCTTGTACGTGGTTCCCCCATGTTCAGGAACTTTTATAAACTTAAAACATATCAAAAATATGGTGAAAGGTTGGAATAAAAAAGCTTTTGGGAATGTCTTTCAGGAAAAAAGAACCCTTGGGGACAAGTTGAAGACCATCCAAAAAGGATGGAAGAAGGGGATGTTAGCCTGCCAACCTGCAATCAGGAAAAAGAGAGTCGTAGGGAGTGGGAACAAATTTTAAGGAAAGAGGATTTTTTTTGGAAACAGAAATCTAGAGTTCAATGGCTACAAGAAGGGGATAGAAATACCTCTTTTTCATATTTCTGCTCTAAAAAACAAGAAAAGGAATCAGTTAACTAAGCTATGGAATGAGCAGGGGGATTTGGTCAATACGCCTTCCTAGGTCAATCTCTTGGTGGCAGACTATTTCTAGAGGGCTTATTTAGCTCCTGTTGAAGCTCCCAATCCAGCTATGGACAATCTGTTGTTGGATCCTCTTCCGACCACCATTTCCTAAGATGATAACCTTAGCATGCTTTGTGTTGTCACTCCTGAGGAAGCCTGTTTGGAAACTTTTGGCATGGGTTCCTATAAGGCGTTTGGTCTGGATGCTTTCCCCTCGACCTTCTTTCATATTTTTTGGGATATTGTTAGTATGGACCTTGTCTTGGTTGCTAAGGATTTCTTCAACTCTAGTAAGATCCTCAAAAAACTAAACCACGCCTTTATAGCCTTGATTCCCAAGGTAGTTGACCCCCATTTAATGACTGACTTTAGGCCCATTATCCTATGCAATACCATTTATAAAATCTTTTCTAAAATTTTGGTGAATTTTCTTAAACCCCTCTTGGACAAAATTATTAGCCCTACCCAAAAGGGTTTTGTTCTTGGTTGTCATATCCTGGATGCTACTATAACTACTCATGAATTACTTCACTCAATGGATAGAAGCAAGAATCCAATATGGCCCTCAAATTGGATATTTCAAAAGTGTATGACAAGGTGTTATGGGACTTTATCCCCAAAGTCCTAGCTAAGTTTGGTTTCAACCAAGGGGTGGTCAACCTTTTGATGGAATGCATTACCACGGTGAAGTACTTTGTTTTGGTTAATGGGGCACCTTTTGGTTTCTTTAATGTTGGGAGAGGTATCAGATAGGGGGATCCCCTCTCACCCTATTTATTTATCATGGTTGTGGATGTCTTGAGTAGGAACATGACTAAATTGTTGTCAGAGGGGTCTATTAGGGGTGTTACAGTTGGCTTCTTTTTGGATCCGACTGTTATTCAAAAAATATTGGATGATATGTTTCTCTTTGGAAAATCCTTTGTGATTGAAGCCAGGAAATGGAAAATTTCTTTTAATAACTATGTTGCTTGATTCGGACAATGTATTAATTATAATAAAAGTATGATTTACTTCTTCAACAACACTCCTACTCTCCAAACCCGACTGACCATTTTTTTGGGTTGTATGGGTGGATCTCTCCTATCGGTGTATCTTGGCTTACCCCTTACTGTCAAGGAAGTCACTCCTACCTTCTGGAACTCAGTTCTTGAAAGGATCCAAAGGAAGTTGGCGGGCTGGAAAGGCTCCATTCTCAGTCATGCTGGAAAACTGCAGCTTTTGTCTGCTGCTCTCCAAGGGATCCATGTTTACTTCCTCTCCATCTTCAAGATCCCCGGATATATTACTGAGAAGTTTGAAAAAATTCAAAGGAATTTCCTATGGTCAGGGACCAAGGAAAAGAATTTTTTTGCTATGGTTAGATGAGACAAATTTTGTAAACTTAAACTTTGTTGTGAGCTTGGGATCAAGAATATCCTTTGCACCAATAAGGCCTTGATGGCTAAGGTGGGTTGGGATCAGCTGAGGAATAATAAGGATTGGTGCAAGATTATGAATGCTAAGTATCTTTAAAATAGACCTGTGATTAATTTCCTCTCTGATGATCATCCTTCGGGTTCTTTGGCTTGGAAGAAAATTTGCATATTGTAGAGGTTGCTCAAGACTAGGATGAGATGGAAGATTGGGAATGGTAACAGTATCATATTTTGGGAAGACCCTTGGTTGTTAGACACTTGCCTTGTTCTCTCTAACTTTAGGAACCTTATGAGGTTGACACAACTCTTCTTCAGCTTTTACATTAGTGATTACTTGCTTGGCCAACCTGGTGCCAGGAGGTGGAAAGATTTGATCCTTTGTTTCCCTTTGTCTCTTGAGTTGTTCTCTCTAGCTAAGTCTCTGCAAGACCCTTACTAGATTACCGTTAATCAACATGGAGGATAATTTCTATTGGACTAATGATTGACAAGGTAATATTTTTGTTAAGTCGGATTACAATCTACTGTCAGACTAAGGGATTGAACATGGACCCTGGAAACAAGTTTGGAACAGACGCATGATCCTGAAAATAAACCTTTTTTGGTGGACAACCTGCCATAACAGAATCCTTACTTAGGATAATCTAAGGAAACGGGGATTCCAGATCCCTAACATGTGCTTGTTATGCAAGTGCAATGAAGAATTTATGGATCACTTACTTTTGCACTACTCGTTTGTTGCTAGTGTGTGGGATTTGGCCCTAGACCGTTTGGGCATTCAGTGGACTATCTACAAGGACATCAAATCCTTTATTTTGGGTTGTTTTAAGCCCTTCCATCATCCCTTACCACGGGAGATTTGGAACCAAGTTCCCCCCATTACCTGTTGGTGCTTGTGGAAAGAGAGGAATAACAAGATATTCTGGAATATTGAGATGAGCCCTAAGGAGGTTTTTGGTATAGGTTCGAGGCTAATTTCTAAAAACATCTCAATTTTCAAGGGAAAAACCTCGAACAAAGCCCCTGTTGAGTGGGAAATTAAAATGGCTAAAGCTTGGCATCTGAATCTTGAGGCTAATTATTTTTAAAATTCCAAGTCCCAGGCTAGATGGGACCCTGTCTGGTAACCCCTAGATCGTGGCTAGTATAAAATCAATTTTGATGGTTTTGCTAAGGGCAACCCAGGTAGGGCAAGTATGGGAGGCATAATCAGAGACTGAAGGGGTAATTTTGTGGTTGGTTACTCGAGGGGAATAGGGATTCAGTCCTCCATGATTGTGGAAACTAGGGCGCTGCTAAGGGCATTCAGTTGGCTATCACAATGGGGATTGAGAATCTTCATATTGAAGGGGATTCTAAGTCTTTGATTAATTTTGTTGATATGGGCAGATTGTTGGGATGGATTACAAAGGACATATTGTTAGATTTAAATCGTTTGATGTCTAATTTGAATATGAAGGTTGCTACCCACATTTTTCGGGAGGGTAATCAAGTTGTTGATGCTTTGGCTAATTTAGGCACCCATTGGAGAAATTCTAAGTGTTGGAGGAACATGGGGAACCTACCGCTGGCTATACAAGGTTTAATCCTTTAAGGAGCAGGGCACATGTACTTTTCATGATGATACTTAATTATGTGGTTGCTATGGCCTTTTGGGGGTCCACATTCTTATCTATTGAGTGTTGTGGACGAGTTCGATTGCTGGGGTGTCAAACAAGTGGCAAAATTTGAATATTGGGGTGGAAATCAATATCAAAGAGCTAATTATGACGAGTAATGGATATTACATTGAAGTTACAACTAATTTTGGTCAGGCCTTATGCAATCTTTTGTTGAGGTCTTCTCTCAGCTTTCACATATCCTTGTAGATTTTTATTTTAAATTTGATGTGACAAATAATTATGATGTGAAGCTTTTGATTTTTCCTAATTATTTTAGCTAAATTGTTTCTATTGATAAAAGACATGACTTTAGGGAATTCTAAATTTGGCCCCTTGGCCAACTTCCATCAGTACTTGTGCAAAGGCAACGTGGTTGGCAAACTGATTAATTCCACCATTTTATGCATACCTGGTCACAAGTGTTTAGAGATTTTCATTAATGAGATTGTGAGGATTTCCTTTTGGGATTTTAATCTTCAAGCATGTGTATGGTACATGGTCTTGATTTCCCAAGGCATTCTAATTTGGCTTAAAAATATTAGTGATTGGGTGACCTCTCACTTTGTCAAAAATTCTAACCTTTTTCTCTCACAAAGTTCCTAGTTTTTCAGTGTGTAGAGTGGCGATATGGGTGGCGATAGGGTGAGAACGGAGCCAAAAAATTGTGGATAATTTCGTAAGGACCCACTGGTTTGGCACATCTGTGTTGAAGGCGGTTTGGCGCCTTTGATGGAAAGCTTGGTGGGTCATGATCTGAAGTTGTCTACGTAATTTGCAAGTTCCTAGAAAGAAAGAAGGGTTGTCATGGGTGGTATCTCCTTTGAGGTGAATGAAGAGGTGATTGCTCATGCAACAAGGATGTCATACACTGGGAATAAGTACCCTAAGCACACAAAGGCTTAGGACAATGAAATCCTTAATGCTTTCTTTGTGGGTAATGAAAACATGTTCACTCTCAGTCCGACTTTGAAAGAGAAGCTCTCCCTTAGCCCTAGGACCAATTCTATCTCACTCTCATGAAGTATGTCACCTTAGAAGGTAGATATAAAATTTTCTATTTCTATCATTTGCCTCTCCTAAATCACCTTCGCCATAAAATATTGTTAAGATTCTCGTTTTTCTTACTTAATGATTTGGAAAGCTCTGTTGAGAACTGCATTGAAACTGCTGCCCAAAACCCTAAGGATTCTCCCCCCTGCCGCTCCACCAAGGCCTCATCTGGAGGCTTTATCATTTTCACCTCATGCTTTCCCCCCCTAAACCCATTTTTGTTGTTTGCATTGAGGAAATCGAACCACCTGCTCAAGCCAATATATCCATGGTTGAGTCTAAGGGTCCCAATGTAAAAACCCCTATTATGACTGTTGATACCCCTAAGCTTAAACCGAATGCCAAAAATTTGAAGGGGAATGCGGGGATTTCCCAGTCTAATGTTGTGATTGGTCTTTGCAAGCTTAATTCTTCCCCTACCAAGACTAATAGAAAACCTACTACAAAGAAGAAAGTGAAGGATGAGGAGAAGGGTTTGGTGGAGTTGTCGGCCACTGATAGCAGAGGGAAGAATGTGGTGGGAAAATATTCCAAGGGGGATACCATGGTTGTTGCTACAGTGGAGACTGGGGTTTAAAATACCAACATTAGGAGATCTGGTAGGTTGGCAAAAAATAATAAGAAAGTGCAAATTAGGGAAATTTCTTCTGATGAGGAGCGGTCTGACAGCAAAGTCAAGAAGAATGAGGAAGATTATGAGGAAGAGGAGTTTGTTGAAGGGCCTAGCAACTTTTTGGCCTTCAACAAAATGCTTAATGAGAACTCGGCTTCCTAGTCCTCTGACCCTCATGATGTGGAGTGTGCTGACATGGAAAAGACTGTGGATAAAGAGGTTGATCACAGTGTGTTGCTGGAGTAGATGGTGAAGCTTGAGAAGACATTTAGTGGCTTGACCAGGTTCACTGTCAAATTGATCCACTATGTGACTAGCACCCTCTCTGGTGTGCTTAAGGACGAGATGGATAAGGCTGATGATGATGGTCTTAAATGGGTCGAGGAGGATGTTGTTAACATCCTCTCTCATAATTGGGAGAATGCTAGTTAGTGTTCTTGTCAGTTGTTGGCTCGTTGTGTTTGTAGTTTTTTATGGTTAGTAGGATTTTGTCTTTTTCGAGACTTGATCTTTTTTGGCCCTTGAGGCTTGATGTGTAAAGGGTACAGCACCTTGTAAATGTTGCTTATCGTATCAAAAATTAAGTAAATAATAAATATTTATTTAATTAAAGGTTGGGGTAAAATGGGGGGAAAGGATGGAATTGGGTTAAATTAGGTGTGATTGGGTAAGGTTAGACTTTAGGTGTCTACTTTTTTCCCCTCTTTGATATGATGTCATAACTGTAAGAAGTGTTATATCAAAGAGGAACAAAACATAGTGGATGGAAGGAGATAAGGACTAGTGGCATGATGCCCCAGTCACTAGAGGGATGAGGAAGGATGGCAATGAGTATTCTACACTCTAAATTTCTTATAGTTGTTGGAATATGAAGTCAATTTTATTTTTATTCCAATAATGATGAATAGTCAACATTGATATCTAGCTAGTGCTTTTGGAAATTTGTATTCGATAAAGATTGCAATTTGGGTTTTTTATACTTTGTTGAAGTCATGTTTCCTATAATTTTTGAAGGTTGTAATTGTGAATTTTCTGAGAAATAAAATATGAAAGACCTTTTCCCATTTTTTTTTCATGGTATAATTTTACCAGGTTTTCCACTTAAATATTGTGTTAAATTTGTGCTTATTATTTTTCTCTATATATTATACACCATAAATTTCTTACAATTGGTATCAAAGTGAGGTTATTTGTGTAGAAGTTGTATTTTTTAGAAGTAAACAATGATAGGAAGCATGGTTACCAGATTTAAGGTGCAAAAGTTCGATGGTTCTAATTTTGCTTCATGAAAGCTAAAGATTCAAGCTTTATTGGTGAAGGATGGATGTACCCTAGCTCTCAAAGGGTTAGTGTCAAAACTTTCATTCATGATCAAGGAAGATTGGAATAAAAAGGATAGCATGGCTAGAGCAACAATCCATTTATCTCTAGCAGATTCAGTACTATTCAATGTTGCAGAGGAGAAAATTGCACATGACTTGTGGACTAAGCTCAAAAAGTTGTATGAGACAAAGTCATTGGAAAATAAAATTATGTTACGTAAGAATCTATATAATTTGAGAATATGTGACAATTCATCTGTCACAAATCATTTGAACAATTTTAACACATTGACAAGCAAGTTGGCTTCAGTGGAGGTGAAAATTGAAGAAGCGGATAAAGTAGCAATTTTATTATGCTCATTGCCTAAAACTTGGGATCACCTAGTTATGGCTCTTGGTAACTTGGGACCGAGTGGGAAATTGGTCTTTGAAGATGTGTTGGTCGTAATTTTTGAAGATTCAAGGCGAAATACATCTCAAGGATCTTCTCATGAAGCCCTAATTGCAAGAAGAAAAACTCAAGAAAGAGGAAATATTGAGCATGGACAAACTAGGTCCAAATCCAAGGGGCGAAAAAGATTAAAATGTTGGAACTGTGGAAAAAATGGACATGTCAAAAGGGATTGCAGGCTGTCAAAATCAAGCAAAGAAAATTCTAGTTCATAGGCATTTGAGGAAAACACAACAGAAGTTGAAACACCATCAGAAGACGGAGAGGTATTAACTACTAATCTGAAAGGCTCTTTACTTTATGAACTAGGATTCTTAATTCTGGTGTCTCCTTTCACATGACTCCACATAGAGACTGGTTTTCTACTTATCGATCATGTAATGGAGGTATGGTTTACATGGGAAATGACAACCTTTATAAAGCAACTAGTGAAGGTGACATAAGAATCAAGTTGTCTGATAGAATGGTAGCGACTATTCAGCATGTTAGACATGTACCAAGATTATAAAAAAAAAAATTGTTGCCACTTGGAGTTTTTGATGAACAAGGCTACCCATTCAATGGTGAAAATAGTTGTCTCAAGGTAATAAAGGGTGTGTTGGTTGTGCTAAAGGGAGAAAAAGTTTCCAATATTTGTAGTTTGGTTGAGGAAACTAGTAGTGGAGAAGCTGCAGTGGCATTTGATGTAGAAACAATCTCAGTATCAACCTAGCATCAATGGTTAGGCCATATGAGTGAATGTGGTCTCAAGGTAAGCATACTAGATAGAAATATTCTCCCAGGTGCCAAATGTAAAGATTTAAATTTTTGTGAAGATTATTTGTTTGGAAAACATAATAGAACGAGTTTTTCTAGAAGTACTACCAAAAGTAAAGATGTTTTAGAATTAATTCATTCAGATACTTGGGAAGCTCCTGTAACATCTATTGGGGGTTCATCATATATTTTTTCATTTACATATGATTATTCTTGTAAGGTGTGGCTTTATCTTCTCAAGAAGAAGTCTAGAGTGTTTTCTTATTTTAAGAAGTTTAAAGCAATGGTAGAGAATCATAAGGGTAAGGCTATAAAATATCTGAGAACAGATAACAGAAGAGAATTTTGTTCAGGAGAATTTAACCAATTTTTTAGTGAGTATGGTATTGCAAGGCAATTGATAGTTGCTAGGACACCACAAAAAAATGTTGTCGCTAAATGTATGAATCATACAAAATTATGGAGCGAGCTAGATGTATGTTGAGCACTGTTGGTCTAGAGCAAAAAAATTGGGTTGAGATTGTTTCTACGGTCTGTTTCTCGATCAATAGATCACCCACTATGAATCTTGATAATAAAATCTCTAAAGAAATATGAACAGGTAAAACTATTGATTATTCCTCTATTCATGTATTTGGTTTTGATGCTTATCCTCTTATTCCTGATGAGAATAGAAATAAGCTAGATGTGAAGTCAAAAATATATATTTTTCTTGGCTATATAGAAGGTACTTGAAGGGGTATAGCTTGTGGGGTACTACTGCCTACAAGGTTATAGTTAGTCAAGATGTTTATTTTAATGAAAAATCAATGCAAAGAGGTAAAGAACAACAAAGTACATAAGTTATTCCAATTGAGGTGGAAATTTATAATGATAAACTACACGTACCAGATGAACAGCTACCAAATGAACCATAGGGTGATATATTTCCCCTTGTAAGGAGATCCACTAGAGTATCCAAATCACCTAAAAGGAACTCTCCTACTTGTAAATTTGTTTATGCATTACTAGTTCTGATGTTGGTGAACCTAATTCATATCAGGAGGCTTGTGAAGCTGAATGTGCAAGAAAGTGGAGAGTTTCCATGCAAGAGGAGATGGAAGCTCTTCATAATAACAAGACATGGGAGCATTGCTATTGCCTAAGGGGCAAAAAACTATTGGAAACAAGTGGATCTTAAAATTGAAAAGATATATAAATGATAATTTGGAGAGGTATAAAGCTCAGTTGGTGGCCAAGGAGTATGCACAAAGGTCTAGTATTAATTTTGATGAATTTTTTTACCTGTTGTATGATTAAGTACTATTAGAGTTGTTTTAGCTCTTGTTGCTAGTTTTGATTTGGAGTTAAAATAGTTAAATGTAAAAACAACCTTCTTGCATGATGATTTCTTAGAGGAGATTTATATGCAACAACTAGAAGGTTTTGAGGAAGGAGACAAGGAGAATCGTGTTTGTAGGTTGATAAAATCCTTGTATAGATTGAAACAAGCGCCAAGGTATTGGTACAAGCGGTTTGATTCCTTCATGATGAGCTTGGATATTAGCAAATGTGAGGTTGATCATTGTGCCTACTTTCAAAGGTATGATGATGACAGTTTTATTATTTTTCTTTTGTATGTTGATGATATGTTGGTAACATGTCTTAGCATGAATAAAACCATCCATTTGAAAGCTCGACTTGCTAGGGAGTTTGAGATGAAGGAATTAGGTAGAGAAAATTAGATAATTGGTATGAGAATATACAAACAAAAATAAAGAAAATATGGCAGTCACAGAAAACTTATGTGGAGAAGGTTATGCAACGCTTTAATATATAGAATGCACAACTATTTAGTACTCCATTTCTTATTCATATTAAATTATCTTTAGAATAGTGCACTAGCACAGAAGTGGAGAAGACACAAATGTCTCATGTACCATCATCAATAGCAGTTGGTAGTCTTATGTTTGTCATGGTGTGCACTAGACTAGACATTGCACAAGCAGTGGAAGTAGTCAATCATTATATGGAAAATCTAAGTACTGAGCATTGGATAGTTGTGAAGTGGATTCTCAGGTATTTAAGGGGAACTTTTATTGTTGTTATCTATTACTATTGGTGTAATTAAATATGTTGTACCTTGTCCTAGGTCATGATTACACCTTAGTTAAGTTTACTTAGGGACCAAATAGAAGGTAGTTGGAGCTTTTCCACCTTTGGTGGACTTATCATGTTATTACTTTATCACTTCCACCTTTCGTGGACATATCATGTGATTACCTCTCCACCTTTTGTGGGTGATCTACCATTTGTGGTGATTATCACATTATCACTTTTCCACTTTAGGTGGAGTGATATATTTTTATAGTTGTCTCATGTCATAATATTACGACACTTGTCATAATCTTATGCCCCTCTATGTTCTCACCTTGGCTATATAACCAAGGGGTCTCCTATGTACATACAATCATCTCATATCATTGAATCATATTGATAAGAATACAATTCATTCTTGTCACATTCCATTCTCTCTCTTTTTGTGCTTTCCATTTGGTCTCAAGATCTTGGCAGCCATAGCCAATTCTAACATGGTATCAAAGCGGGTTGGGTGCCATTGTAGTCTTTTTCTGAAGAGAGATACCATATTTGTGGAGGTTCCATTTTTGGCTCTTTATCGCATATTCATATTGAAGCTTGCTAGTACAAATTTGAGCTCACCATTACATTCGAAAGGTTTGAGAAAGTCGATTTTGCCTTTTGTTTCGTCCAAATCGGACTTATAAGGCCAAATCTATGAGGGTTTGAAGTTGAGGAGTGGTTGCCAGATCCATAAGGTAGCTGCAATTTTGGAGCATTTTGGGTCAAATTTGACCCTGCCATCGCGTCCAGAAGGGCCAAAAACCCCAAGATCAACTGTCAATTCATCCATTTTAGAGCAAGTTGTCCAATGAGGCAAGAAAAAATTTCCAAGGGAGACATACGGCCCCCCAAGTCGTTATCATTGCACAGTCGGTACAATTTTAGAAAATAAAAATATTTTATTTATTTTTGGGAAATTTTTTTTTTTTTTTGAAAAATTAAAATCCCAGCAATCAATATTGTATTTCAAAGTTTCTTTTGAAAAATAAAACAAAAAAATAAAGAAGGGTCGTACCTTGCAAAGTCTGCAAACCTATAGGGTACCGCCGCCCTGAGGAGATGGCTACGTGGCGAGATTATATTCGCCTTCACAGGTTCTAGTGGGCCCCCACATACACCCGCCCCCTTTATAACCAACGGCGATCAGAAAATTCATCAATCGGCGTCCATCATTCAAATAACCCGATCAAAAATTCGACGGACCAAAAAGAAAAAAAATCCTACAAGAGGTCGGGATTTCTCATAATCGGTGCTGACTGAAGATTCTAGCGAATCTTCTAAAGATTCCACTGCCAGCCTCTAAAAAGAATATTTTGATAAGAAAAAGCAGATTCCCCATTGGTCAATTGAACAAAATATTCCGTCAGGGGAGGAGCATATTCACTTTTGATGTGCAGGAGGTCATCAAATTTAAGCAGGCAAGTTTTTGACGTCAGCACCACGTCACCATTTTCAAAAAAAAATTGCCCCCCTCATGGATTGATTTTTCATTTTTGCAGTCTGACTTCAGAAGGCTATATCTTTCTCATTTTGGCACCTTTTTTTGAGCATTTTTTTTTATTTGGGCTAATTTTTCACACTCTTCATAGTGGTGCAAATAGTTTTTAGTTTTGGTGCTTGGTTTTTCCAGAATTTGCAGATTCTCATAGGTGTTGTTGCTTCGTCCTCATTTTGGGAGCTCATATCTTGCTCCTACGATAACATTTTTGGGTGCAATTTTTTTTTGAAAGTGCATAATTTTTCGTGTACGTTTTAATGGTATGATCAGATTGATCTCATTTGCTATCAATTTTTCACTTTGAACTTGAGGCCTATTTTGGCAATTTGCATGTACCAAGATCAAGACCACTTCATTGTTTTTGGCAAGTGGCAACTGTAAACGCACTAAGTATAAAGTTCCAAATCATATATTGCTTGGGGGTTTCTTGATTAAGTGATTTGGGGGGTCTCTTGGTGCATTGCTTTGGTTTTTTTTCTTGTGCTCTCTTGTTTTCATGGATCATTCTAAGGTTCTGTTGCTCACATCATATAATTATTCAGCATGGCATCAAAATGCATGGAGTATTCTACTGACTGAAGGTCACTCTCTATATGTTGAAAATAAGGTACCTGAACCTATAAATGTTGATAAAAAGATAAAATGGATGATTGAACATACCAAAGCTCTTGGGTGTCTTCGTAGACTAGTTTCTCAAGATTTGTTGTTTCAAATTGAATCATGTAACAATGCTCATGAAGCTTGGGACAAATTAAAAAAATTGCATGGTACTAAGATGAAGTAAGAGGCTATCACATTGATAATGAATTGATGAGCCTTGATCCTAAGGACTTTGACAACATCCCAGACTACATCACTAAGGTTAATGATCTAAGAGAGGAATGTAATGCATGTGGAATTGATAAAAGGACATTCAGTTGGTCTACAATACAATGTACAAACTTGGTCCTGATTATGCTTCTTTTGTTTCTAGATTTCATACTCATAGATTGACTATGGGGTCTGCATATAATACACCTTCATTTGCATCATTTTCTGAGATGTTGATACATGAGCAACAAAAGCTTATCTCAATGGGTCTCATCAAGACTTCTAAATCTCAGGCATTGTTGGTTAGTCAAGTGAAAGAATCAAAATCAAATAAGAAATAGAAGAAAGCAAAGAATAATCCACATTCAGATCAAGCAAAGAAAAAATCCTCTTCTAAAGGCGAATCATCTAAGAAGGAGAGGCCTTTTTGTGCATATTGCAAGAAGGATGGACATGAAGAACATTATTGTTATAAGAAGGATATTGATGAGTTGAAAAATATTCTCAAAAGGAATCACTTTGATTTTCTTTCTGGAATGTCTAAATCACCTTCTTCTCCTTCAAAATAGTCTAAAAAGGACAAAGGTCAAGCATCTACATCAAGATATAAAGAACAAGCTCTTTGTGGTTTTTCAGGTCCAAGATCAGGGAGATGGCTTCTAGATTCAAGAGCATCTTATCATATGGCATCTTTACAATCTATCTTCTCTTCATTTCAGCCTTGGACTATGTCTCCTATCTTGATGGGAAATAATACATACATGAGTGTAATTGGGAAGGGATCTATTAGTTTTGGGGACAACACTTTTCAAGATGTTTTGTGTGTTCCTCATTTGACGAACAATCTTATTTTCATATATCAGATTACACATGGTGGAGATGGGAGAACTATGGAGTTCACACCTGATTCAGTCATCATTCGAGACTTGGAGAGTCAAGAGATCATTGCTACTGGGGTGGTTGATCATTCATCTCGGTTGTATACCTTTGCAGATTTTTCTTTTGATGGTGACATTGTTCATTCGGCTGTTGATCACACTTCTAGCATGAACCATGATTCAGAGGAGACTTTTGGCTTCTTGACCTTGGGAGTTCTCACATCAGATCCAGTTCTTGATCCATGCATTTTATCTCCTCCACCTATTGTTGCAATTGATGATGCTTGTTTTTCCATAGTTTTGGTTTCTTATGATTTAGTGCAGCAGGATATACATAGTCTTCCAGATATGGCTGCTTTGGATGACTTATTGATAGGTATTTCAGACTTGTTTGTGGAGTCTCATCTTGCAGATTTGGGGACATCATTGATGACATTCATCTTCTCTTTGATGAAGATACTTCTTCAATTGTTGCGAGGGAACACTCTGAACCT
Organism: Sequoiadendron giganteum; assembly: GCA_007115665.2. Classification (NCBI taxonomy): domain Eukaryota; kingdom Viridiplantae; phylum Streptophyta; class Pinopsida; order Cupressales; family Cupressaceae; genus Sequoiadendron; species Sequoiadendron giganteum. Next base: position 4,349,989 of record CM021106.1, on the reverse strand, counting down.
CTTGTTCATTATCTACATGATCATTCTTCACAGATTGGCATGTGTGGATACTTTTGGACAGCATTTGGAGGAGGCTTATTTGTCTTTAGAGGGGATATCTTTCTCTTTGGATTGTTCTCTACATTCATCTCTACTAGATTTTGGATTGTCCTCTTCAGCAGTGTGGCCTAGAACGCCTATTTTGAGTGTGTAAGCTTTCGACATCGACATGGAGACACTTGAGCATGCTTCAAAGACATCATCATACATCATCCATATTCCTGACATCCTGCATACATCCATGGTTTTGTTTCTTCCTAAGGGGAGGAACATTGTTCGACGAGATTGGATCATCTTCAGCATTCAATGTCGAGCTTCTACCATCATTGCAAGAGACTCAACATTGAGGGGGGTTTGTCTTGTCTCTCTTCTACTTCTCTCTTATGGGGGGTCTTTTTCCTTACATGGGGTTTCTACCTTCTCATTCTTCATTGAGATCATTTCCATTTTGTATCTTTTATCTCTCTTTTGGGGAGGATTTTTGTCCCACTGGGTTTTCTCCTTTTCTCCGTTTGTGAGAGATTTCTTTGCACTTATACATGGGTACCTAACATGGCCTAATTGTCAGGACCCATCTTTCATTGTTTTCTTTTGTGTACATTCTCCCTAAGTTGCACTTAAGGGGGGTGTTGGTGTAATTAAATGTGTTGTACCTTGTCCTAGGTCATGATTACACCTTAATTAAATTTACTTGGGGACCACATAGGAGGTAGTTGGAGCTTTTCCACCTTTGGTGGACTCATCATGTTATTACTTTATCACTTCCACCTTTCATGGACATATCATGTAATTACATCTCCACCTTTTGTGGGTGATCCACCATTTGTGGTGATTATCACATTATCACTTTTCCACTTTAGGTGGAGTGATAGTTTTTCATAGTTGTCTCATGTCATAAGATTGTGACACTTGTTATAATCTTATTCCCTTCTATGTTCTCACCTTGGCCATATAACCAAGGGGTCTCCTATGTACATACAATCATCTCATATCATTGAATCATATTGATAAGAATGCAGTTCATCCTTGTCACATCCCATTCTCTCTCTTTTTGTGCTTTCCATTTGGTCTCAAGATCTTGGCAGCCATAGCCAATTCTAACAATTACAATGGGAGTAGTCTTTAGGTTAATGGGTATGTGGATGCAAATTTTGGTGGAGATAGAGATAAGAGAAATTTTGTTAATGGTTATGTTTTCTCCTTAGTTGGAGGTGCAATTAGTTGGGTATCAAAGTTATAGATAGTGGTGGCATTGTTTACTACTAAAGTTGAATATATGGCAACACAGGCTAGCAAGCAGGCAATCTGGCTTCATAGAATTTTGGGTGAATTGCAGGTAAATCGGGAAAACATGGTGTGGCATTGTGACAACCAAAGTGCTTTACACTTAGCACGAAACTCATCATATCATGCCAGAACAAAGCATATTGATATTCAATATCACTTTGTATGTGAGGTGGTGGAAGGAGGACAAATATCTTTGGCCAAGATATACACTAATGTAAAGCCAACCGATATTTTGACAAATCCCACTGATAGAGAGAAATTTGTCTGGTGCAAAACTTCTCTAGGCTTGAATTTAACTTAATGATTGGCAGCATTGGCATTGGTCTTTTAGTATGAGGATTTATTTTCAAGAGATAAATTTGACTTCAAGTGGGAGATTGTTGGAATATGAAGTCGATTTTATTGTTATTCTAGCAGTGATGAATAGTTCGACATGTATTTGCATGAGTCACTTTTTATTTTTGGAAAATTTTGTTTGACAAGGACTCTCCAACTCGGATTTCTTATACTTTGTTGAAGTCATGTTTTCCGTAACTTTTGAATGTTGTTGTAATTGTGAATTTCCTAAGAAAAAAATACAAAAGATCTTTGCCCATGGTTTTTCCTAATATAATTTTACCAAGTTTTCCACGTAAATACTATCTTAAATTTGTGCTTATTATTTTTCTTTGTTTATTTTGTACTGTAAATTTCTTATAGGATGCCCCCTTGAGAATACAGGCTAGTTAAGAGAACACAAGTGTTCTCTTGAAATGGAAAGGAAAGGTGAGAGATAGGGATCAAGAAGTGGATGAAATGGAAGATGAATGGAAGTGAACGAAATATATGAAAGGGGAGATTGGTTATGTTCGTATGTAGAGAGAAATCCTAAGTTTAATATAGCAAAGGTGATTATGTACCAAGGTATGAGGAACCAAGGTGACAAGGTGATCTTTCAAGGACCTGACACTCAAACAAAAGGGTTTTCTTTATTTATACTAGACACCACAAAACCTTGTCAAAATATGTGAGGAAATTAGACTTCAAGAATGGGAGTCCTAGTGCACAAATGGTATAGAATGACCTAGTATGCAAAGGATGAATGTTCATACTAGAAGTTATTCTAGCACACACAAGGTGCACAAATACATAGTAATATTACAAGAATGTCCCACAAACATGGCATACAAGATAAATATTATACCCCACTTACACTATTCATAACACCAAAGATATAGAAAGATTTAAGTGGCCTTAAGTAAGTGTATTCATGGGTCAAAAGATAGATCAAAAGATAAATTAAAACAAAAAAAATCACTACTAAATATGTCATGCACCCAACATCTCTCTTTCCAGAAGATAAGATAATGATGATGATTAGGATTATGTCAGACTCAAGACTAAGGCATCCTTATGGGCATGGATGATTAGATAGATGAAGATGATAGGAAAAAGTATATAATGATAGGTTAATGTTCATCAACTAGGCACATGTGTGATTTCGTGATAAAGAGTGATGTTTACATGCAGTGTTTAGTTTTTGTTCAAATATAAGTTTGAGGAGCACTAAAATTTATTATGGATGGTTTGGGATAGGATGGGGTAGTGTGTTTAGGTGGTTTTTTATTATGGAATGAAGCTTTTATTGTGGTATGAAATGATGTGTGAAGATGGATGCAAATATTATCATGTTTTCATCTCTAGATCTATCCATATTTCCTCTACCAAACATTGTATCATTTATTTGCACATCATAATCATTTTTATTCTTTCTCCCTCATGTTCTAAGTGATTTGTCGGTTGAATCTTCTAAAGTGAATTAATATTGGTCTCTTAAATCAATGGAAGCATCACCTCTACCATATGTACCAACTAATTCAATATCATGAAGATCATATGTAGTTTACTAGAACTTTTCTCTCTCTAGTGAGCTTGCTATCTTCTTGTGTTCGCAAAATTCTTCTCCACATTTGCCTCTAGCTCTTCTTCAACCTTCCATAACTAATATTCATTTTGCAATTAAATTCTTGATTTGATGATCGAATGGAGTCACCACTCCCCTCAATCAAAGAAGACAAACTTTTACAGCAAATATCTATATGATACTTGTGAGCACTAAAATAATTCCCTTAATCATCATTAATTATCTATTATCACCATCAAATATTCATTATCTATTATTAATAATTATTGTAGACATCTAAATTATTCCACCTAACCCTAATCGACACCATGTTATTGTTAATTGCATCCATTTATCATTTATCACCTAATTAGTTAATAAATATTTAATAATTTTCATTTATTTATTTCCATTGATCACATCACAAATCATTTATTAATATCCATTTAATCCATTTAAAAAATTATTATAAATTTACCATTTATTAATAATCTCCATTTATCTATAAATGATAATTATTTAATTAAATGATAACTAATTGATAGATATATTCAAATCAAATTTCATTTTCATCTCTTCAGTCAATTATTTCTTCTCTGATAAGTTAACTCCATCCCATTTTAAAATATCAATCTTCTCTCATCAATTAACTCTGTTTGATTTTAAGATCTTCTTCTTCATCCACCAGTCAACTCAATCTTCAAATGAAAACTTTATGTGCATAATTAATCATTTATTAAATCGAATAATTCATTATTATTTCTTTATGATTCAAAATGGAATTTTTTATTTATCATTTGAGTTGACTCCATAATTCAGTTAACTGGAGTCTTTACTCTTATCATCATCTTCCATTTGATTTTTCCTTGAAAAGACTATAAATATGATCTTTTCTTCATCTATTTGGTATCTCGCATCTTATGCAAATCAACTCTGTTGAAATATATCATCAATCAAAATCAATCAATCATAATCGAGTCTACTATTAGGGTGTTGAGATTTAGAATCCACATCCAAACAAGCAAAATTATCATCTTTTTTAGGTTTGTAGGGGGATCAATAAAATAAGGAATTACATTTGATTTTTTTATTTATGTTTTCAGGTTCTTTTAATTTCTTATTTTATGATTTCATTGTATACAATTATTATCCACCATTATTATTAGTCATTTAATTAAATAATAATTTATTATTTAATTAAGATGAGTTAATTATTCATTTCAAACAATTATAATTATCATCTCATATCTTCTCTATTAGCTAATTCATTCTTCAAGTTAATGAACTTCATATCTAATTATTTATTTAATGAATTAAATAATTCATTGTTATCTCCTCATAGCTTCAAAATATAAAATTTACCTCACTAATTTTAGTTAACTAATCTATCTTTCCATATTAACTCCACAACTAGTAGAGTTAACTTTGATCTTTTATTGAATCTCTATCATCTATCTAATCTTTTGAAAGTCTATAAATTCACAAATTTTGATAATCATGAATCTTTTATACCAAATCACTTTATCATTTTTATCACTCAAAAATCAGTAATGATACACTACTGAGTTGAGCATTCACATTATTCAAGTATTGAGCAAATTGTTTCAACACACTTGGTCTAAGGCATTAGAAAGATGGTTTGAAGATCTATATAGTGGATAATGATTTCTCCAGATTGTGCACCAATAATCAAGTATAACATTTGAAATTTGCCCTTCATTTTCCAAACTTCAAACGCTTATAACTTTTGCATACATTTTTTTTTAATGATTTTAAAATATATATATTAAAAAATCATGAGCAACTTAATGGTGTCATATTTTTCTATTGAAATCCTTTATTTTATGTTTTGGCTAATCCACTGAATGTAGTATTTTTGGTTGGCTAAAGAATAAAATTTCAAAATCTATCTCTTACAAGCCAAAGAACAAACTTTCAAATTGTTAATCTTGTTGTTTTGTAAGATGGTTTGAAGAAGACTTGTTTATAGACCTTTTTCAATTTATGTTTACCTTGTCTTCTTTTTGTTGTGTTTGATAGCCATTGCTATTGGGATTAAAATTCACTTTCACGCTTCAATTTGGATTCTCTTCTCTCGTACGCTTGCATGATCTTGAGAATCTACAACACTTTTTTCCAAATTTATTTTCATGGATTATGCCTTGGATTTCATCACCAAGGGGATGACCTCACTCTAACAAAGTATAAAGAGCAGGGGATGAATCGTAAGACATGCCTCTTGGAAGTTGAAATTTTTCTATTCGAGCTAATCCCCCGAGAACTGTATACCTTGGGGAAGTAAAGGAAAAGGGTGGGAAGTAAAGGCACCCACTATCTTCTTGAGAACTGAACTTTCAAAGTTTGAAACCCTGAAATATGCTTGATGCTTGTAAATATCCATTGGAAACAATAATGAAGAACCCCTACAATGATAAAGGAACTTGTATTTATAGTATCTAAAAGTTATGCCCTCATCCATTTGCAAGAATTAGATGGAGATTTGAAGTGTCAAAACCACCCACTACAATAATGGTGATCTGTGTGATTAACGGCTAGGAATTGGCATTATAACCCTTGGAAGCTTAAATTTCAATCACCTCATTGATGACTTTCTGCAACCACCTTCCTCTTTCTACCACTAGAAGTACATATGAATCTATGCCTTTAAGATGAACAATTGTTTCTAGATGGAATTGTTGATTGGGTAGTTGTAGAGTCTATCAGGTGATTAATAATATCTTGGGTTGTGTTGGGAGGTAGGTAGGAGTGAACAAGACAAAACATGGGAGTTTCAAAGTTTCAGAGATCAAGGGTTGGGTATACCTCATACCCCACACCATTGTTGGGAGATTGGGGATGACAAAGTATTCATCTATTTAGGCATGCACATAAGAATAGGTTTAAACTCGCAATCACAATGAGATAGTGTAGTGAAAAGTGTTAAGGATCAAATTTTGGGGATATCAAGGAAAAAGTACTCGAGTAAAGGGATGATCAAAATTGCAACTCCCAAAAGTAACTTATTGTAAAGGATTTCGGAGTCAAGGTTCTAGTGAAAAGCATATTGATAAGAAAAAAAATCCATACTCCAACAAGGGTAATGCAAAAGAGGGTGGTTGGAGGAAATGGATGCTGAAAGGGAAGACTCTAAAATTCTAATAGGGAAAATGGATGAAGGTGGGAAACAAATGATAGATATGTTGGGATGGGAAAGTGTGATATCTTGGTAGGGACAACGAAACAAGGATTGGATAGAAAGGTATACTAGGAAAGGAAATTTTGAAATTTTGACATTCTAACACAATTCTTAAAAAATTAAACAACAAAACCTCCACACTTACAAATTTTGAGACCCTAGCAACTTCCAACACATAAGAGGGGAAAAAGAGTGATCACAAAGAAAATTTATAAAAATAAACAAACTTAAATAGATTTACTAAATTTCAAATTGGGTCCCAACAACTACATTATAGAATATCATTCTAAGTCCCTTTAGTTTGTCCTTAACTTCATTGATAACCTTTTTATCGTCCCCCTTGTATAATACAATTACTGCTAAATTGGTGTCACATTGCTTTGCATTACATTTTACCTAAATACATACCCATTCATCTTTGATTACCACACTCTAGGTTGAAGAGAAATAATACCAATAAACTTATGCACAAAAAGGAATGCTTGCCTATGTTGTAAAATAGAATTCCAAAAAATGTCATAGAATAAGCTTCTTATTGTTCCCCTTAATGACTAAGTCATACAACACAATTGCTACAAAATTGATCATGTGTTGCTTTGCATTACCTTTTTACCTAAATCCATACTTCTTTACATACCCATTATTCCCAATCATATTTGATTGCCACACTAGGTTGAAGAGAAAAAATACCATAAACTTATCCAACAGAACCAATTCTAACATCTAAAATGTAGTAGAAAGAAATTATACCCATTTATATTTGATTGTCACAGTTGAAGAGAAAAAATACCAATAAACTTACCCAACAGAACCAATTCTAACATCTAAAATGTAGTAGAAAGAAAATAATAGCACTCTCACAATATAACAAGATTATTTACCTTAAAAAAAATTAAAAAAATAAAACCGAAAACCAGCAGAAATAGCAATTGTGGACAAGTGTGCAATCAGTCAGCAGTGAAAAACATGCAAAATATACAATACAATCTAACATAGGTACCAACCTATATAACTCTGCTATCAACTTAAAGGTATAATATTGGATGCGACTTGGAAAAAGCTTTCTTAACCATCAGATACCTTTTCCACCCATATTATGCTGCTAAAACCAAGATTACTCAAATAGCATTCCACTTTTTTATTGATGCAAACACCTTTTCATAATCAGTCTAGCGAAATAGTTATTTGTAGTTGATTTTGTATACCCATTGGCAGTCAATAGATTCAACCCCTGACAGACAACTCCTACAATTCATAATTTTTTTGTGCTCACCTTCATTAATTGTCTGCTTGAAATTTGGTTTTATCCTTATTGCCGACATGGTTATACAGACCTAGACACACCCACTTGAATCTGTGGATCTAGCTATCTTGCTTTGCCTATCTTGAAAGCAGCTTTATTAATTTAGTTGAGATGCGGAATCGACCAGACTGTTATGTATGTTACAACTTTGTACCTCCCTCTTTGGAATTTAGACTTGTCAAAGAAAGATTTTCAATTTTTCTACGCCAAATGCATGAAAACTTTTCGAACTTCTTTCTTATTCTTGATTTTTACAATAATAAATAAATTCAAAATCCTCAAATTTGCATCTTGGTAAACATCCTCTTATTCTACATCCCCCTGCATTTCTAGTTGCGTTTGTTTAGAATACTTGTTATCCAGATTCTATTAAATGTGATGGAATTGCATCTCAACTTGCAAGTCTCGCAACCCCCATTAAGGGGGTAATTGAGAAAAAAAAAGAAAAGGTAGCGACTCCTTTTGGATCCTGCCTAAGAGGCATGAGTAGTGAATTGTGCATGTGCAGGTGCAGGTGCAGGTGCAGGTGCAAAATCCAATTGTTTCAATTTCAAGCATTCTTTCTTATCATGCGCTTCAAAAGAATTGTTCCAACTCCACAGTTACAGACTTCGTCCATGCGACTGCTCTGTAAACTACAATTTTTCCTTATTATTGTACCATCAACCAGCCGGGAGAAATTTTCATGTCCATATCGTCTGACTCATCTACAAATGTGCATGATTCGTTAAAAGTAATCATAATGAGACTCAACCACGACCGTCCATGATTCATTAAAAGTAATCACAGTGAGCCTCTTCCATTTGTCATAATTATCTCAGATAAACATTGAAAACTGAGGTCTTTCAAATATTTTATAATGAGACTCATCTACGACTGTCCATGATTCGTTTAAAGTAATCATGATGAGCCTCTTACATTCGTTACAATTATGAAACCCCGTCTTATCTCAACCTCAGATGAAGCTTGAAAACTGAAGAGATTGATTGACATTTTCAAATATTTTATTCCTCAAAAGAAACTAATTTTCAAAAAAAGCACCATCTCTCTTCAACTGGATCAAATCCAGTACCGTTCCAATTAAGAAGTCAATGGGTTCCCCTTTAACTCTGATTGAATTTATTGTTTCAAATAAAAAAAGAAATCAGCGTTAAAAGTTGACTCGTAGAAATGTACGAATCTTGTTATCGAAAATTTACCTGCTCTAAAAAGAAATCCAAGAATCTGCCATCATTATACGGTATCTATCACACCAATCATTGTGATACGAAGTAATTGGCCATGATCCTCTTTCAATTCCAGTCATCAGAACAACCCCCAAAAATCATGAGATAAGGAACTTGAAGTTTGGATCGTAAGCTCAGATGTGGAACTTCTGAGAAACATAATCTCTGATGTACAAAACAGTAGTTGTTTATTCGTTACCTCCACACATAATAGTTGTAACAATATGAACCATTTGACACATGCAAAATGAGCAGTCTGAAACAATGTTTAGAAATCAACAGTGCGAGATTAAATCTTGAAGAACTCCACGCCAACGAGGAGACAGCATCAACTAAAAGTTATATTTAAACTTTTAGCAGAGCATATCTTTTAACAAGTTTATTAAGCTCAACTTTGGCTACTCTCTTAAATGAGTAAGATTATATAGTCCCCTGGACGGAGGAGTTTCATTTAAATGATTAGATTGATTTATTCTTCTGCAAAGAACAGTGTTTCATTGTAAACAGTAGTTTATTTAATCTGCACAGAATAGCGTTTTATTCAGGGCAAGACTTACAGAAATACCATTTCTCAGTAACTTGCAGCATTATACAGTCACAGATTTAAATGATATTCAGAGCTAGGCTCTTTCAGAAATCTACATTTCTCAACGACAGACAATGAATGCTCATTCAATTAGCAAGCATTTTAAATATTCTGATACTACCATTTCAACTGCCTTCCGTCAACTACTACCATTTCAACTCCTTTTTCTTTTGTTTTTAAGCCCTGCAAGTTTCCTTCATTGCTGCGTACTTGATAGGTAAATAATAAAAAAGATTCATCTGTGGCCTGGTATGTTTGGTCAACCAGTGAGGAATGAAACCGTTGACCAGGTTCCCACTCCCACCGGCTCCCCTGCACCTTAAAGCGGTGACCATTAAGACAACCAGATGTAAGGGTCAGACTTACCACAGTGAACTACAGGTACACCAGTCAATAGCACGTATTGTACCATGCCACTGGAATGGGACCCAGTTTACCCTTGAAACTTGAGAAAATATATTTCAAACTATAACATGCTCATTTAGCACACAAGAAATAAAATATTGAATTAAAAAAAAAAACTTTATAGTCATTTAGCACAAAACATATAAAAAAATTGAAGGAAAATCAACGTTGCACCCTTTACATATTATCTCATATTCAAATCAACTTGCTATTATATATTCGAACTTAGAGATTTGAATTTCAGGATGACCAGAATGAAGAATCTTTTAGAGCTCATTTTTGTTGAGCAAACCATCTGCTGATCGCAATCATCCCGCAATGGAACATCATTATTACATCTAAACGGATTGGGGCACAAAGGAATCCCCTCATTACACCAATTATAGAAATAAACAATTTATGCTTTCTCTCTTTGTTTTCCAAAATCTGTGAAGTTTTTCATTTTAACTACGGTTTCAAATGTACACACTTCTTACAGGCCCAGTAAACAAGCTATATTAATTACAGATTACATGGATTAAAAAAAAACTCGTATTGACAGTTACGTGAGGATAGTAATTACAAATTAAAGTGATCAAAATGCCCTTGCTGACAGTTCCATGAGGATAGTAATTGCAAATTATAGTGATCAACACTGAGAATTGCATAAGGATAGTAATTACAAATTACAGTGATCAAAATGCTCACACTGAGAGTTGTATAAAGGTAGTGATTACTAGTTACAGTAACATCCTAAAGACAATTAACAGTATGAAGTTTTCACAATCCATGATAGATTAGTACAAAATTTATTGATTAGAACTGTGCAATTTTTATCATCAACATTTCGGACCATACTCAATGATCCATCCATCATTCTTCTCTCTTTCTGCACAACATCCTGATGATGAATCATGATGTATGATCCAAAACATTGATAAAAAATGCACAGTTTTAATCAAGAAATTTTGTACTTAACCCTAAAGACAATTTTTTTTAATTTTGATTTTAGGTAGGTCCATATAAGACTATAATCGGTTCTTAGAAGAGGACTACAGACAGCTAGTTTTTTCACTTTGTCAAGACTTAATAAATGATTTTCACCTTCAATTTCAGAAATGTTGTGTTAAACAAATCCCTACTAGCTAATATATAACAAAAGCATTAACATGACTTTCCAACTGCCCACTAATGTTAAAAACATTCATCGTGATTTTGAAGCTAGTAACACTTAAACAATCGAAAGAGCAATTAGCTTATTTCTCTAATTTATAAATCGGGAATTTGTCTTATATAACTGTATTCTTTCAGCCTTACTCATTACAGATATACATTAAACCCATTAAATTGGAGTATTTCTAGAAAATAGGGTCCACCGAACAACAAAACTATACCAGTCCAAAGTGACTTTATACATACATAACATCCATTAAATTAAAATCTGTATTTCGCTATGTCAGATTTTTCTCTAAAACAACAATTCACCAAAAGCAACAAGCACCCCTGAACCGTGACCTCAGGAAAAAACAGAAACTGTAAAATAGTGCCATCTGGCTAGTCAATATGCAATAGAATGTGATAGTGCCAGGATAGTGCCAAATAATTTTGTAACAAATCAAGAACCTACACGACACTTTCTCTGGTAATTACATCAAAATTAAGTACACAAAATGACTTTAATCCCTATGGAAAGAGCTCCATAAAATAAAAAGATAAAAATCCCATTTGTCTATTTGAACGCAATAGTAGTTTCAATGTTCCATCATGCAAACAAAATATGCACACATTTTACATATTTCGCCATGTTTAGAACATTATATTTTTATGGCATCTAATACTACAGGAAAAGAAGGTATTAACAGACATCCACAAAATAGAAATCAAAATCATTTCAACACTCCATGACAGGCAGGACCCAAACTAAGGCAAAATAAGTAGTTAAATACAAAAACCATGGGAGTTATTTTAGAGTTGATGTCATGTGGCAGACAAATATTGATTCATACCCACTTCCCCGGGGGCAAAGTACTGTATACACTATACAGATATGTAGGCTGAAAATAAAAACAACAATATTATGCACGTTTAAAAGTTTCATACCTAAACAATAAAGAAAGTCGATTGTTTTTATCTACTGATGTTTTTACTCACTCACAAAAAGAGGTTTTCATGAACAACTCATTTTCCAAGCAAATCCAGAAGATATGACATAATATAATGAACTGAACCTTGCAAGCAGATTTTCCAGTCCCACTTGTTATTCAATGTGTAACAGGTAAGCTGAATGTAACACACTAACTGGACACAATATGCTCTTTTACATTGAATGATTTTCCAAGATCATCAGTTGAAATCTTTGTGTAGTTTCAACTCACCAACCATTAAATATTGCAACTTGGCACTAAGCCCTCAACCAAAATACCAGGATCTACCTATTGCAACTCCCTCATTGCTCTCCTATATTAATCTCTGATGTCAGCCTTACCTAACAGGCTGCTGGTTGTAATGATTTTTCTCTTTCTTTTTAGCAGCAGCAAGCCTAGCAGCTCTTGCAGAAGCCTCTATGGCAGCTGCCTTAGCCGCAGCATCAAGCTCTTTGCTCGACTTCTTCTTTCTTAAAGAAGCAAGCTTTTTAATACGCTCTTTATCAATAGGTGCATTACTATTTTGATCTCCATCCACAGCCTCTTCTTCTTTTCTAGAATTTTCACCATCAGCAGGTTGTTCCCCTTCTCCATCTTTTACTTTACCTTCCCCTTCCTTTGCATGGCCCTCTTCATCTTTAGGCTCCTTGAAAGATTTTTCTTTCTTCGCCTTCCTCCGCTTTGAACTTTTACTCTCTGTAAGAATTGTACCACCCTCACTATTCTCTACTTCTCCGTTTGGTGTTTCTGATTTAGCGTCTTCAACAGTACCTGCAAAAGCATTCACTTAAAATCACACAACTAAACATGACACCAAAAAAGTTAACACCCGTAGTAAAAGGATTATTATGAAAAAAATCATTAAAAATCACTTCACTATCATTCAGTATATTTGCTTCAGTAGATTATATGCTACAATAGGGCAGCAACTCTTCCTAAATATCGCAAATTTACATATGATATAAGAATAACACATCAGCATGATAAGCTCGTAACAGTACCACAGAAATCATGGATACAAACTGAATCCACTGAACAAGGTAGGATTTAAATATTACACTCAACCTTGGGGCAAAACCTAAGCAGAAGAAATCAAATAGAACTTGGAGTATAAATACCATTAGAATCATCTTTCTGTTTTGTTTCAATGCCTAGCTCTGCTAAAACTGCATCAAGCTCAGCCAATTCCTTCTTCTTCAATTCTTTCTTTGAAAGCTGCTTCTCTGGTTCTTTGGACAGAACAGGAGGAATAAATGTCTTACTTATCACAGGTTCTGGAGGAGAAGATTCAGTTTCATGATCCTGTTCCTCCTCGATATCATCGTCAACTTCATCAAAACCGTCCTCTTCCCCGTCACTTTCCTATGAAAGAAAAAATGGACCAAAATTATTAGAGAATTTAGGATGTAATAGTATTTAATTTAGAATCAAACAGCCACTAGTATACAACATGCAAAAGATTTGTGCATTACAACAAAGAGATATCGAGAATAACTGAATTGGCAACAAGAAAAAGCATGGAGTCTAGGAAACACTACTGTGTTGAACAAGAATGTAGACAAGACATTGACCCCAAGTTTCAAACTATCAAAAGGCTTAAAACTTCCGGCTTAAAAATTCTTTGATGTGCCCTCCTCTGCCCTAGACGTTCTTCTCACACCCACATCAAGTTTCTCCATAGCCAGATTTTTTCTCTACCTCCAGCCCCATTTGTGCCCCTGTCAATCTTATAACCATGTTGAGGGACCTATATAACATGACAACCTTCAGCACAACATCCATGGGTATTCTATGAATAAGGATTGTGTTGTAACTTGGAAGACATGGATCCTAATATTGGTATCCAGCTAAATTGATAGTTCGGGAATGAATTCAGGGTTTAGTTCACCAGTACAGCGATTTATTTTTCCTGGGTTCCATACAGCTGAGCATGGCAGAAATATATATATAATAATATATATCTATATGGATGGCTTTTGTTGCTGCCAATTTCTACCTACAGAACAGCACCTGCTCTTCTTCATTTATTCCTTCTCCCTAGGAAATGATCATGTGGATGCTGCAAATAAACCTCTGCTTTCCTCATCTCAACATGCTTCCACTCTGAAGTTGTCATCTGCTGGCGTTGGAGACCGCAAGGGGTTTGTTCAGGCACCTCTGCCCTTAGATATCAACCCAATTTTGGTTCAGCGGCAGAATGGACCCTACATCAATCCTATTTCATTGAGTTCCTCCCAACTTAGGATTTCATATTTTGCTCCTCAGTCTGATTGAATCCCTTCTTTACTCCAGTTGAGATCAAAAGTTTTAGAGGAAGTGGCGCATTATTCAGACCTTGGTGTTATTTATCAGATTAACAATTTTTGGCTGAGCCTTGTGGATCTCCATGTATGAATTTCAAAGCACTGGAAACCTTTTCTCTCTTCAGACTTAACTATCTATCCATGCTCACAAGGCTTTTTGTTGTTATTTCAGTTGACATAGATCAGGATTTTATTTGTGAGCCCTGTCTGGGTGCATTTGCCCAATCTTCCCCTGCAGTTTTGGCACCCTTCTAGTTTGGAAGCCATTGAAAACTCCTTGGGGAAGCTCATTTCAATTCCTCTAGGGACTAAAGCACTTTCTCATCCTATTGAGATGGACTTTTCAAGGTTTTTTGTTGTTATTTGCATCGATGTGTAGATCAGGATTTTATTATGTAGAGAGGTTCTTGAGTTTGGGGTACTGCTCCTCCCTGTGTGAATCATTGGCTTCCAAATTTCAACCCTTCTTTGGATTCTCTGCGAGCCCTGTATGGGTGCATTTGCACAATCTTCAATACTTGTTTTTTAAACTACTTGTTTATCTGTGGCATTCTGAAATCTAAATTTGTAATGTCCCCTTTTTTGAGGGTATACCTGATTTTTGCCCAAAAATAACAATTCCAACAAATGCAATTCAATTACAATTAGGATTCTATAAAATTACATAATTGAAATACAATTTAGAGAAAATCTTAATTAATTAATATCAAGGATCTATGATAATATACAAATAATCTCTATTGAAATCAAAATATCCTAAATTCACTTGTATCTATTTCATAGCTTATTTCCTAAGTTACCGAATCATGGGTCTGAGGGCAATGATTCCAAAGACGTCCCGATTCGGAAACGGAATCGGGTACAAAACGGGTTGGAATCGCATAGGATACGAATTTTTCACTGTGGGTACGATTCCAAATTCGTGTGTCGTTTCTAGTCAATTCCGCCGTTGACATGGTGTTTCAAAAACGTTTTTTGATCGATTCCAACTTTTGATTTGACGTTTACATCGAATGAAGCAATTTTTTAGGGCAAAACTGCAACTTAAACACTCATTTCGTGGCACTCAACTTTGTTCGTTTTTCTTTTCATTCACAAAAAAAAACACACCCTGCAAAAACGAGAACAATGCTCGACCTACAAAAAACGCACCCTACAAAAACGAGAACAGTGTTCGGCCGGTAAAAGGAGGAAGAGTAGACACGACCAGGAGTAGGAAGACACAACCAGGAGAGACGACCCAAAGACTTGCACAGGAAAACGTAGTGCGCAAGAGGTAGGGTTTATTTTTATTTTTTCCTTCAAACTCCAAAGTCTTGCGAAATTTGTTTGCAAATTTTTTTATTTACAATTTTGTAAGTCGTAAGTCTGTAGAAATTACAATATTTAAAATCTTTTCTATATTTATTTTTAATATTTTAGTTTTAGATATTTTAAATTTTTTAAATATCATGTAATTTGTAAACAATATTTATAGTTTATTAAATTATTTTGATTTACATTTTTAATCTTTTTAAAGTTTTAGTATTGCTTTCATAATTTTCACATATAGAATAATTTAAAATTTAAGATTTAAAATATATAATTATACTTTTTTAAAATAAAAATAATATAATCTCATAATATAAATATATACAAATTAATATTTTATTATTTTACTTCGAATTTTACATTTTTTTAAATATTATATTTATATATTATAAATATAATTATATAATTTTGAAAATTTATAATTTAATATTTAGATTTTTAATTTAGCATTTTAGCTAAATAAGTTTCTTATTTAATTAATTAATTTAATCAAACTTTTTTTAACAATTTTTAAATTTAAAATTGCTACTTGCAGGTTTATCATGGCAGACAGTTCAACTTCCGTTGGCAATATTAATCCCTCTTTCAAATTTGACTTGGCTTCACCGTTATGGAGACATGTACAAATAGTAGTTCTAGGTGGGGGGACATGTGTTTGGATATGCCCAGGGTGTGAAAAGAAACACACTAGTTCCTACAACCAAGTGAAAGCGCATTTGTGTGGAGTTACTGGGAAGGGAATTAAACCATGTCTAGGAAAAAATAAAGTACCCGTACCATCTCACATAACAACGGGATATATTGCAAAGCAAGAGGAAGCAGAGGAAAGGGTTCAAAATAGAACGAGGCATCCATTGAGTACAGGAAGGGGCTCAAAGATGCCATCTACTTCATCTCACACACATATTGGTCGTCTTGACATTGTAGTAGAAAGCCATCCTTTTCTGAGAGCAATTGAAGTTGAAAATGTCAATGAGGCTAATGTTTCGAAGAGAGCAAAAGGACCGTTGGAGAATGCATTTAATAATGATGCAAGACAGCTTGCTGACCAAGCCATTGGAAGATGCCTATATGCAAATGGTATCTCTTTCAATGTTGTTCGATCACCTTATTGGCAAGAGATGATAAGAAAAGCAAATGAAGCTCCAAAGGGGTACACAAGCCCAGGTTATGAGAAGGTGCATACCACTATATTGTCAAAGGAGGTAAAACATATAGAAGATGCATTATATCCTGTCAAAGCCTCATGGAAAGAAACAGGTGTGTCTATTATTTTTGATGGATGGAAGGATGCAAGAAATAGACCATTGATTAATTTGATTGCGGTGTGCCCTAAAGGGGCAATGTTTCTAAAGGCTGTGGATTGTGAGGGGCAGGTAAAGGATGCACAATTTATTGCCGACATCCTTATACAATGCATTAATGAAGTGGGGCCTTAAAATGTTGTCCAAGTTGTAACGGACAATGCGAAGAATTGTAGAGCTGCTGGTATGATAGTTGAGTCACGATTCCGACATATATTTTGGACACCTTGTGTTGTGCATTCCCTCAACCTCATGTTGCAAAAATTGGGTACAAAAATAGATTGGATCAAACAAATCTATGCTAAAGTTGAAGAGATCCAAATGCTCATAACAAATCACCACATGTCGCAAGCTATCTTTAGATCATTCTCGCGACTAGAGCTACTGAAAGTAACTCAAACTTCAAACATTGCATTTTTTTAATGTTGTGTTTTACTTCAATAATTTATTTAGAATACATACATATATATATATATATATTGATTTTAGTTATTTACCTTTTATTTTCAAATAGGTGGCTGAGACTAGATTTGCATCCAACAAAATCGTCTTGAGACGACTTGTGAAGGTGTGAGAGGCACTTTCTGCTATGGTCATTAGCCAATCATTGTCTATATGGAGGCAATCAAACAGTGAGAGGGCAGCAAATATAAAACATAGGATTCTAGATGACATTTGGTGGGATCGGGTGGAATATCTTCTTGCTTTCACCGAGCCCATATTGAGCATGATACGCTTTATTGACATGGATAAGCCATGCTTAGGGGAGCTTTACGATGGCATTGACTCAATGCTTGAGAAGATGAAAAGCATCATATGTGCAAAAGAACAAGATCCTAAAGAAACCTTCTTCAAAGAGGTGCATGCAATTTGTGTTGACCGGTGGAACAAAATGACCACCCCACTACATCTTCTTGCCTTCTCATTGACTCCTTAATTTTATAGCCACCAAATCCTTGCTATACCAAACAGATTGCCACCATACTGTGATATAGAAGTCAACGATGGGTTTAGTAAAGCTCTTGTTAAACTCTTCCCTAATACTGAGATGGAAGATGTAGTTTCAAGTGAATTTGCTAGCTTTTGTGACTCTAATAATCATACTCCTACTGCTATTTGTGACAAATATAAGAAGGATGCTCACTCTTGGTGGTACCTCCATGGCTGCAAGATGCCGCACCTCCAAGTTCTTGCAATAAAAGTCTTATCTCAAGTAAGTTTTAACTTTTTAAGTTTTATCATTTAAAAATTTTAAAACTAAAATGCATTATTTTCAAATTTGAAGTTTGGTTTACAATTTTTCTTAATTTAACAACTCTAATGAGAGCTCCCTTTGCTTCAATAGGTTGCTAGTTCTTCTTCAGCTGAGCGGAATTGGAGTACATACTCCTTCATCCACTCAGTCAAGCACAATTGATTGGCATCACACAAAGTAGAGGAGCTAGTTTATGTTCATTCCAACTTGCACCTTCTTACTCACAAAGAGGATGAGTACAAAAAAAGGGCAGCAAAGATGTGGGATGTAGAACCGGAGCAAGCTGACATAGATCTTTCTTTGGCTGCAATTGCACAATCTTCTTCAATTTTTGAAGAGTCAAGTAGTCAACATACCTTTAGTGCAAGTGCTAATGTGGTTCCATCATCTAATGTTAATGTTGATGATGATCTTAGTCTTGATGATGAGCCATTTGATGCAATTGCAGATTAGTGAATTGGTTACTGTTTATATTTTTTGTTAAACAATGATTATCTATCATGACATTCAAGTTTGATCCTTTTGATATTGAAAACTGAATTTAAATTAGTATATTATGTTTCAAAAATTGAAATTTGTTATGGTTTTGTTTATCATATCCATTGGTATACGACATTCTAAACTTAATTTTGTTTCTAGGTTGCATATATATATATATATATATATATATATATATATATATATATATATATAAATATTTTATTGTATTTTTGTACGGGTGTACCCAATTCTGTACCCAACCCCCCCAAAAAAATGGCATACACACATACTCATACCTGATTCGGCAACTTAGCTTATTTCCAATAGCCAACCACATTAGGAACCCAATAGAAAAGCTTGATAGGATACCAGGAGACTATCCTCTTCAACCAAGCCCAAGGGCACGGAATGAGCCTCCAAGTCATTCAGCCCCTTGGCCCACAAGTATTGCAAGACCTCCAATCCATCCATCTTGGGGTTGGCGTACTTGATGAGGGAACTCGTACTGCTGCATCTTCCTATTAAACATTTCACATTGATTCCAAATATGATTGCTGATGGAATCTCATTCCAATAGATCTCTTATAATTTCCAATTCTTATTTTCTTTTTTCCAATCCACCCTTCTTGCCCCTCTCCACTCATTTGTTCTCCTTTTTATATCCCCCACGATGGGGAGGGTCACATCCATTCATTAGTCAAGGGGCACACCCTTCTATAACCAAGTGCTGCCCCTCCTTAAGTTATTTTAATTATTAATTACTTATTTCCTGTGGGGTCGCTGTCTTATCTTCCTTAATTAATTCTCATCAAATCCCCTTGAAGAGTTGTTATTTTCAATCTCCTTGGTTGCCGCTTCCTCATTTCCTTGTTCAGCGATTAATTTAGGACAGGCTGTGTGGGGGAGTTTGTTATGCATGCGAGGCATGACAGAATTTGAAGTGGTAGTATTACTATTATAGATTTGAATTTCAATATGTAATATTATATAATATATTATAACATATTACATTACTCTCTAATACATATTATATATTGAACAACCAGGTGTTGATGTTAATAGTAACTACATCCAATGCTGCAGCTCACACCCTGCTCTGATCACTCCTAGGCTATAATTTCCCATTAAGAGTCTATGACACAACAGGCTATTGCTCTACACTGCCACAACTCTACCAGTTAGTCCTATGAAGAATTCCATGTTGGTCAAGCCCCAATCTCCCTCATTGCCAACCCATTATAGAAATTTATAGGGAACTATTTGCTCATAAAATTCAACTATATTTTTCTTATGACAGCTACTATAGATACATAGGACTGTTCATAATTAAGGGCCTTGCTATTATGGTCTTCAGATGCCCTGTGGATTCACCCAGTGCACTGCCTAAGCAACCCAAGTATGGCACAGACATATACAGTGACCCCCAAGGAACCTGCCCTAGGACCCAGACCCGCTCAAGCCAGGTACATGACCTTTGAGGACGAAACCGTTAACAAAGGTATCCTGAGCTTCAATCAATCCCTTCATGTCCTTCCCTATCCACCGGGATTTAAGGCATGAGATAATCTGACGGTTTGGAAATGACTCTGATCTCATCCACAAAGAGCATTGGACTGGGTAAGCCTGCTTCTAGCTTGCTCAAGCATTGTATGTCATGCTAGCCTTAGAAGTTGCATTCTGCTAGAGGGCCAATATCAGTCTCTGTGTTTTTAGTCAAGGCAATCTCATAGAGGCAATAACAAATCCGTTTGCCTGGCTTAAAGTTAATTTAGAAGTTCATTTGAACCTTAGAAGTTAAGGAAGAAGTTTGTTAATAGTTTATTCTCTGATATCAGGTAAGCCTGAAAATAGGCACTTACCATACGGGGCCTCATCTTGGTACAGTCTGCATATGAGTACACTGACTTTTTTCTCATTCTCGGGCTCCTGTCCCAGGTTTGTCCAAGACAAACTTGGGGCATACAAGGCAGGCCATTCCATGCCCCAGCCATACCTGGGTCAAACCCATGTACCCAGAGCCTCCCAAAAAAGTGAAAAACTATTACAATGCAAAATCCAGTATTCTTTGGGGGATTTGATGATGCCTTGATTCTGTAGGAACCCAAAAAGATCAAGAGAAGATTTGATGCAACTTCAAAAAATAATTGCAGAGAAATGCAGAAATCTCAAGGACACATGGTACTGTAGGAACTTAAAAAATCTGCATAATATTGCAAATATAATCTAAATAATATATAAAAACAAAATCTGGTAAAGTGGAGTTAGTTGCTAGTAACAGCTGTGTGCTTCCAAAACATATCAGCAAAGAGTAGTTGTGCTAAAAAGAAAAATACAGATGCATAATACATTTTCAGCACACACTTCAAATATTCAATCACTCTTATTTTAGTGGAATATCGCTCACTGGGGATCTCAATCCATATGTCTACCTCATTGTGCTACCTACTGGAAGACTGCAGTCCCAGCCGAAACTGAAACTATACCTTATACAAGGATCCTGTATGTCACAACCAGAACAATTTATATTACTGATCTTACATTAAGCATCAATCATCTGTCAGCTTGGTAAATAATGATCATAATGGCTGAAAAAGTGCTCTACCAATGCTGAATCTTGTTACCTTTATAGTATCTCTAGTATTCAGCCATATCCAATTGCCCTTAACAGAGCACTCGTGTGAGTTCACCAGCAATCACATTATCATCATTTTCCTCTACTTTATTCTATATATGTCTTGGTGAGAATAATAGAAATTGAGTGCATTTGTACTAAAACAAAAGGGCACCTTATATGATTTCCTTATTTTAGCAATCAGGAAATTCCGAATCAACAGTAAATACAAAGTCAGCACAATTATCTAATACAATGATGAACGCACTATGTTAGAAAAACCCACAAATTTGAGAAATGCATCGCTTTGATTATCTTTTGGACATTGGAAATCCTCCCATATTATGATAGTAAGCATATATTACTGAAAAAAAGTACTTTAATGTGGCTATCACCTGTGAAAAGACGATAAGAACAGCCTAGTAAATCATATTTCAGCTATGCCCTTTTAATTCTAGCACTCTGCATATGTACTATGACAAAAGCCTAAAGGGCATCTTATATGATATGCACTTATTTTAGCAATTAGGACATTCCTCGTTAACAAATTATTCAGCACAGTCATTAAACACAATGATAAAAGCACAATGTTTAGGAAACCCGCTAAAACGAGAAAATCCATGGCATTGATTATCTTTTCTGACATTGGAAATCCTCCCTTATTATGCTAGCAAACATTCATTACTGAAAAAAGTATTTTAATGTAGCTATCACCTCCTAAAAGAAGATAATAACAGACCGTTAAATCTTCTTTCCTCTCTGTCCTTTTAATCCTACCATTCTGCCACAGCTTAATTGCTTTTAACACCACACTCTTGTTGATTAAACAAATGTTAAAATAAATACATGAGCTATAGCAAAAGGAACCTTATGAGATATCCTTATTTTAGCAAATACAGCAATCTACTAACAACAGAAAGGCTACTTATTACAAAGTCGGCACTTACATTAGCAAACTTATGTGAGTTGTTATTAGAAATTTGATGTTGTAAATTCTCCATTACTATGCTAACAAATATCTTTCTGTAGAGAAAGTACTCTGCAGTGGCTTACAGAATCACATCACATTCCATTGCATGCCCTGCTACCCACAATTAGCATTCCCTAGCCTGAGAGTCAAGGTCACATCCTGGGCATCCCAGGGACTAGTGGAATTGGACATCCTTTTTTCGGGATCGGTCAGCATGCTCCATTTGATGCATAAAAATTTAAAAGGCCGGTTTTGAAGATATTCAAAGGGGGAGGATTGTCATTGCAAATTCAGTACATTGTTTACTTTTTCAGATTTTGGGTTCATTTGATTTGTTTAAGTTATAAATTATAATAATAGCCATTGCCCTGAAGTCCCCAAATTTTGGCCATCATTGAAACTATGTCCCTACATCCCCATGTCCTGAAACTCATAAAATAGGCGTGGGCCACAATTCATATTCTTTAATCTAAACCAACCAAAGTTCCATGGACACGGATTTTGATACAGATACAGTATCGGATACGATCATTTTTTAAGACCCCCAATATGGATATGGCTGGATACAACATTCATAAAAAACACATACACATATTTTCTAAGTTATTAGAGGAGATTTTCATTACTTTAAAAGCAAATAAGAAAATATAAATTAAAAATATATTAAAATTAAAATATTAATAATTTGGTAAATAATAAACAATTAAATATATATTAATAAATTTTATTTATATTTAAAGAAGAAAATTTTTTTTTTAAATCTCTAGCATTTAAACAACATAATATAAATATAAAATTATAAACAATTAGCTTTTTAAAATTTATAAAAATTAAAACGCCAAAAAAATAGTAGAGTTTTACTCGAAGAACGCTTAGGAAAATGGGTTGTTGAAACAGAAAAAACGTTTAATTTGTCTTCCTCATTTGGTGTAGGTTATATTTAAGCAAAACAAAACAAAAAAATGCACAATTGAAGTTTTTTAAGATTAAATTTACATACATGTCCGATTTTTTGAAAATCAAATCACATAGTATCCAGCACGGCTGGAAAATCAAGGTTTTTTGGGCACATGTGGGTACAGTATCCAACAAGTATAAGTGGTGTATCATACCTGTATCCATAACGGATACGGCGATACATGCACCCGGGGAGGGGCCAGGGTCAATCTGGCTACTCTGAAACCAACTGAAAGTAACAAGAATGTCATCCCAATGCATTTCCATCAATGTCTATGGGCCTAATAACTTACACACAAATAACTCAAAATAATCATCCAAGGTAGATTTTAATCTAGCAGAGATCAAATCATAACCAACAAACATTAACAACGAGACAAAATGATTGCAAACAGACATTGAAAGCTAGACTACAAGAATCCACAGCAACTTGCTCAACATGCCACAACTCTGAAAACAAATGGTGAAACCCAGCCCTGCTAAAACTTTCTGAAACGTACTAAAATAACACCAGTCATCAAATCCTAGCCGATACATGGTAGAAAATTTTAATAAAGAGTTTTGGTACACCAGCAGAAAGCCCTAGAACCATATCCAGAAGGACCCACCCAGTATTCCACAATTTCAAGGAGCAATTTTCAATCCACAGACCACTAAACGATGCTTAGAAGATTTATCTGGCTATGGGTTAGATTTAACCCCGTCTAAACCCAAAATTAATTAGGACTGATTCAAACATCTTATATATCTTTTTTAAGATCCCAAAATTATGGAAAACGAAATTAACTACTAACCTTATTTGTCCCAATTTACTCAATAATACAATTAACATTCAGTTCATCTTGTGTCACGTTGGTGCAGTTTCCATGATGATCATCTTGATTCAATCTCGCATGCTAATACAGATGCCATTATTTAGGGCACCCCAATCAAGGCAACTGATAAGTTACAAGCGAACTTTGATGGCATAACCATCACTCATTAGTTCAATCTTGATAGCACATTCGCAACCTGTGAATTTTTCTGACTTGTACTCTGGCAACTGGCTTATATAAACCCTTTATGTTCAAAAGAAATTGAGCTGTGTTTATTTTCTTTTCCAGCATACCAATTATTTTCATATTAATATACTTTATGCTGAAAACATAATCCAAAGATGCAAAAGTTACCTTTCCACGGTAGCAAAATAGATACCTATCAGTATCAGTGAAATCCGAAAAGAATGGTATAAAAGAAGGTATTCACGGTGTGTGTTACCAATTTACTGGAAGAAAAAGAAAACCTAGTTCTTCCTCCTAACTAAAGCAGATATAAAGCCAGGTGCAATAGATGCTAACAAGCAATAATATAAAGCCAGGTCACATACATGGTGACGAGAAAATTTAATTAGTCATTCCGACTAATATAGAGCAATCAGTTACATCCACAAGAAATTGCCCAGCTCAAAATTAACAATTAACCTAATTTGGCTGCGACTACATAACAACTCACGCGATTGCATTGATTGAAATATCAGAGATTTAACCCATTTCCTCTGTAAGTAAGCCTCGTTTCACTAAACCCTAGGTCATCGCACAGAAAAATGAGAAGAAAAAAGTCGATATAAAAATAAAATCCAGGAAATGGGGTGCCTTTGCTACACCAACATCATTAACCCACAAACGGAATTGGAAACAACGAAAACAATCTGCCTCAATTAATTCATTATCTTGTTCCGCAAGAAGGCCAAGGAAGCAAAATAAATAAAAAAGAAAATACCTCGGCCTGACTCAAGGTCTCCTCTTTTGCGACCTCATCATTGCCCTGCGCGGACTGCTGTGAGCCCCAAACGGGAGGAGGCGGTGCTGTGGTAGCATAGTAATCGTCGTCATCATCCACGTCAGCCCAGGACTTAGCGGTGACAGGCGCGGGCGCCCAGAACTGCGGCGGGGGCTGAGTGTCCTTCTGATCCGACTTGTCTTTGCCCTTGGATGACGAGGAACCCTGATCCGACGACTTGTCCCCCTTCTTCTTGCTTCCCTTCTTTCGGCGGCTGTCGAGCGCTGCGAAGATATTGGTGCTGTTTATCCCCAGAGATAAAGATCCATCGTCCTTGCCCCTCATTCCCCCTCCGACCATCCTAGCTGCTTATCCCCAGCCACAGCTCTTTTTAAAGGATTATTTTTTTCAATTCTTTCAGACAAAGGATAAAATGTTCCAAACCCTAGTGTGATTTTAAAACCCTAGTAAATGCCTAAGGCTTAGTAATTCGTTTTATGTACAACGACCAGGCGATCCGGTTCTTCGCTGAAACACTGAAACCCTGCAACACAGTGTTGGGTTTATTTTATTTTCATTTGGAAAACAAAAATTAAGGCAGTGAAGCGATAGCGTGAATGAAATTCTTGATAGGGTTTTTATATGAGATTAGAGATGGGGCAATGGTGGAACATGCCAAAAACGGCACGAGTAATTGGGAAGGCAGGCAGGGTTATTGTGAAGTTTGGTTTAATGATATGGTTTTGGGCATGCAAATGTTTGTTTCCTACATTTCCCTCACGGGAGTAGTCGTGCTGGTCCTCGCTACAATTTTTGGCTACCTTATTTACTTCATCCTTCACACGGGGAAGGCGACATCTGGATTTGGTTTTTAGGGATCCTTAGCCGCCGACCTATCATGGGAGGAGAGGTTTATTGATCTAGAGGGATCCTTTGCCACCTTTTCAAATGGCTTACTAGTTTGTTGGTATTAAGGAATCTATATAGCCAAAACATAAAAGATTTAGGGATAAAATTCTAATTGGATTAGGCCCTATATAAAAGAAAAAAGAAAAAGAATAAATTAAAGTTTATGTACAATTAATTTATATGAATTGATTCTAAGTTATAATAATTGAGAAGAAAATGTAAATAATTGAAAAATGTAATAAGTTTGATATAGATTTGTATTTAATGTATTTTGAGATCAAGAGAGGTGAGCGATAGATTAGTAATTGTCTTATAACAAAATATTTCTCTTGTGGTGGAGGATGAATCCAAGACCATGAACTTGTCTTGCATTTACAAACTCATCTTATGTGTTGTGTAAAACCTTGTTCATTAATTCTTCTAATGTGTGTTGACTTCCTTTGTATTTTCTAATATCTAGGTATAGTATTGTAGAGAAGGGGGGCATGTCATGCCCGGGATTCCAGGTCATGAGAGAGCCTCAAGGAATAGGCCTCCCTAAACTAGTTTGGGTTTGCTAGACAGATTGAAAAGCAAGGTACTAAGGCTAAAAAGGAAGGGCAAATAGTTTGTTGGTTTCCTTTTGCTAAAACCAGATGTTCATAAGGTCGAAAGAGTTGACTTCAAAGGTTCGGTTTGCTACCCAGACAACTCACTATTTGAAGATGGTAGTGCAGATCATAGAATCCAGCACGGCACGCTGGTGTCTTGTATGGACAAAGGTCAAGAGAACAGATAAAAACACAAGAAGTCTACTTAACTATTTGACTGCTTAAGTTTTATGTCTTAACAGAATGCAAAAAAAAACACTAAAACTGCAAATACAACAAAAGGAATACTAGAAATAAGTTATTCTAGAAACGACAAAGAGTGGAAAATTATACCTTTTTACCCATGAGTTGATTCTTCAAGTAGCTCTACTCGAAAGCATCTACACACATGGAAACGAGAAAAATGTTGAGTTGTGTTCAAGGTCTGCCTCAATAAGACCCTCGTTTTGGTGTTCCCACCTCCACGAACAACCAAATAGTCACGAAGTGTAAAAAACGATGGAAAAATTAGAGAGGAAATAATATTGCTAAGTAGGTAGCGCAAACAACTAGAATGCTACTTAATAAACAAGATGATGCAAATGGAAAACAAAGAACAATATCACCTTCTCAACTATGAGCACTCAAGGCCAATATCGTAAGGAAGAAGCGTGACAATCCTCCAATAGTAGTGGTGTTGCAACAAGAATGCGATGTTGGAGCCAAAATGAAGAGCTTGCAGCCAAGAAGGAATGGTGTAGAAGCAATAGAATGAGAAGCTTAGAATCGTAGAGAGAGAGAGAGTCGTGAGTCAATTTGTTGGATCCTCATGTTGTCAAGCTTTATCTCCAAGGATTTATGAGGAGGATTTTTTAGGTTAATTTTCATACAAAGATGAGAAAATGTAGCAATCTTCCTATCAAGGGTTTGACGAGAAGGGCCTAAAGGCTTCCTAATGATTTCCTTGATACATTGTAAAATGTCAGAACACAAAAATTCCATTAGAAGCCTTGGACGTCAGATCCAAACAATAATTCTTAAAGATAACTCCTCCACATGATCAAAACCTACATGCCAAGGTTTAATAAACAAAATTTCTTGATTATGGAAGTGGTGTAGAAGCAATAGAATAGAGAAGTATTGTGCATGAGAATGATAGTCTCTAGATTTATAACCAAAATAGGTTGATACTTCTCCGGAATGCCCTCAAGATGAGCATGATAGAGTAGGTTTCCAAACCATTTAGTTAATCTTTAAAAGATAGAGTGAATATGGATGAAATTCATGGATTTGAATTAGCAAAGGGAGGTAAAAGGCTCGAATTTCATCAATCAAGGAGGCAAGATGCGTTACATTTCACACCCAATAGGAAACGTAACATTTTTGTTGATTCTAGGGGTACGAATCCTGACAGAATGGTAGCATGGCATGTGGACGTTTACGTAGCGCATGCACGTCCCTAACAAAAATTCTTCCACCAATACAAAAAGATGTAGGCAGGTGGATGGAGCAAGGTGGCGGTGAAGGATTTTGCATCATCAAATTTATATTTTCTAAGGTAGGGGTGATGAAATGGGGAGTTTGTCTAAGGTGCAAATTTGCGCCATTACATTTTGTTCCCACTTTAGCAAGCATATGTGTCAGTGTGGATGTGAGGTAAAGTAGAAAGAGATTGAAGATAATATACCTTAACCATCAAGGAAGTAGATCTTCGATCTAGCACACTTGGACATGTAGGAGGTAGCTCTACAGGTTCTTAGCCTTGCAAGGAAACCTTGACGTGAAAGAGAGAGAAAGAGAGATGGCTCCACAAGTACTCGGTTCTGTGAAATTAGCTCCACGGGTTCTCAATCCCGTAGAAATTTGACTAATGCTTTATAGGTTATTGACCCTGCAAAGGGAGCACCACAGGTTCTCAGTCCTACGGGGCTTGACATGAAAGGACTCTATAGGTGCTCAGTCCTGAAGAGTTTGATGTGAAGGGCCCTTATAGGTGCTTGATCTTGTAAGGTAAGATTGATGAGGTGCTCGGTCCTGCTAGGCAAGCTTGATGTAAAGGGGGTTTACAGGTGCTTGGTTTTGCAAAGCAACATGTTAAGCTACAGAAAAAACATGATGCTAGATGAAAAATTCAAGATAGATAGATGCATCATAGAGCAAGCAATTGAAGGAGAATTTTTCAAAGGGGTCCCTTTGGGAACCCTTCAAAACAATAAGGGGCTTGCCTGAAGGGACACTCCAATTTGAAAGACATGGCATTTTTCACAAGTGATTTTGTCATCAAGGAATCCTTTTAAAATATTTCTTTCGTCAAGGAATCTGGTAGAAAGAATGCTCTTCTCAAAGGCAACTTTTCAGACTTCATAAAAAAAAAGTACTTTTTTTAAGGAAATTTTTTAGATTCTTTCATTATGAATTCATTTATGAAAGAAAAAACTCAATAAGGGGTCTTTGTTGAAGAATGCATTTTTTGGAAAGTGAAAAATTGTCAACAAGGGATTCGTTGGCCATCGAATTCACCTTATTGAAAATTAGAGAAGCATGGTAGCCCCCCCTTAGGATGGTGTGTGGTACACAAAGGATCATGTAGCATCCTAAGGAGAGAGAGAGAGAGAGAAAAGACAAAGATGTTGTGGCCCACAAGACATAGCGAGATGTAAATGTAGAATGTTGTCATGCATGTGAGGGACAACATATAAGCACCACTTCATCACTAAGCAGGTAGAGAGAGACAAACAAAGATGAAGAAAATGAGAGACAAGCAAAAAGAAAGAAATCAAGAGACAGGGGATCTAGGAGTTCAGGGTCAGATATGTTCATAGATATAAATAGGTATCACATGATGTATGAACAAACGATCATCAATCCCCAAAAAAAACCTAGATCATGAAGAAGAGCACATGAAGATAAAATAAAAATTAAAAATTGGGTCAACATGGAAGAGGACCTAAATACCCCCACTGATTTGCATCATCCCCAATTATCAAAAAGCAAAGTCACAACATATAAAAGAATGATGAAACAGACAAAAGAAGTTCACGATAAATTTTCCAAGCTTGTATCTAAGCACCTACAAAGGTAGCAAGGGTCCTCCAAGTAGGATCGCAAATAAATAAATACAAGCACAGGGGGAACATAGCACACACACAAATCTAATATGCGGATAAAGAAGAGGTACCACCCTACTCTTCATCAACCAACAAGTCATCCTGCTCCCAATCTAGATCATTATACAAGGAGGGAGGATGAGTCTACCAAGGGTGGGATAGCGAGGGGAGAACCCTCTAACTCTCCTACAATAAGGGCCAAGGAAGAAGGCCCCTTGAGGTCTTCTTTGTTGAGCCCTTGAGAGGTAAGGGCCATCGATCTTGCAAAGATTGAGGATAAAGTTGGGACATTATCCATTGAATTAAAAATGCACTTCATCAAAGTGTCATGTGTTAATTGGGTGGGAGAAGGAGGCACCCAAGATCCACTGCCAACCTCATCAAGAGGGGCAGTGACAAACTCAAGGGACATTGGGGGCACCTCCATCACAAGGACGTCACAAGCCAAAACAGGACTAGCTCCCAAAGAAGGTGAGTCCTTCTAACCACCACTCAAAGTGAGGTCATCCTCCAACTTACTCTTCAGTAGAGGATGTTGGGTCCCCATAGAAGAAGCGAAGGTGGAAGAGTGAGAAGACAAAGTTCAACAGGCACCATCATTGTGTTTGGAATGTCTATGGAATAAGAAAAAGGAGGGATGTCTGGAAGGGGCATCGAGAGATGAGGCTCAATGGAAGGAGTGATGAACACTTGCACCCTTTTGGGGTGAGGATTATCAGCACCCACTAGGGGAGTCATAAGTAGAATTAAGACGATTGGAACTAAGGCAGGAATGGAAGAAGGAAGAGAAACAGTAGGAGATGCAAAAATAGGAGTTACTAGCTCCCCCTTTATCTTTTGTGAGGTAGCTTGTTTTGCGGCTAGAGATTTTATCTTACGCTTGCGCTCACGCACAAGCCAGTTATGTCAAATTTGGGCTCTAGAAATTGTAGCCTAAGAAGAGGCAAGAGTTTCATGTTTTGCCATAAGAGTGTCCTCCACAACCATTATCGATGGAAGGACAACCTCCTAGACAAGGGCAGGAACAGGGAGTGTAGGAGCATAAATAATAGCAGGTGGAGAAGCAAACACGGGTGCCTCGATAGCAGGTCTCTTCCCATTCGCTACTAGAGGGGTGGGATGAAGAACAGTAGGAGGTTGCGGAGGTTAGGACACAAGGGCCACTCCATGAGGACCCTTCCCCTTGTCATAAACAATGAGTCTAGGAACCATGGGCAAGATAGGAATTTCAAACACTTAACACTTAACTTTTTACTAAGCGGGCACCATTGAGCTCCCCATACAAGGCACAAGAGCAGGAGCCGAGGACGTTGTCGTAGGGTGAGAAGAAAAAATAGATGGAGCAAAAGACGTAGAAGAGGAAGGCCCGTGGCCATGAGCAAGCTTCCCCTTCCCCTTTTGTTGGGAGGAGGAAGCAGCTTATTGTTGTGTAATCATAGAACCTTTTATTGAGATAGCGTAGGGAGATACTAGATAGGACACTTTTGGTGTCGTGCCCCCAGTCTTATACTTGGCATAGGCATGATATAACAAGTTTATCCTTAGAGGGAGAGGTTCAACTAGAGCGGATCAAAAGTGGTCTAACTAGAAGCCCCCAAGCGACACCAGTGGTTTGTAACTGGTGTCATGTATAACGTGCATAAAGCCCTCATGAGAGAACTTGAAACATTTTTGAATCATTGAAGTGACACCATTCATGGAAACCAACGATGGAATGCCCAATTTTATCTTGAATAAGTCTGACTCCGAAATTATGACAAAAGAGGTATCCATGCCCCTAGGTCCTACCAAGACCAAAAGAGTGATAGAACCAATAGGAGGGATTGGAATTCCATCATGTGTGCATATGGTGAACTTTAATTCTTTGTATTCCTCCTAATGCAAAATTCTTATAAGCAAAGTTTCTTCCGTTATAACATTCACTTGGCTCGTAGGGTCAACTAAGACATTAGTTACAATGTTGACATGAGCGAGAATGTGCAAGGGAGAAGGCTCTTTATTCATAGGTAAATCTTGTGAGGTAAAGGTTATGTTTGGTGAACCACTCGCAAGTTGAGTGGGACGAATATGTGTGAATGAGACCATGTTAACATACTTTGATGGAATAAACTCAGTAGAAGTAGAAAGTTGAGATATTGGATAGTGACCTATCTAAATTCTTTTTTTAAGCATCCTAGGGCCCTTCTAACTACGTAGATAGGGGTTGTGATTTTGTACACCCTGCAACACAAATCTACAACATGCCTAGGACATGAGAGAAGGTTCTTTGATGCCAAAAAATGAAACAAAAATAGTTCACGTCGAGTTCACCAAAATGTAGAGAAGGGTGACCCATCACCCTCAAGACTCTAGATCATGGGAGAGCCCCAAGGAATGGGCTACCCTAAATTACCTCGAGTTTGCTAGAAATATTGAAAAGGACAAGGTATTGAGGCTGAAAAGGAAGGGCAAACAACTTTTCACTTTCCTTTTGTTAAAACCAGATGTTCACGAGGTCGAAAGAGTCAACTTTAAAGTTTCAGTTTGTTGCCCAAACAACTCACTGTCTAAGGATGACAATGTGGATCTCAAACTCTAGCATAGTGCATTAGTGTCTTGTATGGATAGAGGTCTAGAGAACAAACAAAAACACAAGAATTCTACTTCACTATTTGACTGCTTAAGTTTTATGTCTCAACAAAATGTAAAAAAAGCATTGAAATTGCAAGTACAACAAAAGGAATACTAGAAATAAGTTATTATAGAAATGATAAAGAGAGTGGAAAAATATACTTGTTTACACACAAGTTGATTCTTCAAGTAGCTCCGCTCGAAAGCACCTACACACATGGAAACAAGAAAAAAATTGGGTTGCGTTGAAGGTCTACCTCAGTCAGACCTTCGTTTTGGTGTTCCCACCTCCACGAATAGCCACATAGCCACAAAGTGTAGAAAGTGATGGAAAAAGTAGAAAGGAAATAGTATTGCTAAGAGGAGAGCACAAACAAGTAGAATGCTACTCAATAAAGAAGATGATGCAAATGAACAATAAAGAACAATATTACCTTCTCAACTATGAGCACTCAAGGCCAATAGTGTAAGGAAGAAGCGTGACGATCCTCCAATAGTAGTAGTGTTACAAAAACGAACGTGATGTTGGAGCCAAAATGAAGAGATTACAACAAGAATGTAATGGTGTAGAAGCAAGAGAATGAGAGAATGTGTGAGAATTATAACAACCTCAGTGTTCTACTTAGTTAAACTTCAAGGTTTAGTATTGCAACAAGAACGTGATGGTGTAGAAGAAAGATAATGAGAGAATTTGTGAGAATTATAACAACCCCAGTGTTCTACTCAGATAAACTTCAAGGTTTTCACCTCGAGTGAATGATCCATGATTCCATAACATAGCAATAATTTCTTTTCTTTTCCATAATATAAATTACATGCACGTTTGAAATAAACACTATACCAACTTTCATTATAATTTCACAAATCTTTCCATAACATAGATTTCATATTGAATAACTCAAGTTTATCTTTCAAAATTACAACCTTCCAAATTAATGGTTACAATGTACATACATAACTCTTCTAAGCTTTATTTGAATAAAGATATTCAAACTGAACCTAATGTCGTCGCATTGGTGCATACACTCTAGCTGTCCCTGATACTGGTGCAATCATCCACAAACCTCGACCGCCAATTGATGAGGAGAAGCATCACTCAAATGTTTTTTTGCCAACCACGGACTCAAATGCAATCCCCTACACATCTACCACATATGGCTAGATGGCCCTACCCTTTGATGAAGTGTTTGCTTGGTAAACCTCATAACAATAGCCTATTTGAGCTTAGTGTTGTGCCCTACATAACTAGATCTTGCATCCACTATGTAATCCCAAACTAGCATGCATAAAAGGAACATAGTGAACTAACAATGCAATTAGTGGAGAATTACACTACTTTGGCCAAAGTATTATCATCCAATACTTTGAGTGACAGTATTCCAATTCACATACACTACCATAGCTCGGTTTGGATCATAATCAATCGTATAGTAAGTTTAGGTGATTTCCTTCCATAGATAATTCTAACCTCAAAAATATCCTATTCTCCTTTCCCAAATCATAATGGTATCTCTACCAATAAAGCATAAGCATAAGTTACCTCCCCTTCAATGGATATTCTAATCCCTGGGTATAACATAAGCTTTTCTAGTCTACACATTAACTTTGCAAAAACAACTTAACAAGCTATTCTCTAGTTCCAAGATCAACCCTATAATCTAAAGTATAGCTACATAAGCTTCATCTTATCATAGAGTAAATAATTATCAATATATCACATCAATAAGTGATTCTCATCAAGAGTATAGTCTCTTCAATAAATGACCTCTATCGAAGATTAACCATATAAATAAATTATTCCATTCGAGAGTGTAATCTCTTTAGTAAAAGGAATCTTGTCAACTGATGAGCCAATATTTTGGCAAAAAAAAATTTATCATATTTTTATAAGTACTTTTCTGTTTTTATTATGCTAAAAACAAACATTCAGTCTGATTATGGGATAAAACATAGACCTTTTTATGACTTAATATGATGAATATATTATGGTAAAATGTCCCATGATTATTATCTTTAATGTTTTATTAGTTTGATAAATACTTTATGGCTTTTTGTGATCATAAAACCTTCTTGCAGCCTCCACTACCACACTTCCTGCAGCCATATCTGAAACGATGTTTGCCTTAGTTTAATACTTAATGAATGAATGAATGAAGTAATGGACTGTCTTAAAGATGAACATGTTGAGCTAACCTTATTCTCCAGGAAAGATGGCAAGTTATTTTGCAGGTGCCACGATTAGAGGAAGGAATTTAAATACCTTAAGAAGAGTAGAAGGCCAGATCTACAAAGACTGGTTCAATAGCTAAAGATGGGGAGACAGTTTCAAACTTATCCGCCAAGCAAGAAGAATGTTCTAGGAATCTAGGCCAAGCGTCCTGCTATTGCTCAAATCCAGGACGATGGCGCTTTAAGTCTGCCAAACCAATTTGACTTGGTCCTTGCATTATCATTCGCCTCTTTAATCAAAGTTAGTTGGATGTAATAAATACCTCCTGATTTATAAGGGAAGGTTGGTTAGCAGTTAGGATTAGTTTTCAATAAATAGCCCATTCTCCTTCAGAGAATGCACTGGAAGATCTTATCACTTGTAATACATTTTTTTTCAGTATCAGAAATATAGTTAAGAAGGATTGTGCTATGTACTTGTTCACTTTAAATCAATAAAGTTTATGGAGCTTTTCACCTAATCTGTTGATTACTTTGGCATGACCTAAGGGGGGCCACTTAGGAAATTGCCTGTACTTTCATTCTGTAAGCTAGGATAGCTGTACTTTCTTTTGTAAAAGTTAAATGTGTCTATTCCTGCAGCAATAGAAATACATCATTGTTGACTGTTCCTACAGCCACTAGAAACAGAGTAGTTTTACCTTTTAGTTTTTGTTTCCAGCAAGTTATTCAGTAAAGTAATTCCAGAATTTAGAGTTTAGCATTTTAGGAAATCATGCATGTCTGGAAGGGTGGTTAGTGCATATATTTTGCTGTCCCATTTCAAGTCTACGTCCTCGGGTTGATAAGTAAATGAGGTTCTTTGACAGATTATGGCTGCTTATTGTGATGTCCAATCCTTAAGTTGAGGAATTAGTATTCCTAGTTATCAAGCTGATTAAAGAACACAACATTTTTGGCGCCGTTGTCGGGGATGGTGTCAAACTAAGAACCTATTGCAGGCATGCTAGCAGGTAGCTTGAAGTTTTATTCCTAGAATTTAGATCAAAATTCACTATTCCAGTATTTTTTTTTCCATAGTTAGATTTACTTCTTACTGTATGCTTAGAAGAAGAGACCAATTTGGAAGATTCCTTCCTATAAGCTTTGATATCCAAGAAAACAACCTAGAAATTGTCCCAGAAGAACCATATTTGGATGCCGGTCAGGACCTTGTCACTTCATCTTCTTCTTCCTCGGAGGCCAATTTGAACCTGTTTGATGCACTTGAGAATCTTGATTTACTCACAACACAGCTGAATAACCTGCATACCTTCAATAACCAGCATCCCCATAACAATCCACTGGCCCTTGTTGTCTACCAGCCAGGAGCTAACCCAAGACCACTAGTGCCTACTTTTCCATTTCCACTCCCTGAGTTGTATGACAATAACAATCTCAAAAACATTCCCGCTTCATTGCTTCCAAAGTTCTATGGCCTGATTACAGAGGACCCTCATACCTTCTTATTCGAGTTTGACATCCTCTGTAGGAGTTATGTTTATACTACTAAAGCCAATAAGATGAAATTATTTCCTTCTACTTTAAAGGAGTTAGCCTTAAGATGGTTCATGGGATTAGGAGGTAATGCAACAGCCACTTGGAATGAACTGAAGGAATTGTTCTTAGGGAAGTATAAAGAATATTGTAGGGGCAGTGATATGAGAGGAGATGACCTTTCCAAGATGACACAAAAGGAGGATGAAACCTTGGAGGACTATGTATCCAGGTTTTTGTTCAGTGTGTAGAAAAATACTCAGCACCAGCTAAATGAGGAGTCTAAAAACTTCTCTTTCTAAGGGGAGTCAATGATACTTGCATGGAATCACTAGACCTCATGGCTGGAGGAGATATTACCCAAAGCAATTGGGATGACATTAAGACAATATGTGTTAATTACTCTAGGGAAAATGTGAAGAAAGGCAGGGGGTTTCGACCCTCTATTGCCAAGGGAAGCGGTACAGGTGTATCAAAAGGAGAACTCTCTAATCTTCTGTCCGACTTCAAGCAAGACATCATAAATGATGTTGCTACTTAGCTGGACACCATGCAGGCTAGGAGGAAGAAAGAAGAAGCTGATGCGATGCTGGCTGAATATTGTCCTCACTGCAGACTGAGGAAGAGGGACTGTAGATGCAAAGCAGTTGCCAATTTGGAGGTGCAACATCTTCCTACTGAGTTCAAAACCATTGAAGGAGAGGAAGATGTGTTCTTTGTTGCTCAGCGCAGGCCATGGGCCTCAAGACAAGGTATGCCTCAGGACCCCTTGCAAAATTTTGTTTCATATAATAATCAATGGTAGAACTAGTACCCTCCAAGTTATGGCCCATATTCTCAACCTCAATGGAATAACCCTTGGCCAAATGTTCAACAAAACCGTTGGCAACCTCCGCAAGGAAACTGGCAGTCACTACAACAAAATCAGTGGCAACCTCCGCAAGGAAATTGGCAACAGCCTAACCAATGGAGAGGAGGCCAGCAATGGTCAAATCCACCCACTGGTTTCCTGTAGCAACCCCAACAGCAGTCAATTATGCCACCTCCTGTTGCCAATCAAGGTCAGAATCCAAAGTCAACCCAACTACCTGCTCAGGCAACACCCAATCCAAATAGCCAGCAGCAGTAGCAGTAACAACAAGTTTATTTTGTTGATCCTAATAATCAGCCCACCTATGCTCTC
The DNA here is from genome assembly GCA_007115665.2 of Sequoiadendron giganteum. NCBI lineage: Eukaryota > Viridiplantae > Streptophyta > Pinopsida > Cupressales > Cupressaceae > Sequoiadendron > Sequoiadendron giganteum. The sequence continues at coordinate 4,312,910 of CM021106.1, read as the reverse complement.
AACCTGAACAATATCAACTTACGTTTAGGAACTGTGTTGCCTACACCATCTCCTCCTCTAATTTCTGAATTACCATCTGAGGAGATTGAGCAAGAAGAAAATGCCAATGGCCTAGCCCAACCCAATGAGCCAATACATACTCCATCACTACCTAAGGTATCTAATACATTGCCACCCCCTTTTCCACAAAGGTTGGACGACGAAATTGTAAAGAAACAAGAAGACCCTACCTTTGATATCCTTGACCAATTGAAGCATATATGTGTTAAAATTCCTTTGTTTCAAGCCATTAAGGAAGTTCCTATTTACAGCAAGGCCATTAAGGAAGCGTGTCTAAAGAAGCCAGGTAGGAAGAAGAAAGACCCTCAGATTGTTCATTTTTTAGGACAACTCTCTGATTTAATGTTAGGAAAGCTTTCAGTCCCAAAATATTCAGACCCTGGTTCAAATTAAGAATTCTTTGGTCGATCTTGGAGCTTCTATCAATGTCATGACCAAAGACCTTGTGCTAAAACTAAGTATTTCAGACCTAAGACCTACACCTACAATCTTGCAACTTGTTGATAGTTCAACTATCAAACCAAATGGGGTAGTAGAAGATTTAGTTGTCACCCTAGATTCATGGGAGTATCTTGCTGATTTCATGATTTTGTCTCCAAAAGCATCGTTAGGAGGTTATCCTGTGATTTTAGGAAGGCCATGGTTAGCTACTATTGATGCTTATATAGGTTGTAGGACTGGTAACATGACAATATTTGATGGGTATACCACAAAGAAGCTTACCCTATATTCTCCAGCCCAACCTCAACTTGAGTCTGGGTAGGCTGTTTGGCCTGATTTGGGAGAAGAAGAGGAAGTAAACTCTGTGGCCAAATTAATGATGATTACCAGAGAACCTTTCATTAAACAACAAGCTGAGGAAGATATACTGTCCAATATCCTGTTGAATAACTATGGTACTGAATACCCTCACTGTAACAAGAATCCATGCTCTTTACAGACCATTCTTCCCCCGCCTACATTAGCTCATTATCCTGCAGCAACTTATTGTTTGCATACCTTACTACCTCACGAAGTAGAAATTCCATTCCTACCTGAAGTATCTATGCTTGATATAACCTCCCAAGTCGAGGTAGCAGCAGAAAAATCTTTGAATATCAATAAGAACCTCACCTGTGAGCAACAAAAATCTATGATCAAGATGCTTACAAACCATAAGTCAGCTTTTGCTTGGGAATATGGTGATATGAAGGGTTTAGATCCAAAACTCTGCACACATTGCATATTCATTAACAGTGAGTTCAGGCCAGTCAGGCAGCCTCAAAGAAGAATAAATCCAGCTTTGAGAGAAATTGTTAAAGAAGAGTTACAGAAAATATTGACAGTTGGCTTTATCTACCCCATTTCAGATAGTCAGTGGGTTTCCCCACTGGTTATTGTTCCTAAAAAAGGGGGAAAATGGAGGGTATGTGTGGACTATAGAGAACTTAACTTGGCAACAAAGAAAGATTACTTTCATCTTCCCTTCATTGATCAAGTTCTAGATAATTTATCTGGGAAAAAGTATTTCTCATTCTTGGATGGCTTCAGTGGGTACAATCAAATCAAGATTGCAATTGAAGATCAAGAAAATACTACTTTTACATGCCCTTGGGGGACATTTGCCTACTCTATTTTGCTTTTTGGTCTTTGCAATGCACCTGCAACTTTCCAGAGAGTAGTCATCAGTATCTTCTCAGACATCTCATATGATTGCATGAAAATATACATGGATGACTTTACCATTTATGGTGTGACATTTGAGGAGGCTCAAACAAACTTACAAAAGGTGCTACAGAGATGTGAAGATCATAACCTGTCACTAAATAGTCAGAAGTGTTTCATGATGATGCAGGAGGGAATAGTGCTTGGTCACTATATTTCTGCTGTAGGAATATAGGTTGATCCTTCTAAGATTGAGGTCATCTCTAATTTACCTTTTCCCACCAAACAAAAGGAATTGAGAATCTTTCTAGGCCATGCTGGATATTATAGGATGTTCATCAAGGATTTCAGTAAAACAGCTGCCCCTCTATATAGTTTGCTGAAGAAAGATGCAGATGTTGCATGGACAAAAGAGTGTGAAAAAACTTTCCTTGATTTAAAGGTTGCTCTTACACAAGCACCAGTTTTGAAAGGACCTGATTGGTCACTTCCATTCCATATTCATACTGATGCTTCTAATTATGTTGTTGGCGTTGTCTTAGGACAAAAAGGTGGTTCAACTGAGCATGCACTGTATTACATAAGCAAAAATCTGCAGGGGGCTGAATTAAACTACACTATTACAAAAAAAGAAATGTTGGCAGTCATCTATGCCCTCAATAAATTTAAGCATTACATAACTAGTTATCAGATATTTATCCACACTGATCATGCAGCAATCAGGTATCTTATGAACAAAAGCTCAATAGCCGGAAGACTGGCAAGGTGGTTATTGTTGATGCAGGAATTTGACATTACAATTGTAGGCAAGCTAGGTAAAGCCAATGTGGTTGCTGATTTTCTTTCTAGAATTCAAAGGTAGGATGAATCTACACTTATTGAAGATTTCTTTCCTGATGAGCACCTGTTTGCAATCAAGGTTATTCACCCATGGTATGCCGATATAGCAAATTATTTGGCTGCAGGAAGGACTCCTCCTCAATTTTCCCCTAAAGAAAAGAGGTTATTAGTAGAGAAAAGTTTTAACTTTTCTTGGATTGCAAATTGCATGTTTTATACAGGGCCAGATCAAGTTATGAGGAGATGTGTGTAGGAGGAAGACACTTATGATATATTACATGCAAGTCATGATGAGCCGTGTGGTGGACATTTTGCTACCAAAAAAACAGCAATGAAAATTTTAAACACTGGCTACTATTGGCCAACTTTGCATAGAGATGTAGCCAAATATACCAGGAGGTGTGATAGATGCCAAAGGATGGGAAGACCAACTAGATCTGATGAGATGCCTCTATTTCCACAAATTTTTGTTACGCCCTTCGACAAATGGGGACTGGATTTTGTAGGACCAATTGATCCATCTTCCAATGGTAAGTCCTATATCCTTGTATGCATTGATTATGTGACAAAATGTGTAGAACCTAAACCTATGAAATATGCTAGGGATAATAAAGTAGCAGAATTCCTTTATGAGGAAATTTTCACCAGATTTGGTGTCTTTAGGGAAATAGTAACAGATTAGGGAACACAGTTTACCTCTACCTTGATTACCGCCTTAGTCAATGAATATAATATAAGGCACAAAAAATCAACCCCTTATCATCCTCAGGCTAATGGCCAGGTTGAGGTCACCAACAGGGACATAGAGGCCATTTTGACTAAAACTGTAGATTTGCATAAGAAGGACTGGGCCGCAAGGTTACCAAAAGCTTTGTGGGCCTACCGTACTACCTGGAAGACTACTACAGGATATACACCCTTTAAAATGGTGTATGGTAAAACAGCTATGATGCCAATAGAATTCAAACATAAGACACTAAGAACAGCAATAGAAATGGACATGTATTTGACAAAGGCACAAAAGGACAGAGTCATGCAACTCAATGCTCTGGATGAGCTCCGCAAGAATGCCCTGCAACACATTGAGATGATACAAAACCAGAGAATAAGGTGGCATGATAAATACACTAAGGAAAAGAAATTCAAAGCAGGAGATTAGGCTCTGCTTTATGACTCACGGTACAAAGATAGTCCAGGGAAGTTGCAAACCTGATGGTTGGGTCCATATGAAATAGAGGAAGTATTCACAAATGGAGCCGTTCAATTGAGGACCATTGATGAGGTCCGGTTCAAACTATTAGTCAATGGGCATCACCTAAAGCTCTATTCTAAGCCCATTGACAAAGAAACATTTATGAGACAATTTGAACTTGAGTAGGACAATAGTGATCCTGCAGCCAAAGGAATTAAGTCTAGGCTCAAATTCCCAGGCCATGCATAAAAGTGCATACCACACCACAATAAAGGGGGTATATATTAAGATCCCCATTTCATTCATTCACTTCATCCATAATCTGTACTCATTCTCTCTCTTCCACATCATCCACCTATCATTTCCCATCTCATCCACATTTCTCCGTGTCACTTATTGCAATAAAGAAGAAGGTCACATCAGCTAATCACAACGATTCTCTCCAGGTATGCTCCACTTCACTTTAAGATCGCTTAAGTTGCTTTATTTATTACATTTAATTTAGTATTAATTAGTGCAAACAACTTTCCTATATGATTTCCTTTTCCTTCAGCTAAATCCGCACGAATGAGCACGTTTCTCCATAACTCCACTTCTGCCACATCCTTATTATCGCCGCTATAAGCTTCATTTCGTTAATTGTCACGAGCCCCAATATTTGAAACTGTAATCCATAATCGAACAATCTTTTCTTCCTACAACTTCCTACAATAATGACCCTAAGTTTATTTTGCCAATTCATGATTGCTCTCTCCTTCCACAAAATTGCATGATCACATTATTTTCTTTATTTTTCTGTAACTTTTGAAGAGAGGTTCAAAAGTCTTGGTTGAGGGGAGGGGCAGAGTGCTGAAGAATTATAGAGAATTCATTGGTTGGATTGCAGGGAGTTTTGTTGTAAAAGCTAGGAGAGCAATACTTCAACGCATTTGATTACAATAAACCAAAGAAATGGGAGGTCAGTCGATTCGGCATGAGCCTACAGACCACAACATCCTATTGCAAGATGTGTTGCATGTACCATTGTTCAGACAATATGGGTGGCTCAATTACTTTGTGAAGCTCGAGACTTTTAGCACAGATATTGCAGAGGAATTCACGAGAACATTTCATAATGGTGAAGCAACAGTTAGGGGCATAGCAATCAATGCATCAATTAACAAGATTGTTGAAATAACAGGGTTACCCCAAGTTGGAGAACCCTATCCCAGGGGAAGAGATGCAAGAAGCGCCAGGGTTGAATTCACTCAGCCAGATGATCCTCCTCTACGAGTAGACAAGCAAGGTGCATAGAGGATGAGTCTACCTCAGGAATGGGTGCCACGAGCAAGGTATATAATGAAATACATACCCTGTGAAGGTAGATTCTCAATCTTACATTCTCATCATTTTAAGTTTTTGTCTCATTTACGTCATGGCTTATTGATGAATATACCCGGCTTCCTTTATAACTTGTTATCCAATAGTGCCGCTGAATATAGGAAAGGTAGGGTTAATTACGTATCCCACCATTGCCTCATAAAATTGCTTGTTGAGAAGTCTGTTCAAGATACATCAGGGATGACCTGGGAGGAGTTCAGTGTCCAATTCAACCCTGAAATTCAAAATGTAGGACCTATGGGTGAACCCCTTACCTTTAAGCAACAAAATTTTTGGTCAAAAGGTCAAACCTCTGTTGCTATGTCCTCCCCTGAGACATCATCCGATTCACAGGATGATGTTACTATTTCTGAAAGAACTTCCAAATAGCCGGCCCAAGGCCTTATTAAAACCCCTGAGCCTTCTTCCAAAAATAGGAAAGGAAAGTCACCTGTTATAGTAACCCCTAAACCTGTGAAAAGAAAGGGGAAGGAGAACTTTTTTGTTCCTGCAACAAAATCTTCCAAAAAGCATAAGCCAGTTCCTACCTCCATAAGAAGGAGCTCTAGGCTCCAAAACCAGGCAGCCCGCCAATCGCCTAATACTACTCCTACCACACCACCTTCGAATCCTTCCAGTCCTGAACTAGGAATAGAAGAACCTGTTATCGAAGAGATTATGAGCACACCTGAAGGGGCTGGTTTGAGTGAGTTGGCTGCCATTACAGAGCAGCTATAGAAAGGTATGGAATGTGATAAGAAGGAAGAAGAGCCAGTTGTGTTTCCAGTAGATGCAGAACATGAAAACATTGGCATGACTGAGGTAATGGAAGAAGAACAGGGGAAGATGGATGAACTTGAAGAAGTGCAGGAGACACCTACAATATGCTATAAACATAGACCACCATTCCATGTTACAAACTTTGCCGCAAGAATGGCATGCTTTCAAGAACTTCAGCAGCAAAAAACTGCTTATGCACTTGAAGTTGAGAGATTGCAAAGAGTAATCCAGAATAAGAATCTGAAAATCGCCAATCTAACTGATACTCTCAATCAGGTAGTAGAACTTGTTCCACAACTACTACAGTGTCGAGCACCTTCACCAGTTTACGCCATGTATCTCAAAGAACTATATTTGAACTTCCAGCTGATTAGAGTTTGGAAAGGGAAGAACCCTTCTTTGGAAACCCCTGAGGAGTTTTATGAAGCATACAAGGATTCACCTCTGCACATTAGGAACCTTCTGTGTGAGTTTTACTTGCACAATTTGGCTGTATCCCAGGACAAGGAATGGAATCCTTTGTGTTATGTAGGTGATATTCATATCAGCGCCTTGATTTCCTAGATCACCAATGAAATCAGCAAAGGGGAACAATTTAACAGTCATATGCATGATGAAAATAATATGCCATTGTATGCGAGAAATGAATCTCGAAATGGCATGGGTATTTAATTTGACTGAAAAAAATTATGGCGAGATGAGAGAGCCAGGCCATTGATTGAACCTCTAAGGCAAGAGGTGTTTTCTCAATATTCTCAAATTATCAATAGTGATTTTAATGCTGCAACTTTGCATATTCAGAATAGATGGGAGCACCTTTCATTTCAGTTAAAGAAAGCAAAGCCACATACCCCCAATACTTTGTGTAGACATCTAAATTTGACCACTTCTCCATGGTCAAAATCGTCTACTCCATTCATCTATTCCATTAACAGTGATTAAATAATTTATTTAATCATTATTTCATTTTATACCTAAGGTTCTTAAAGTATCTAATTAAATAAATTAAATACTTTACCTTACCCTTTTTCTTCTCTAAATTAAATAAATATGACAAATTATTTAATTTAGTGTTTTAACCCATTTGAATTAAAATCAATTTTTAATTCATTTTTTCTCTCTCCTTGTCACATTCTCCATAACTTTCTCCTAATCCGGATTAAATTAATTAATCTATGATTAGGATGTACACCACTTAATTAAGATTAAGTGTCACATCCTCCATAATCTCCCACTTGCCTCTAATCTCTCATTAATTACCTTAATCATGTGTTTGCACAACCTTAATCAGAATCATTAGCCACATTTGGCTTACCTTTTCTGGTCAACCTTCCCACTTAACATTTTTGGTATGGACTCCTTTCTCCATGTGAATTTTTAATTCACATTTATTCAACCAAGGTTCCCCTCTTCCCCATGTGAATTTTTAATTCACTTTTATCTTCCCAAAGTCTTCCCCATCCCCCATGCAAGATTCTAGGAGCCTTGACTTGTCACTTCACATGTGCCAAGGGCTTCTAGAACCTTGGACTTGTCACATCACCCACATGTGACAAATCTGCAGCGTTTTGGAGACCCTCTCTTACCCACTAGATTCTTCTAATCATTGTGAATTTTTAATTCATTTTTATTCCTCCAAAGAATCTTCTCATCCCCCAAGATCCACCTCATCTCCACATCACTCCACCCTAGGACATCTCACCTTCCACATGTCAAGATGTGAGGGCTTGTGAGTCCTCAACTCACCATAGCCCTTCATCTTGATCTTTGTTGGATCAATCCCAACCGTTGAATTCTCTAGAGAATTCAATTTGGCCTATAAATACCCCTTCAATTCCTTCATTTTGGGGGATCAAGTCTTTTGCAAATAAACTCTTGCAAAATTGCCATTCAATCTCTCATCTATTTTAGCATCCATATTGCATCAATTCATCTTGCATCCACTTCATTTTCATTGCCATCCAAGGAGCACACAAGACTTCAACATCAAGGGCCAACCAAGGAAGCAACAACATGAAGGTATAACAACAATTTATTTGTTTATCTTGCTTTCATATTGTTCATCTTCTTAGGCTAATCATTGAGGTGCCCTATTATCTTGTTGTTTCTCTTTATTGCACTATTAGTTTTATCTAACATCTCTCACATTTAGGAAGCAACATTTTATTAGGATCACATTTCTGGCACGCCCGGTGGGACCCACAAGGGGGTCTCTTTCTTTCACATTTTTTGTTGTTTGCTTGTTGCAGATTCAGGTCACAGAGGGGCGAACTTGCCCTCCCGGACGCCGCAGAGGGGCGACTGTTTTCTGTAGAGGGGCGACCCTGCCCCTTTCTGTTTTCTGCAGAGGGGCGACCCTGCCCTTTGCTGTTTTCTGCAGAGGGGCGACCTTGCCCTTTTAGGCTGTTTTCTGACTATTTTTTGTAGAGGGGCGACCTTGCCCTTTTTGACTGTTTTCTGCAGAGGGGCGACCTTGCCCTTTTGATTGACTATTTTCTGCAGAGGGGCGACCCTGCCCTTTTTTGACTGTTTTCTGCAGAGGGGCGACCTTGCCCTTTTTGACTGTTTTCTGCAGAGGGGCGACCTTGCCTTTTTTGACTATTTTTAGACTGTTTTCTGCAGAGGGGCGACCTTGCCCTTTTGACTGTTTTTCTGCAGAAGGGCGACCCTGCCCTTTACTGATTGACTATTTTCTGCAGAGGGGCGAATCTGCCCTTAACAACACATTCGGGAAGGTAAAAAAGGGACATTTTAGCTTCGTTTTTGTCTCTTTCTTTTGCTGTTTTGTGCTCTAACCCGCTAATCTTGTTTGGTGGTGAGTGAAGTCAGATTTGCTGCACATCACAAAGAAGGGCAAGAAGATAAACAACTAACATTTCCTTGTAGGACCTTCCTTTTTATTCTGATTTTTAAAAGTCTTTCCTTGCTACTTTATCTAGGTACTTAGTATAAGTAGGGGAAAGTAATATTTGTTGTTTGTTGTGTCTATTTTACTTATTTTACCCTAAGGGGGCATTAGTTTGTTTTCACTTTCCTCCTTTACACGTTGTGCGGACCCGAAGGAGGTAGTTGAAAATAATTAGTGTCATCTTCTTAGCGGAACCTGCTTGGGGATTTCATCACCCCAAGGGACGATCCCAACCACGCGTACCGGTGAGGTATATAAAGGGGAGAGAGCTAAAGCTGTACCCCAATCCAGTTGCGTCATAATTGGCAGAATGTCGAAGCTAGGGTGATACCTAGATAGACGTGAAGAGTTGGTCCGAGCCTTTCAGTATCTTGCTGGGGCTCCCGACTCACGCTTGTGACGGACTAGTGTTCACGGTTTGTGCCTCACGTACCGAGCGTATATCGAGGACTCCCTATAAACCTTGTTCATCCTACAGTAAGACCTTTGTCGGCCATACCCGTTAAAACATTAATCATAGGATTGTGCTTGTTCAAAGTGTCTTTCTGTGAAGAACCAGTAAATTTTGGTAAGTCAAACTGTCATTAAACCATTTTAAGTCCTTGCCAAAATCCCTTATCCAAACCAAGTTCAAATTTTCATTGCAGAGGGGCGACCTTGCCCTCTGTTTCAGCCATTTTCTGCAGAGGGGCGACCCTGCCCTCTATTTCAGCCATTTTCTGCAGAGGGGCGACCTTGCCCTCTGTTTCAGCCATTTTCTGCAGAGGGGCAACCCTACCCTCTGTTTCAGCCATTTTCTGCAGAGGGGCGACCCTACCCTCTGTTTCAACTATTTTCTGCAGAGGGGCGAATACGCCCCGCTGAACGACCAATTTCACCCGTTTAACCTCTGTTCGAATCCCCGAAGCCTCCATTTGACTATTTGATCAATCCAAACGTTCATTTGGCCATTCCAATCCCCCGTTCACCCCTCCCGACTATCTATCTATCCAATCTGCATATCCGATTACCCGTTCTGAGTGGTCGTTCCCTTGTTCCGAGCATCCGTCAACATTTTCTGAAAATCAACGTTTCATCGACCAAAGTGCATAAGTGCTTCTTAGAACATCATTGGAGTCCATATCTATCATCAAATCACCCATCCCAATCATCTAGACTTCATTTTTGAAATTTTTTATTTTTATACCGAAACTTCCGGAGGCCATAACTTTTGACTCGGATGTGGGTTTTGGCTGAAATTTTACGGGTGGTTGCATTAGGAGATGGCATTTGGATTCCTAATGACTGCTAAGTCCATTGGATCCTCCTTCGACACGTTTTCAGAGTTGCAAACTTTCATCTTGACCCTCAAAATCACAAATTGGCATTTATTTTTTTCAATTTTCCAGTTTTTAACGAACTGTTTCGTTAATAACTCTGAATGCATGCCTCATATTTCTAATGTTAGTTGGCAATTCATCCTATCTTAGTATTGGGTATTTTGTGGAAAAAACTGGACACTCAAATGTATGCCTACAAAGTTTCCCAAAATGGCAAAATTTGACAATTTTTGAAAACTGCCAAATTTGGCAAAAATCTAATTGTCAACACCTTATGTCCTCTAGTTGAAACCCATGATCTTGGTTTCAAATCAATTCTATCATATCCTCTGATCCAATCCCAATCTAAGCTCCAATCCAATTTTAATCTGAACGTTAATCCCATCATCCTAATCTGAGCTTTTATTCAGTCCTAATCTGAGCTTTCATCCAATCCCCATATGAGCTTTCAATTCATCCTAGTTCTCTATCCATCATCTATTCTTTCCTTCTAATCTATATCCATCATGAATCTTTATCCCCCTCTCACACGACCAATAATAGTAGTCAAGGGGAATCCTAACTCCGTTGATGACGATAATGAAAATCTTGTTGATCATGAAGATTGTTATATAGATCCTCTTGACGCTGTCATTACTAGTAAGATCTCTCCAATCACCTTCCAAAATCCCACTACTTCTTCAAACTATCCCACCATGCCTTCATCCACATCTAATAACGGTTCTTATGTTACCCTTGACAAGGGATATCCAACATCCTCACCATCGACATATTCATCATGTCCTCCAATTCAACCTCTATCCTATCCAACATCCACATCCTCTTATCCTCATCATAATCAACAATCCAAATACCTCTACCTTAATCCCACATCCCAATCTTCTCATCCTAATCCAACACCTACACCTTCCTATCACAATCTACCATCCCAATATTCCTCCTATCCTCATCCACCATCTCAATCCTCTCATCCTAATCTACCAACTGTATCCTCCTATGCCAACCCACCATACATTTCCTCCTACAATGGTTCACCACCTCAATCCTCCTATTTGAATCCAACATCCACACCTTCCTATCACAATCCCCCATCCCCATCCCCATCCCCATACCCTTACATTAATTCCACATCTCCCCATTCTAATCCTTCATCTACATCTTCCTACTATCACTCCCCATCCCAATCTAATCCAACATCCACATCTTCCTACATCACTCTCCCTTTCACTGCATTATATCTTAATCCTCCATCTCCTCCTAATCCTTCATCTAATCCTAATCCTCCATCCATTTCCATCCCTTCATCTAATCCTAATCCTCCATCTCCTCCTAGTCCTACATCCAATCCCATCCCTTCATCTAATCCTAATCCTCCATCCATTTCCATCCCTTCATCTAATCCTTATCCACCAATCCCTAATCCTCCATCCATTCCCATCCCTTCATCTAGTCCTACATCCAATCCCATCCCTTCATCTAATCCTAATCCTCCATCCATTTCCATCCCTTCATCTAATCCTAATCCTCCATCTCCTCCTAGTCCTACATCCAATCCCATCCCTCCATCTAATCCTAATCCTCCATCCATTTCCATCCCTTCATCTAATCCTAATCCTCCATCTCCTCCTAGTCCTACATCCAATCCCATCCCTTCATCTAATCCTAATCCTCCATCCATTTCCATCCCTTCATCTAATCCTAATCCTCCATCTCCTCCTAGTCCTACATCCAATCCCATCCCTTCATCTAATCCTAATCCTCCATCCATTTCCATCCCTTCATCTAATCATAATCCTCCATCTCCTCCTAGTCCTCCATCCATTTCCATCCCTTCATCTAATCCTAATCCTCCATCCATTCCCATCCACTCACCTAATCATAATTCGTCCAATGGTGAAAACTTGGCAAACAAGCGCCTTGGATACGTACCATGATGAAAACTTGGCAAACAAGCATCATGCGTAAATTCTCCATCTCATCTCCTTCCACGATTGGGGGCAACATCCACTTACGCATTCCTTTCCTCCATCTCCTACATCTGCCTATCTTCTGCATCCTATCCATCCTATCCCATTTATCCCACTTCCTCCCTCTTCCTTGTGATCTTGATAAATGTAGGGGCAAACCTATATACATGCTTTGGACACCTCTTGGCATATATTCCCATCCATACACTATCATATTCCTTATCCACCTCTATCTATCTTCCATTGCCCATCTCACTCCCTTATCCACCCATCTTGCTATCCCTCTTGCCTCGTCATGCATGACACATATAGAGTGGGGGCATCTCCTTATTTGCAATTGGGTCCTTGGAGACATCGTCCATCCATTCGCCAGGTAATCTTCTCCATCTCCCCATCCTCTCATCCCATAGTCCTTTTCATCCTTTCATCCTTATCTCCCCATTCATCTATCTAAACATCCAATCCATCTCCCTATCCTTATCTTCCTATCCACAAATCCTTTTCCATCTTTTCATCCTTATCTCCTCATCCGTTTATCTACCCAGTAATCCATGTCATCTTTCTGAATCCTTATCCTTCTATCCATATATCCTAGAATCTTTCTATCTCCCCATCTTTATCAATCCATCCATTTTCCTTCCATCTCTTGTCATTGGTCTCTAGCTCTAGGCTTCCCTCATGCAATCCAATGACTTGATATTTCACTATCTTCATTCTATTTCTCACATCTTTCCAATCTTCATCACTCATCTACCCATCATCCATCCACCTATCCTAGCATCTTCTTTTCCTTCCATCTCATAATCCCTTGTCATTGGTCTCTAGCTATAGGCTACCCTCATGCAATCCAATGACTTGATACCTCACTATCATCATTCCTCTCTCTTTCTCACATATTTCCAATCTTCATCACTCATCTATCCATCATCTATCCATATATCCTAGCATCTTTCTATCTCCCCATCTTTATCAATCCATGCATTTTCCTTCCATCCCTTGTCATTGGTCTCTAGCTATAGGCTACCCTCATGCAATCCAATGACTTGATATTTCACTATCATCATCCCTATCTATTTCTCACATCTTTCCAATCTTCATCACTCATCTATCCATCATCTATCCACCTATCCTAGCATCTTCTTATCCATCCATCCATTTCCATCCATTATTCCTTGTCATTGGTATCTAGCTATAGGCTACCCTCATGCAATCCAATGCCATGTTATCTCACTATCATCACTCCTATCTATTTCCTACATCTTTTTGATATCTTATCACTCTTCATCATTCATCTATACATCCTCTCATCCTCCCAATTCATATTCTAATAATCTAGGTCACTATCCCATTCCTGAGCTTCGCATAACCCACATCCCACATATCGACCATCCAATCCTACGGCCTATCCTGGCTCATCATATCCTCTCCATCATTTTATCCATTTATCTTGGTCATCTCGTCATCCCTTATCCATTGTCTGTCGTCGGTCTCTGGTCGAACTACGTTGCCCCTGCGCTTTCACGTAGGCAAGGTCGGTCATTTGATCCGCCCCCGGGGTTCTATCTTGTGTCTGTCTTGGTCTTCCATTGGTTTCCATCAGTCCCCTTTCCACTCTTTTATCCTGAACTACGAGGGCTCTGCGCTTTCACGTAGGCAAGGTTGATCTTTAATCAACCCTCGAGCCCCTAGGTCTTTAGGGTGTGTTAGTCCTGTTGTCTTGTCATCCTGTCATCTTGTCGTGTCATCAAATATGTCCCTATCCTAGCTGGTGCTTATCAAACAATAGTCATCTGTATCACACGATGCAATCGGTTTCTGGTATCCTACGTCATATTGATCTTTTAGTTTACTATCCATCATCGGTCTCAACAGGATGTATCCTTCCTAATAGACCTCATCAACCCCATCCATCATCTTGATCCTATGGCAAAGGACGTTTCAAACTTGATTGTGATCTTTTGATGTTTTTGACATTTTGTTTATCATTTGAGCTCCCTATCATCACTTGTCATGGTCGCCTTGATCTATCATATCATGGTGTGCTTTGACTAGTAAACATAGGGGCGTATCTTGATCTTTTTTTTATGTTTTTGTCTTCTTGGTTGTCCCACGTAGTACCCACCACGACTCTTGCGGTCTTGTGTTATGCTGGGGCATCCTTTTGTGCTTGTGGTTATTCCAATACCTGGCCTGACCAAAGTCATCACGATTTTGGGGTATTGGAATAGCCTTCTTGTCTGTTATGTTTGTTTTATGCATTAGACACTAATCCGTCTTGGTTTACATACCCTGATGTCCGGTGTCTTATGCTATAGCAAAAATCAATGCTCTAAGGATGGAAAATTGCATTAGGATTGCATTTCATTTTCCATTCCATCATCTTGCATATCTCCCCCATCCTCATCACCCTCATCCTCATCATTAGTGGGATGTATCCTTCCCTCTCCTTGTGTTGTTTTGGGATGTATCTTTCCCTCATCAACAACACTCTCATCGGGATGGATCCTTCCCTATCCTTGTGTTGTTTTGGGATGTATCATTCCCTCATCAACAACACTCACCCTCATCCTCATCATCAGTGGGATTTATCCTTCCCTCTCCTTGTGTTGTTTTGGGATGTATCATTCCCTCGTCAACAACACTCATCTTCATCCTCATCAGGATGTATCCTTCCCTATCCGTGTGTTGTTTTGGGATGTATCATGTCCTCATCAACAGCACTCCATCAACCATCCGCCCAACCTGGATTGGGGCAACATCACATTTTTCCTTGCATCCATTTGTGCTCACCTTTATCTCCCATCGCTTATCATTTTTTTTTTTGTTTCATCACTTTACATTGTCATTTTCATATCCCCTCTCATCTCTCATCCTTTCCCCCATCTGTTTCTTCCTATCGAGAGGTCACCCGGGACCCCTCTCTTTTCCCCCGTCGCCCTCTCGAGGGGGCATACCCTTCCCATTTATCTATTTTCTCAGCCATAATCTTCATCCATTTCCCTGCTAATTTGGATAGCTCAAGTCCTATGCTGGGGCATCATCTTTCGGGTACTTCCTCTATAGAGTCATCTCCACTCTCTTTTCTTCGAAGCACAGTTATTCTAATGGTACTTCAAAGAGGGGCAAAATATAGACATCTAAATTTGACCACTTCTACATGGTCAAAATCGTCTACTCCATTCATCTATTCCATTAACAGTGATTAAATAATTTATTTAATCATTATTTCATTTTCTACCTAAGGTTCTTAAAGTATCTAATTAAATAAATTAAATACTTTACCTTACCCCTTTTCTTCTCTAAATTAAATAAATATGACAAATTATTTAATTTAGTCTTTTAACCCATTTGAATTAAAATCAATTTTTAATTCATTTTTTTTCTCTCGTTGTCACATTCTCCATAACCCTCTCCTAATCCGGATTAAATTAATTAATCTGTGATTAGGATGTACACCACTTAATCAAGATTAAGTGTCACATCCTCCATAATCTCCCACTTGCCTCTAATCTCTCATTAATTACCCTAATCACGTGTTTGCACAACCTTAATCAAAATCATTAACCACATTTGGCTTACCTTTTCTGGTCAACCTTCCCACTTACCATTTTTGGTACGGACTCCTTTCCCCATGTGAATTTTTAATTCACATTTATTCAACCAAGGTTCCCCTCTTCCCCATGTGAATTTTTAATTCACTTTTATCTTCCCAAAGTCTTCCCCATCCCCCATGCAAGATTCTAGAAGCCTTGACTTATCACTTCACATGTGCCAAGGGCTTCTAGAACCTTGGACTTGTCACATCACCCACATGTGACAAATCTCTAGCTTTTTGGAGACCCTCTCTTACCCACTAGATTCTTCTAATCATTGTGAATTTTTAATTCATTTTTATTCCTCCAAAGAATCTTCTCATCCCCCAAGATCCACCTCATCTCCACATCACTCCACCCTAGGACATCTCACCTTCCACATGTCAAGATGTGAGGGCTTGTGAGTCCTCAACTCACCATAGCCCTTCATCTTGATCTTTGTTGGATCAATCCCAACTGTTGAATTCTCTAGAGAATTCAATTTGGCCTATAAATACCCCTTCAATTCCTTCATTTTGGGGAGATCAAGTCTTTTGCAAATAAACTCTTGCAAAATTGCCATCCAATCTCTCATCTATTTTAGCATCCATATTGCATCAATTCATCTTGCATCAACTTCATTTTCATTGCCATCCAAGGAGCACACAAGACTTCAACATCAAGGGTCAACCAAGGAAGCAACAACATGAAGGTATAACAACAATTTATTTGTTTATCTTGCTTTCATATTGTTCATCTTCTTAGGCTAATCATTGAGGTGCCCTATTATCTTGTTTTTTTTTATTGCACTATTAGTTTTATCTAACATCTCTCACATTTTAGGAAGCAACATTTTATTAGGATCACACTTTGTATGCAGCAACCCGAAGGGCAGAGAGGTATATGAGAAATGCTAGAACAAGAAAGGAGGATTGGTTGCCCTTGGTTATGCAATCGCCTATTCTCCTATGGCCATTATTGGCTATACAAGGCGACAACAGGAGTTCAGAGGATAACCGATGGCAAAGAATGGAAGCAAGGAGGGCTCACTTTTGGAGTTTCTAGATTGGTGAATGTGGACAACATTGAATGCAGATCTGAGAGAGTTTGCCAAAAAGAAGAATGCTAGACTTGTTGAAGGGTCCAACAAGTAGTTGGTTGAGGGGAGTGATGAGCCAATACTTTGACACATTTTTTTTATCATATTTTTATAAGTACTTTTCCGTTTTTATTATGCTAAAAACAAACATTCAGTCTGATTATGGGATAAAACATAGACCTTTTTATGACTTAATATGATGAATATATTATGGTAAAAAGTCTCATGATTATTATCTTTAATGTTTTATTAGTTTGATAAATAATTTATGGCTTTTTGTGATCATAAAACCTTCCTGCAGCCTCCACTACCACACTTCCTGCAGCCATATCTGAAACGATGTTTGTCTTAGTTTAATACTTAATGAATGAATGAATGAAGTAATGGATTGTCTTAAAGATGAACGTGTTGAGCTAACCTTATTCTCCAAGAAAGATGGCGAGTTATTCTACAGGTGCCACGATTAGAGGAAGGAATTTAAATACCTTAAGAAGAGTAGAAGGCCAGATCTACAAAGACTGGTTCAACAGCTAAAGATGGGGAGACAGTTTCAAACTTATCTGCCAAGCAAGAAGAATGTTCCAGGAATCTAGGCCAGGCATCTTGTTGTTGCTCAAATCCAGGATGATGGCGCTTTAAGTCTGCCAAACCAATTTGACTTGGTCCTTGCATTATCATTCACCTCTTTAATCAAAGTTAGTTGGATGTAATAAATACCTCCTGATTTATAAGGGAAGGTTGGTTAGCAGTTAGGATTAGTTTTCAATAAATAGCCCATTCTCCTTCAGAGAATGGGTTGGAAGATCTTGTCATTTGTAATACATTTTTTTTCAATATCAGAAATATAGCTAAGAAGGATTGTGCTATGTACTTGTTCACTTTAAATCAATAAAGTTTATGGAGCTTTTCACCTAATCTGTTGATTACTTTGGCATGACCTAAGGGGGCCCACTTAGGAAATTGCCTGTACTTTCATTCTATAGGTTAAGAGGGGCAAACTGTAGACACCGAAAATTGGTCTAGGCCTGCGAACACCACTTTCAACATAATTTTCTATTATCCATGGTCATGATTAAATAATGTTTATTATTTAATTAACCTTTCTAACACATATTTCCTCTATTAATTACATATCCCTTTTTAGTTCATTCATTAATAACCTTTATTCAACTTGATTAATTAAATAAATCATAATTATTTAATTATGTCGCTAACTAATTAATTCTTCCTTCTTAATTAAATGATTTATTATTTAATTACGCCTTTGTCATATTTCAACTATAATTAAATATTTATTATTTAATTATTCATTTAACCCCCTTTATCTATAATTAAATATTATTATTAATCATAATTATTTAATTATGTCACTAACTAATTAATTCTTCATTCTTAATTAAATGATTTATTATTTAATTACCCCTTTGTCATATTTCAACTATAATTAAATATTTATTATTTAATTATTCATTTAACCCCCTTTATCTATAATTAAATATTTATTATTAAATTTATTCAATTCCACCTTTACAACAATCAAATTAAATAAATTATCTTTATTTTTTTTATTAAATCTTTCATTTTTGAATGTTGAATTAAATTAGCACTTAATTCATATTTATTTATTTATGTCACATTCTTCTATAAATCAGTTGACTAAACATTCACTCACCTTCTGACTCAAAATCTATTTTTAGTTCTCCAGTTATCTCCGGATTCAACATTTGATTGTCTCTGTGAGAGGACTCTCTGTCGCAACTAGTCAGCTAACTAGTTCCAACTCATATGCATGATGTGTTTATTAATTAAATATCTTTATTTAATTAATTAACTCATGTTTGCATTCGAATGCATTATTCTTCAACTTCTAACTTTGTCTTTGACATTCAAAGTCTATTTCTTCTATTTTTGAAGACTCTTTACCTGAAGATTAAGATCTTGAACTCGTGTTCTAACTCACATTCTAACTTAATCTTTATCCTGTAGTATTTTCTAACTCATGTTCTAACTCACGTTCTATCTTACACAAAACTCACATCGCATGGCATTCGTTAATCTCATCCATCGATCTCTCTTTCAATCTGAGCCGATTGTTAGAAAACCCAAAATCTATAAAATGACCTATCATTTATCATTATTCCTCCTCCCGAAATCATACACTTTTGAGAAGAAACTTATCTCTGATATTTTTCTTAGACACTCGATGAAGTTATACTTGCATCAATATTGAAAAATTTGAGGGCAGGAATATTGAAACAAAAAAATGGAGAAGAGCAATTGAGATAATTCGAAGGAGTGAACACATGTTCGGTGAGATCTTTTCAATTCATTTGTTTAGTTATTCATTATGTTTACTTATTTGTTCTTTGTTGTTTTTGATTTGGATTGTTTGTTAGTTTACAATTAATCATTGTAATATGTGCAACTATTAGCATTTAATCTCCCAAGCAGAAATTGGTGAAAGAGGGGTTTGGATGGAACACTCACTATTCCATGCTCCGGGACTCACCTTAGCAATTCCCTTTGGTGGATCTCTCCACCAACTGAACCTATAGGTCCTAACTCAAATGCAGATACCCCTAGTTCTACTGGCCATCCCCTCTTCCATCCATGTCACACAACACAACCAAACCTTGGTGCTTAACCTTTGTTTCACCCTTGACCCTTAATCATCCCTAAAGGCCACACACACACACAACACACAACTAGATACTTGCAGGGGTGTAAATATGTTCTATCATGCTTCCTAGCATCCTATTAGGTTTCTTGAACAACCATTAGACTCCATTTCACCATCGCTCCCTCCAAACCCTCACTTAGGGTTAAAAAGGCTACAAGCCTAGAGCCCCTCTTAGCCCTCCTAACCTGAGAAAAGTGGAAGTTTCTCAAAAAATTTCCAAATAACCCCAAACCTACCCTATGTTTTCATGGTCCTGATACCAACCTCTTCAAGATTTCTAAGGTCTTATGCCTGGTCTTTCCGTACACAGGTGTCTTCACCAATTTAGCAAATGTAGGGTTTGTTTTGTCATTTCTTGGATACCCAGTTGGACTGTCAAAGAGTTCTTCCACCAAATCGATTGATGTAGCCTCTTACCAGATGCCAAACCTTTGTAGGGCCTTCCTACACCTTTCTACCATGGTAATTGTCATGGAGAGGTCTCCCTTGCAAGTTAGGTGGTTTTCACCTCTAGACTTTCCTAGCCGGGCACTGTTTAGCTCGCCTAGGAAAGGTCTTCTTTCATGCTTGCTTGACTCCTAATAACTCCTAACACTTCTAAAAATATAGGCATGGAGCCTAGCCACTGTTTCCAAGAGCCCATACACCAGGTACAGGGGAAAGGTGGTCTAGGTCTCCATTTATTGCAGCTTTCCAGGCAAAATAACCAAAAACAAGAACTGAGAGAGCAGGAAACAACAACTTGAACGATGAAACAACTAGCTATTGACCAACCAACACTTTGAGATCAGCTACACTACATTCCACACATATGCCAAGGCCTGGTTAAGCCATTAATACAATGCTAAGAACACAAACACAAAAAATTAACCAATTACTCCTACTATTCTTATTTCTCCTTCATGAAAATTGCAAGATTACAAATTTCAAAAGCCTTCCAACCTTTCACATAGGTCGTGGCAATCCTTAAATAGGTTTCCCAAGGTGGTTACCCTTCCCTTGGTCGAACATAACCACCACATTGGCCAAAATTGCTCAAAAGCAACATTTTGGGCTTTATTTCCAATTATTAGAACTTCCCAACCATGAGTGTCTAAACACACAACTCTTCCACTCCTGATAGCTCCTAACCAAGATATTTTTAAATCTCTCCCACAAGTTCAATTGTCAACATGACCTTATCACAATAAAACAAAATTTCACAAACCTTACCTATTCCTAGTGTTTCCTAGGTGTTCTTCTAGGTGTTTCTCCTAGGTGCTCCTGCACCATTCTCCTTTCCCTACCAAACCGAAGAAGTAGAAGGAGAGATAAATGACATGTCAATTCCAAGCTTCTAGAACTGATCTTCTTGAACCCATGTAGCTTCTGATTCATGCTTATTCTTCCACTTGATAAGGTGCTCCATGTACACCTTATGTCTTGTAGACTTTTGTACCCTTGATTCCACGATCCTTTCAGCTTGGTGCTTGTCTTGAGTAGGTAGGGGTATGTTGCTGATGTCCTTGAAGATCTCTTGACTATTTTGATCCATTCCTTTGACTAATCCCTTATATTTGATTAAGTCAGCTATATTGAAAATTGGTGAGATTCCTAAGTCAGTAGGTAGCTCAACCTTGTATGCATTTTTCCCATACTTGGCCAATATCTTGCATGGTCCTACCCTTTTCATCTGTAGCTTGGTTGACACTCCCTTCTGCAACCTGGATTTGTTGAGGTGAACCATGACATACTCACCCACTGCAAATTGCACATCCTTCCTTGACAAATCTACCTTCTCCTTCAACTTTTGTGTAGCTTCGGTGACTGTCTTCTTCACCTGCTCTTGAAACTCTTTCATGGTCTGACTAAAGTCTTCAGCATGTCCACTCCTATTCTCCATGGCTCCAAGATCCCTAAGCTCACAAATACCTCTTGGGTGCATTCCATACACAACCTCAAAAGGACTCTTCCCTATGGTCCGGTTGACACTATCATTATAGGCATACTCAGCTTGTGAGATGACCATATCTCATGTTTGTCCATATTCCTTTGTTAGGCACCTAAGTAGATTACCCAACACCCTGTTAACCACCTCTGTTTGACCATCGGTCTGAGGATGGTAAGCTGATCCAAATGACAAGTTGGTACCCAATCTATTCCATAGAGTCTTCCAAAAATGACTCATGAACTTAACATCCCTATCTGAAACAATGCTTAAAGGTAAACCATGAATCCTTACAACCTCAATAAAGAAAAGATGAGCTATGTAGCTAGCGTCATGAGTAGTTTTGCAAGGAATAAAGTGACTCATTTTTCTAAATTTGTCCACCACTACATACACACTGTCAAAACCAGACTTGGTCTTAGGGAGTCCTACCACAAAATCCATGCTCACACACTCCCATGGTCTATTAAGAATGGGTAGGGGTTGATAAAGACCAGCATTACTAGCTCCTCCTTTAGCTTTCATACATACAACACATTGTTCCACATACTTTCTAACATCTCTTGCCAATTTAGGCCAATAGTAAAACCTTTGAACTAATTCCAAAGCCTTGTTGATGCTAAAATGTCCACTAAGACTACCATTATGCTTCTCTTGAATGAGGTTTTCTCTCATTGACCCTCTTGGAACACATAACTAATTCCCTTTAAACAATAAACCACTTTGTAATGTATACTCAACATATTCACTATGAAAATGATTCTCAAAGTCTAAACATACCTTATAAGCTTCTGAGAAATCTTCATCCTCTCCATAGAGATCTTTAAAGATTTCAATCCCTATGCTCTTCACTTGTATCTCTTGTACTTTCAACAACCTCCTGCTCAATGCATCTGCTACCTTATACATCTGCCCCTTCTTGTGTTTGATGGTGAAGGTAAAAGCCTGGATGTATTCCATCCATTTCAAATGCCTATTACTCAACTTCTCTTGAGTGTTCATGTAGCTGAGTGCTTGATTGTCTGTAAAACTACAAACTCCTTGGGTAGAAGGTAATGTCTCCACTTCCTAAGTGACTGAACCAAAGCATAAAGTTCTAATTCATAAGTTGAATACTTCTTCTTTGCTTCATTGAGCTTCTCACTAAAGAAGGCTATAGGCCTGCCCTCTTGACTTAACACTCCTCCAACTGCCACACCACTAGCATCACATTCCACAGTGAACAACTTATCAAAGCTAGGTAATAAGAGAATAGGTTGAGTTGCCACTTCTTGTTTCAGTTTCTCAAACCCTTTCTTAGCTTCTTGTGTCCACTTGAACTTAGTTTTCAAACCACCTTTTATTGTATCTAGGACCGGTGCACAAATACCACTAAAGTTCCTTGTGAATTTTCTATAGAATTGAGCCAATCCATGGAAAGTTCTTACCTCAGTCCCTGTGGTTGGTGTAGGCCAATTTATGATTGCCTCCACCTTGCTTGGATCCATCTTCAATGATCCCTTAGACACTACAAAACCCAAATATACAAGCTCTTGCTTAAAGAACTCACACTTCTCTAGATTAATTGCCAACTTCTCCTCTTGCAACCTTCTAAGAACCAACTCCACATGTTGTAAATGATGTTCTGTTATCTTACTGAATATGAGGATGTCATCAAGGTATACCACCACAAATAGTCATGTGAAATCCTTGAGCACTTCATTCATGAGCCTCATGAATGTGCTAGGGGCATTGGAGAGACCAAATGGAATCACTCTCCATTCATATAACCCATCATTTGTCTTAAATGTTGTCTTCCATTCATCACCATCCTTAATTTTGATCTGATGGTATCCACTCTTGAGATCCAACTTGGTATAATATTGAGCTCCTCCAAGACAATCCATTTGATCCTCAATTCTAGGAATAGGGAACCTATACCTAATTGTGATCCTATTTATTGCTCTAGAATCAGTACATAACCTCCATTTGCCTCCCTTCTTGGTTGCCAAAACTACTGGTACTACACATGGGCTGATGCTTTTTTGAATCAACTTTTGATCCAACAACTCTTGCACTTGTCTAGCCACTTCCAAATTCTGATCTGGTGTAAGCTTATATGCTACTTTGTTAGGTAATGATGCTCTAGGTATGAAGTCAATTTGATGACTAATAGCTCTTTTAGGAGGTAAATTTGTAGGTGTTCCATCACTTACTATGTCTTTGTACTTCTCAAGTAAATTCTGGACTGCTCCGGGTATGACTAGTTTTTCAGTCTTATCTTCCTCTTTGGATTGCAATAGAACTACATATCCTTCTCCACCTTCATGTAGGGTGTTGAGGAACTCTTTCCCACTACTTAGTAGCACACTTGGTGTCTTTGACTGTCCTTCATCCTCCTCTGACAGTGACTGCAACTTAAAAGTCTTTCCATCCTTCTTAAATGAGATTGTATTCTCCTTTCCATCATACATGGCACTCCTATCATATTGCCACGGTCTGCCCAATAATAGATGACATGCATCCATGGGTAAAACATCACTAACTAACTTGTCCTTGTACCCTCCAATGGAAAACTCCACCATTACTTGCGCATTCACTAAAACACTTTGCCCTTTGTTAAGCCATGTGACCTTGTAAGGGTTGGTGTGGGGTACCTTTTCCAATTTTAGTTTCATTACTGCCTCCTCTGAGATAATATTGTCTATTGAACCTGAGTCTACTATGACCTTGTATACTTTACCAAGTATCTTGCACCTTACCCTGAATAGAGCTCTCCTTTGTTTTGGTTCTTCTTTGACCGGTTGTCTGATCAAGACTCTTCTAAACATCAAACTCTCTCCCATTTCAGATTCAATGTGACTAACCTCAATTGTCTTAGGACTCATGGTGTCCTCTTGTGCATAAGCCACTCTCTTCTCATTGCTTGATGAAGTTTCTTTCTCCAGGCACCTATAGGCTAGGTGTCCAACTTGACCACAATGATAGCATTTCATGTTTACAAAATAGGAATTACTCCTGCCTACTCCTCTTCCTCTATTTGATCCTCCTTGAGAACCTCTACCTCTGTTATACCCTCCTCTAGAAGGTGTTTCATTGCCATGATCTATGGATTTGAACTCTCCTTGGTTTCTTTGGTCATTGCCTCTACCTTGGTAGCCACCCCTTTGCCCTCTTTGATCTCTTTGTTCTCTACCCTTACCTCTGCCTTTAGAATTGGAGTCTTGCTTCTTTTTCAGCTTCTCCTCCACCTTGGAAGCCATTTGAAAACAACTATGGATATTGGTGAGTGTAAAGAGACTCAACTCTTCTTGGATGTTCCATTGAGGCCATTTACATACCTCGCCACCTTGATTCTTTCCACTTCTTGCACCCTAGACCTAAGACTCAGTTTTTGAAACTCCTCGGTGTAAGCAGCTACATCTAGGTCTCTTTACCTAAGTTTTTGCCTTTTCTTATGTAGTTTGACCTCATAGTCTTCTGGTAGATAATACTCCCTCACTATAGCCACCATAGCTTTCCAACTAGATATGTGCTTCTTGCCTTCATTCTCCCTTTCTTCTTGTAGGAACTTCCACCAATTCAATGCTTGTCCCCTTAGTCTTGACTTTGCTATGTTCACCTTTTGTGCCTCAGTCACTCCATCACACTCAAAGTGATTCTCCATTCCTTCTATCCACTCCATGACCAACTCAGCATCCATTCTACCTGCAAAGATGGGAATACCTTCTAATGCTTTACCACTCAAAGCCTTCAATGCCTTGAGGAAGGGTTCCTCCTTTAGTGGAGGATCAGGGTCTGGTTCAATGTCCTCCTCAACTTGATCTTCACCCTTGTCTCTAACCACTGCTAGCTGCACCTTCATTTTGCCTGCAGCCTCTACCACTTCTTCTAACTTCTACTTCATCTCTTCAACTGTCTCTTCAAATTGCCTATTCTTCTCTTGTTGCTTTGTCAGATCCCTTGCCAATTCAGCATTGGTCACCATGGTGTTGGAACCACTTGATTCAACCTCTGACATACAATTCACTATCCCAAACCTTTCACTGTTCTGATACCAATCTGGTGAAAGAGGGGTTTGGATGGAACACTCACTATTCCATGCTCCGGGTCTCACCTTAGCAATTCCCTTTGGTGGCTCTCTCCACCAACTCAACCTATAGGTCCTGACTCAAATGTTGATACCCTTGGTTCTGCTGGCCATCCCCTCTTCCATCCATGTCACACAACACAACCAAACCTTGGTGCTTAACCTCTGTTTCACCCTTGACCCTTAATCATCCCTAAAGGCCACACACACACACAACACATAACTAGATACTTGCAGGGCTGTAAAGATGTGATATCATGCTTCCTATCATCCTATTAGGTTTCTTGAACAACCATTAGACTCCATTTCACCATCGCTCCCTCCAAACCCTCACTTAGGGTTAAAAAGGCTACAAGCCTAGAGCCCCTCTTAGCCCTCCTAACCTGAGAAAAGTGGAAGTTTCTCAAAAAAATTCCAAAGAACCCCAAACCTACCCTATATTTTCATGGTCCTGATACCAACCTCTTCAATATTTCCAAGGTCTTATACCTATTCTTGCCGTACACAAGTGTCTTCACCAATTTAGCAAATGTAGGGTTTGTTTTGTCATTTCTTGGATACTCGGCTGGACTGTCAAAGCGTTCTTCCACCAAATTGATTGATGTAGCCTCTTACCAGATGCCAAACCTCTATAGGGCCTTCCTCCACCTTTCTACCATAGGAATTGTCATGGAGAGGTCTCCCTTGCAAGCTAGGTGGTTTTCACCTCTAGACTTTCCTAGCCGGGCACTGTTTAGCTCACCTAGGAAAGGTCTTCTTTCATGCTTGCTTGACTCCTAATGACTCCTACCACTACTAAAAATATAGGCATGGAGCCTAGCCACTTTTTCCAAGAGCCCATACACCAAGTACAGGGGAAAGGTGGTCTAGGTCTCAGTTTATTGCAGCTTTCCAGGCAGAATAACCAAAAACAAGAACTTAGAGAACGGGAAACAACAACTTGAATGATGAAACAACTAGCTATTGACCAACCAACACTTTGAGATCAGCTACACTACATTCCACATGTATGCCAAGGCTCGATTAAGCCATTAATACACTACTAAGAACACAAACACAAAAAATTAACCAATTACTCCTACTATTCTTATTTCTCCTTCATGAAAATTGCAAGATTACAAATTTCAAAAGCCTTCCAACCTTTCACACAGGTCGTGGCAATCCTTAAATATGTTTCCTTGAAGGGAAAAGAATACGGATCTACTGACCCAACAGTACAGAATACATTCCCTTAACACCTTTACTATAGGGGAGAGAAGCAAAAATGAAAAACTAACAGTTTCTAAAACTTATAGAGATGCATACAACCATGGCAATGAGAAACTAGAAAGATAAGCAAACAAAGATGACACAGTATTTACATGGAAAAACCCTTTCAGGTAAAAAACCCACCACACAAAGTCAAGTCAATTGTATTACAGTAATGAATCGATTACATACAATATCCAGACTTCTTTGTTCAGCTCACAATCACCCAGAGAGTTTCAAATTCACTGTTACAATGTTTTCACAACATACAGTTCAAAACCCTCTTCAAGAACTCACATCCCTCTTGTTTTTCAGCTCACAACTTCAACCTGCTCTGCAACTCACGACTCAACTCAACTTGTCTAACTTATTGAGAAATAACACATCTCTCATCCATATGTAACCAACTCAGAAGAGCAATGAAGTCCATCCTCAAATCACGCATCTGGTCAGATTTGACAGATTTCCTGCAACAAACCAACTTTGCATTCAAAGCCATTGCTCAAAACGGTTGAGCTCGCCACCCTTCGTTGACAAATACAACTACCACAATAACTATCTTGGTATCCATCCAATCACTATTCAACCAGGTGCCACGCGTCCAAGACCCATCAACAATCGCAGCTGACAAAGCAACCAAAACAATCAAATAGACATCGGACACGACCAAGACTTCAAGTCATAAATAACACTACCAGAGCCAGAGTCGGAACAGGAGTTGAAACAAGACTCCACCGAAAATACACACTGTCGGAGTCAGAGTCAGAGTCAGAGATGGAATTGGAGTCGAAACATGACTCCACCGAAATTTCAGGTTCAGGAACCAATCCGGTTCCGCATCCGCCCACGGCAAAGGGGAACACATCAGAAATAGTTCTGATAAGGTAAAGTCAACCCGGGGTCAAACCAAGACGAGAACACAAAAGATCAGAGTCAAAGTCAGGGACATAATAGGAACAAAAATAGGACTTTACCAAAAGTCTAAGATCAGGAACCAATCCGGTTCCAGTTCCGCCTCTGCCAACTACAAGAAACAACAATCCAGAACCAAGACAAGGCAGAGGAAAACACCTCGAGTAGAATCCAAACATCCAAAAGAACCAAATCGCAAAAGCAGGAGTCGGACTCGGAGTTAGAACAGAAACTGAAATAGGAACCTAGCAAATGGACATTGCCAACTTCCAAAACTAGTTATGCCTCTGCCAGAACCTGCAAAGCGAGAAACAACAGACAGTAGGAAGTGGAGTCGGAGCAGGAACGAGAACCGAATGCCGGAACTTAGGAAAACAGAACAATGCCAAGTTCCATCCCAGTTCTGCTTTCGCCAGAGACTCGGAACTTAGGCAAACAGAACAATGCCAAGTTCCATCCTAGTTCCGCCTTCGCCAGAACTTTGCAAACAACACAAAATCACCAAGGCATGAAAATGAGGACTTCAAGCTGGAAGTTGAGACATAATTTCTCAACAATCTCCCACTTGGTGAACACTTCCAGCTTCCTCAAAACATCAAACCTTACTGTCTGTCATAGGCCCCAAGGCTCATCGATTTTGTGCACCATCTAAACTTGTCTGTGCTAATTGGCTTTGTCAAGGCATCTGCAACATTCTTCAAGTTTTCAACCTTATCCATACTGACCTTGCCATCTTCAACCATATCCCTCACGAAGTGATATTGCACATCTATGTGCTTGGTCCTGGCATGGAAGGTCAGATTTTTTGCCAAACAAATGGCACTTTGATTGTCACAATAGATTGAAATCTGCTCAGCATTAAATCCAATGTCTGAACACAGTGTTTGCAAGCATGAGTTGCTGCCATGTACTCTGCCTCTGTCATGGATAAAGCAACTATAGCTTGTCTCTTGCTCATCCAACTGATTGCTCCACCATTAAGCATGAAAGTGTATCCACTGGTGGATCTTCTGCTGTCAATGTCCCCTGCCTAATCAGAGTCAACATATCCCTGAATGCTAAGAGTCATTTGTGATACAACCATATTGCCATGGTAACACAAAGCATAATCTGAAGTACTCTTCAAATACCTGAACACTCTTTACAGCATCCCAAAGTGATCTCCCTAGATTTTCCATGAAACGGTTTAGAACTCCCATTGCTTGGGCAATGTCTGGTCTTGTGCAGACCATAGCATACATCAAAATTCCTACTGCACTTGCATAAGGCACACTGGTCATGTCCTCCATCCCAGTAGCAGACTTTGGACAGTCTTCAGCAGATAGTTTCAATCCTTGCATGATTGGAACAACTAGCTGCTTGCAATCAGTCATGCTAAACCTCTCTAGAACGGTTTTCACATACTTACTCTGATTGAGCCAAAGCTTTCTGCTTGTTCTATCCCTAGTTATCTCCATTCCAAGAATGTACCTTGCTGCTCCAAGATCTTTCATTTCAAACTTAGCAGACAACTGAGTTTTAAGGTCAAAAATCATAACCTTGCTATTACCAATGAATAACATGTCATCCACATACAGAGTAATAACAAGCACACGATCATTCTCACATTTATAATAAATACAATGATCAGATTTTGATCTAACAAACCCAATTGATAACACAAATGTGTCAAATTTCTGGTACCA
>CM021106.1:4181615-4283549 GCA_007115665.2 Sequoiadendron giganteum | reverse complement strand
CAAAATCAGCAAACACATTCATATGCAACTCAACCCGCCTATGATCCAACCACAATGGGGTCATCCTCATCATACCCACAATACTATCCATACAATCAACCTACTTTGACTCCTACAACACCCATCAACAAGGACTTGGAAGAAGTTAAAGTGGCATTGAAGGATTTATAGGTTGGAATGGGCAAGCAATCATTCAAGTTCGAGGAAATTTGTCCCTATCCTTTTAATCCCTCCATCTCCTCGATTCCCTTCCCCAAGCACTTTGAGATACCGAAATTCGATAAGTATAAGGGAACCAAGGACCCTAGAGCACATCTGTAAGATTTTTATGCCCATTGCCAAGAGGTCATGCATAACGACAATTATCTCATCTGATTGTTCCCTAAGAGCCTACAGGGGGTCGCCCTTAACTGGTTCATGGGCCTTGAAAAATGATCCATCAAATCCTTTGAACAACTATCTGAACAATTCATCTCCCACTTCTCTTTTAATCTGGAGAAGGACATTGACAAACTTGATCTCCTAAAAGAAAAGCAGTGTGATGGAGATACCTTTGCAAGCTATCTACAAAGATGGCACACCTTAGCCAGTCGAATGAAATCCCCACTATCAAAAAAAGACATGGTTACATTTTTTATCGAAAATTCTCATCTGGACATGGATCATAACTTTTGACTCCACTACATCACCACTTTTGTGGCACTCGTGGAGAAAGGTCCCATCCTAGAACAAGCCCTTGTTGCTAAAAGGCAAGTCACACTTTTCAATTATGATAAAGAGAAATCCTCTATGGATAAGCCTCGATATTGGAATAAAAATAAGAATGTTGTTAATGATGGTTTCATTAACATGAAACATGTTCAAGTGGCCACCACCTCACAAAAATATCCTCCTTAATAGCAGCAGTCAATCCCGAATGCCATATCTATGCCCCAAGGAGCACCCTAGAAACAGTCAAACCAAAACAACCAAAGGGGAATAAATTATAGTTCACTCAATTGGGAGAACCCCTTAGCGTTGTGTTTAAAAAACTCCTTCAAACCAACTACCCCATCACTTATCCTGTAGCCAAGCCCCTCAATGAGTCCAAGCCCAATCCAACTTGGTTCAAAGAGAACGAGTATTGTGACTTTCACAAGATCAAAGGGCACACATTGGATAAGTGTCAAGGACTAAAAACTTACGTTCAAGGTCTCATTGATTGGGGTGAAATCCATGTGGATGCTAACATGGCATCTTCATCCAATGTTCAGCTCCAAATATACCAAAATACTTTTCCCAAGCACAATCAGGGTCCAAGTACATCCAATTCCAATCTTGGCGCTAGCAACAATAATAATTAAAATGATAGCACAAATAATATCAATTATAAGCATGTGCCATAAAATTACCAAGGTGTGGTCACATATGTAGAATAAGTGGAGCCACGTGTCAAAGGAAAAGATCCACAATGTGTTTTTACCACCCGTCGGACCCACATCATGGTCCTAGCCACTCCTTCATCCACCCAGTTGCCATCTGTCAGTTCATAATACAACATCCTTGACCATTTGGGTAAGACTTCAACTCAGATTTCTATCCTATATTTTCTTATGTCTTCCCCCATGCATCAATATATCTTACATAAAGCTTTACAAAACACCCAAGTCCTTGGTGATATTGATCCCACATAGTTCCAAGTGTTGGTAGAAAATTTGTCCACAACCTACCAATTAGGTTTCAGTCAAAAGGACATGCCATGCCTGGACTCAAGCCATAACTGTCCCCTTCACCTTGAGGTCAAGTTAAATTGTCATAAAGTGAAAAGGGTACTAGTAGATAATGGTTCGGCCCTAAATCTTTATACACTAAATTTTATACAATAGGTGGGGTACACCCAAGTTGACCTAAATAATCAAGTTATAACCATTAAAGCCTATGACAATGCATAAAGAGTTTCTGAGGACACTATTTGTCTTCCTATTCAGGTGGGTCCCATTGTACAATATACTATATGTCATGTTCTAGACCTGGAACTTCCATACAACATCCTCCTTGGCTGCCCATGGATTCACTCTATGCAAGTCATCTCATGAACCTACCATCAATGTTTGAAGTTCCCATTTCAAGGGATGGAAGTAACCATACAGCCTGACTGTCAGCCATTTGAATATTGGCGTGCCCTTGAAGCTTCCTTTCCACATTCACATTACTTCCTTGGAGTAGAAATGGGGGCATTTCAAACATCTAATTTACATCCATCCACCAACACAATAAACACCAAATCATCCACACCTGGTTCCACTATCACCAAGGTCCAAATCATTGACAAAGGATGTGGTGAGTATGAATTGTGTACAACACTAAACTTTGAAACCATGCCACCCTTGCCACTTAAATATGGACAACCCTCTCCATATGTCTTCAAAGAGGAAGAGAAGACACTCACACTCACTTCCAAGAAGATGGGCTCAACCACATTTAGAGATTTGGGTTCCCTTCAGGATCAAATGGAAGAAGATATCACTCAATGGGTTTATAGAGAAGAACCTGAGCCATCACACCCCCTCCTAGAATACTTCTAGGAGGCATATCCACATGTGTCTAATTTTGTTAAAAAGTGAAATTACCAAGGTGGAGGTGGAGGTATAGAAGAGTAAGGAAAATGGCAACCCATAGAAGCATCCATACACTTGAAGAAGATAGGATTGGGATATGATACTAAACAAAAGGGTCTTGTGGCATCCTCTAGCACTTCGAACAATGTTAGTGTTGATGATGGTTCCCTCGAGGACATATCAGAGGAGGATTCATCATGCATGCATACGATGACCTAGATCATGTTGACCTCCCTACCATGTATGAATGCCTATCCATTTGCACCATCACCTTATCCCTCAAACATCTTGAACTCATAGATTATGACCTAAAAGGTACCGCACCTCCTAGCACCTTTACCTCAATGGATTAGTATGTGCACCTCATGGGATTGGGTGAAGATGAACACCCTAGTCACAAAACTAAAAAGAAACAAAATCAGAAAAGGTCACCTAGTGAAAACCTCCCTAAGGCAATTTGTGACTTAGAAATAGTAAAAACAAAGGGTGTATCTACTAGTGAAAACCTCGAAGAGGTGCTAGAATATGGGGATGTTCATCTTCCCCTTGTAGGAACTCACTTATTTGATCGATCATCCAGCTTGATCGAAGAAACACAGGCAATAAACTTAGGAATCGAACAAAACCCCAAGATCACTTATGTGGCTAAGGCGCTATCAATGGAAGAAAACTCTACCATCATCAACCTCTTGGAAGAAAGAATCATCAACTTTTCCTAGACATATTCAGACATGCCCGGCCTTGATCTAGCTTTGGTGGTACATCACCTAGATGTCTGTCTTGATGCAAAACTTGTTAAACAGAAGCTCAAAAAAATGCACCCTCAAGTGGCCCTCCTGGTGAAGAAAGAATTATAAAAGTTGTTAGAAGCAGGGTTCATCGAACCGATTGACTACTCCAATTGAATATCCAATATAGTCCCAGTTGCTAAACCTAGTGGAGATATCAAAATTTGTACAGACTTTCGAGATCTTAATAAGGCTTGTCCTAAGGATGACTTCCCTCTACCAAACATTGATATGTTGGTCAACCTTGCTGCAAGACACGAGATGTTGTCTCTCATGGATGGTTTCTCCAGCTATAACCAAATCAATATTGACCCTAACGACCAGCACAAGACCGCCTTCACAACACCCTGGGGTACATTTTTCTATAATATCATTCCCTTCAACCTCAAGAATGCAGGGGCAACATACAAATGGGCTATGATGGTTATCTTCCATGACCTTATCCACATAACAATGGAAGACTATGTTGATGATCTCTTAGGAAAATCAAGAATACAAGAAGAAAAACCGATCATCCTCAAAAATATCTTCGACCATCTAGAACAATATAAATTATGCCGCAATCCAAGGAAACATGTGTTCGATGTCACAACCGGAAAACTCCTGGGGTTCATCATCTCTCACAAAGGAATTGAGGTTGATCCCACTAAGGTTAACGCCATCATGGAAATGCCTCTATCGCATACTCTAAAATAGGTTAGAAGTTTACAAGGTAACTTCTAGTCCATTTGTAGATTCATTGCTCAACTTGCCAATAAATATCAATCATTCACACATCTCTTGAAGAAAGACACTGCATTTAAATGGAGCCCACAATGTCTACTTGGTTTTAATGAGATTAAGGAATAGTTGGCTCACCCGCCTATTCTCATGCCACCTATCCCTAGAAAGCCCCTGCTCCTTTATATTTAAGCTACTTTTGTGGAATTGGGGGCATTATTGGTACAGAATGATGAATCCTCCAGAGAATGAGTAGTTTACTACATCAGCAGGACTTTGGTTGGTTATGATCTCAGTTATTCTCCAATGGAAAAGGCCTGCCTAGCCATCATCTTTAGCTCCCAAAAAATCAAACACTACATGCTCAGTCATCCAGTTAAGCATTTCCAAATTTGATCTGCTAAAATATATGTTATCAAGAACAACACTGATAGGTCGCATAGCTAAATGGGTCATGCTACTAAGTGAATTTTACATAGAGTGTGTGGATCGCAAAGCCATCAAAGGACAAGTCATTGTGGATCAATTAGAAAATCGCCATTAGTCGATGCCTATCCTTTAGAGACAGAGTTTCTAGATGAAGGGGTCTTTGCAGTGTCGGAAGCCACCACATGGACATTATGTTTTGATGGGTCCCATAATAACAACAAATCAGGAGTAGCAGTATTTCTCGTCACCCCCCAAGGTGACTACATACCCAAATCATTAAAACTCACTTTTCCTTGCACCAACAATATTTCTAAGTATGAAGCTCTCCTCACAAGCCTTAAGATTTTCGTTCAATGACGTATCTCACACTTGCACGTCTTTAGTGACTCTCAATAGGTGATCAAGCAAGTTAATGATGAATTCCTCACAAAATATGACAAGTTTTTACCCTAAAAACTCATGGTGGATGACTTCAATAAATATTTTTCCTCCATCCAGTTCGACCAAATCCCCAAGATATAGAATAAAGCAGTTGATGCCATGGCCACTATTGGTTCCCTCCTGGACATGCCCAGAGATCGTACCAAATGTGAGTTACTTGTAGAACAACTGTTAATCCCCGCATATGATATCCCTGAGAGAAAAATGGTCTGTGACATTGTAGGCCCCGAATCCCCTTGGTACCAAGACATTTACACTTATCTTTGTGACAACACCCTACCATCCGACCTCACAAGAAACCAAAGAAAATCATTTATCCAATGCACCACCTACTACACCATCATCGGTGATACACTTTATCGATGTAGGTATGATGGAACCCTCCTCCAGTGTTTAAATGAGACCGAAGCCCACACTACATTAGAAAAAGTGCATAGTGGTATCTGTGGGGCCCATTCTAATGGTATGGCCTTATCCAAAAAGATTCTAAGAGTAGGGTATTAGTGGCCTACAATGGAACATAATGCTTGTGAGTTCATCAAAAGGTGTCTTCCCTTTCAGCAACATGCAAATTTGATTCACACCCTGGTGCAAGAGTTACAGCCTATCACGACACCTTGGTCCTTTTCACAATGGGGTTTTGACTTGGTTGGCAAGATCTACCCTTCATCCTCCCACAGTCACACTTTCATTATCACAGCCATTGAATACTTCACCAAGTGGGTGGAATCCATACCATTCACTCAAATCACCGATAATCGGATATCTAAGTTCATCCTCTACCATATCCTTCGTAGGTATGGAATCCCCTCCACTATCGTCACTGAGAATGGGAAGCCATTCAAGAATAAGTGTCTGAAATTCCTTTGTGAAATGTATCATATCCAACATCATTGGTCTACCCACTATTACCCCCAGGGTAATGGTCAAGCAGAGGCAACCAATGAAACATTGATTGAAATCATTAAGAAGATGGTAAATAGCATTGGTCAAGATTGGCACCTCCACCTCCATCCTGCCCTTTGGGCCTACTGCACATCCATCTGCACCCCCACTGGCGCTACTTCATACTCCCTTGTTTATGGCACCAAATCCATCTTGCCAATCAAAGTCAAAGTCCCCTCACTTTGAATATCCCTAAAGAATTTGGTCAATGCCGAAGATACCCGGGTTGCATGACTCGCATAGTTGGAATTGCTGGATGAAAAATGGGTCAAGGCCTACAACCATCTACAAGAATACCAACACCTGCTTAAAAGAAGCTACAATAAGAAGGTCAGCCCTTATCAATTCAATGTTGGTGACTTAGTTCTCAAATAAAATCAGCAGAATTAGCAAGATTGAGATAAGAAGGGTAAGTTTGAAGCTAATTGGTTAGGCCCTTATGTCATCACCACCAAATATGGTTTTGGAGTGTATAGGCTATCTACCCCTAAATGAGAGCCCCTAGAAGAACCCATCAACATCATGCATCTACAAAAATTCTATACTTAGGTCAGCTAGGGTATCTTTCCTGGTAAAATCTCAAAAATACAAAAAAAAGTAAAAAATTATCAAAATCCAAAAATAGTAAAGAGAAATAATTCATCTTATGGTGAAAACCACCCCTATGTGGTGCCTTGGATACATACGATTGGTGATAGCCTAGTAATGGGCGTCTTTTGTTTAGGGCTTAATTATTACCTACCTCATGTCCTAGTTACTTTATGGTTTATCCATCCAAATCTCGATATTTGTATCATCTTATTGATTTTATCCCCCCATCTACTTGCATCCCCTAGTCGCTTGGTATATTATCAATTGAGCATTGGATGAACATAATTTTATATCCAACATCTTGAGGTTTTATCCTAATATGAGCTTGTGTGTTGCCTCAACACTTTGGTCATTTCCATCTAGGATCATTCATTGTGTCCGTCTCCATCTAGATCCCATTCCATCTTTTTTGAACTACATTGCCCCTGTGCTTGCATGTAGGCAAGGCCAATAATTTGATTTACCCTTGGGGATTTTCTTTGTTTTTATTTTTTGGTCAGTCTGTCTAATCATGGTCTTCCATCATTTGTCTTCATTGTCCTCTTTCCACTTTTATCACGGTCTTTTCCCGAACTATGAGGGCTTTGCACTTTCACGTAGATGTTGTGCATGTTTTGCACACATGCCCCACCATGGGCAACCTCTATTCACTCTAGACAGGATGCTTTGCTCCCATCTCATTTTGTGTGCCCCTTTCTTGGATCCTAAATTGGTCATATGTCATCAAATGATCAAATTCCCTTAACCAAATTCACCTACCTGAGTTTTGCTAAGTCTTTTGCTTTCCCAAAGGTGCCCCTATGGGTTTCCCTTCGCACATTGCCTAGGCATCCTCCAAGACTCATCCCTGCTTGCTTGATTCACTTTTTTCTTTATTTTTGACTTTGGGACAAGTTTCCTATGGATTTGGGATGTTTTTGTGGTGCCTAAGTGAACTGGCAAGGTTTCGTTAAGTTTCGGGAGGTTGCAGAAATTTAATTCTGGAACTCCATCCCTCCCTGGCTGTTTCTAGAACTTGGTCCCTCCGCGGTTCTTTAGGGAACTCCATCCCTCCCCAGCTATTTCTGAAACTTCATCCCTCCATGACTATTCTGAGAACTTTGTCCCTCCCTAGCTATTTCTGAAACTTCGTCCCTCAGTGGTTGTTTCAGGAACTCTGTCCCTCCTTGGCTATTTCCAGAACTTCGTCCCTCCATAGTTTTTTTGAGAAATTCGTCCCTCCCTGGTTGTTTTTGAAACTTTTTCCTTCTGCGGTTGTTTCGAGAACTCCATCCCTCTCTAGTTGTTTCTGTAAATTCATCCCTCTGTGGCTGTTCTGAAAACTTCGTCCCTCACTAGCTATTTCTGGAACTTCGTCCCTCTGTGGCTGTTCCAAGAACTTCGTCCCTCTATGACTATTCTGGGAACTTCATCCCTCACTGGCTGTTTCTGAAACTCTGTCCCTTTGCAGCTATTTCGGGAACTTCGTCCCTCCCTAGTTTTTTCTAGAACTTCATCCCTTCGCGGTTGTTTTGGGAACTCATCCCTCCCTGGTTGTTTCTATAACTCCTTCCCTCCATGGCTATTATGGGAACTTCGTCCCTCCGTAGTTGTTTCTAGAACTTCCTCCCTCCACGGTTGTTCCGAGAAATTCATCCCTCCCTAGTTGTTTCCACAGCTTCGTCCCTTCATGGCCATTCGAGGAACTTCGTCATCATCTAGGAAATTTTCTTTTGGATTAATGTCCCTGCATCACCATTCATGAACTTCCCTTCCAGATTGTTGTCCCTTTTTTCGTCATCGACCTTTCACCTCCGGGTCCAATGCATCCCACTACTGCTTGAGCAACAAATGATAAATCTTAATTGCCTTGGCCATCACCAGGTCTCGGACCCAGAACTCTATCCCCAGAATGTCACCTCACCATGGTTGAACTCCAAATGGAAAAATCCAAACATCTTTCCCTCCTCATAGCTCCAGGTGCCCCAATGATGGTCCAAACACCTCCCAATATGAAAATGAGCTTTGACCCACACATTGAAATTGGACGCTCTTCACCATGAACTTTTCAAATTGCCTAAATTTGAAGATGGGAGAAATCATGTGGGTTGCCCTACCTTATTCAACCTTTCAAAATAGCATTATGGAGAGGGAAGTTCAGCCTTTCGGGCCCAGATCGTCCAAACTCCCTCCAATAAACTACTAATGGCAATTTAGACAAAATATGATGATCTTTTGATGATGCATGGGTGAATCTAACAAGGATTTTGTAGGATTTGACTAAAATTTGTCTTGATTTGTGTATGAAAGCACTTATAGCACTTCATGTATGCAAGATTCAAGAAGCCTACCATGGGTTCGTCAGAGAGACCCATTGAGAAATTTGAACAAAGAAAAGTGCATAGCTCCTATCACCATTCATTGTATGCCCACCTCTCTTTGTAGCACCCAATAATACAGCTAGCATTAGAAGATGTCCTATGCCAAAGAATTCAATGACAAAATGCAAGGGGTGGCCTTGAAGATGCATAGGGGAGTTCTCTTACTTTTCACTAGATGATGGTGATCTTTAAGGGGTTGTTCGCCCGAATCAAGGGAAACCAATCCATTGATTCCAGTCGTCGACGAGCTCATTTGATCTAATGAAGAATGTTGCAAGTCCATTGAGCAGAGGGTAGCTTATAGGTAGTTTCAACTAAAGTAAAAGGGAAATCAGCAAGAGGACAAAACTATTACAGCACCTGGGCACTAAAAGACAAAATAGGGAAAAAACAAAATATGTATTTAAATTTTTTTAATATTGTGGGGTAGGTGAAGCCCAAGTGCAATCAAATCTGGACCACACAATGTAATTCAATCCTAGCCATTCATTCAGGCTTTGGAAGACTATAAATGGGGGTCTCCCCCTCATTTTTAAATAGTTGGAGAGCTCGTGTAAAAGCATTTTGCAGCAATAGAGAGCAACATTGCATGGTTTATGGGTGTTCCCTTTTGAGTTTTCTCATTATGTGTGCATGATTCTACCTCCCTATTAGTTTAGTATTTAGTTTCCTTAAGGGAAGTGATGATGGTGTTTGTTGTTACAGTATTTGATGAATTTCCAGCTCATGTTTTTTGTGGTTTATTGATGATCAATCACTTTGTAAAGCTAGTGTGAGCTTCTTTACTCTATTGTTTCAACTTAGTTTGATTGCATGTGCATGATGTGTGTGTGTAATCTGAAAATATGCAATTTTTAGAAGATTACACTGGTTTTGTGTAACTGTAGGTTCCTCTTGGCCAAGCAAAACTCAGTTTAGGGAGTTTTTCTACTGTAGCAGCCTCCATGATCATTGTTCTTTCGTAGTTGCAAGTCCAGAAACCTCTTCTCTCCCTACCTTTTTCCCTTTTTTAATAAGAAGTCTATGCGAATGTTCATTTCACATTGTAAAGGTAAATCCAATGATAGAATGGAGTTCAAGATTGTTGTTTGAACCTACAGCAAACGCACAGCAACTCTCCCATCTTAAGAACTCCATTTGCATATCCAACTTCCCCACCTTGTGACTCATCCACAAATCTACCTTGTGATTCCAGTAAATCACATGAAACAACTGAGATATTCCAAGCACTGTCAAGACATAACATTAGAGACCTTGGGATAGTGTTCTACAATTTGATTGTGGAATATTGTCTTTAAAGAGAGGTGATGCACTTATGCATTACCTGTGTTTAGAAGTGCATAAAAAATGCATCAACAGGAATTGGTACTAGAAGGATTGCTAACATGTTGAGGCTACAAAGTTGAAAGTTGGAAATTGAAAAGAGCACTTTCAAGAAGAAATCTGAGATAAGGAGATCTCTTTTAATGCTAAAGCTTAAAATTGAAAATTTTTGAGGGAAAACAAAGTTGAGCTGAGATAGAACAGCATTTAAAAATCAACATTACTCAGCTACATGCAGATTTGAATAGGATATTGAAGAGGCCAATGTAGTAGTTTGCATTGGTAGATAAGTGTAGGATCCATTGCACTTGCAAGAATAATGAATTGGAGTGTCTAACATTCTTGGACAGAGTTGAAAGAGTCTTGCAGGGAGAAATTCCCTTTTGGGAAATCTATCAACCTTTAGCCTCTGCAAACCCGAAGGAAGAATTGACAACCATGGTAGCTAAGGCATTCGAAGAGCTGATCCAAGAATTTTTAGGTAGTAAAGACAGACCAAGATTGGAGGAAGTACTAATGTCAAGTTGGTGCAGATTTCATAATGCACCACATTCATAATTTACTTGTTCATCATGTGTAAATGTTATCACCCAAGTCAAGGGTTGTTCAAAAAATTTGGAGCAGCCAATTGTCAAGGAGGAAGATTCATCCCATGAGATAGAAAATTTGTTAGCATCTAGAGGGCAACACCTTCAAGTCAGACCAAGAAGCTTCACAAAAATAGATGTTGGAGCAGCCAATGAAAATGTTGAAAATCATAAAGAGGAAGAGGTTGATAGCTTTCGAATATCAGAAAATGATGACAAGAGTATAAGTGAAATCAGATTAGAAGACCTCTCCTTCGTCAATGAAAATTATCGAGAATTTGAAAATGAAATTTTGGAGTGGGAACAACCAATCGCCATGGTTGTCTACCATCAAGCTTCTTTTTCAAGTGATGATGAGGACCTAGTAGCAAAAAAGATATGACTAGTTCATCTCCAGATTAGCAAAGGATTGGTCAGAGTTGAAATACCAAGTGGATTTGGAGGTGCTACTACTGTCGAATTGGTGCAGACTTCATGACTCATCACACTTGGAGTTCACATGTGGACTGTGCCAAGAATCCATCAAGCAAGTCAAAGAACAAGCAAGGCAGCCAAGCACACCACTTCCTGCAATTGCTTCAAGGATGGAACGCGAGGATCAAGAGACCGAGCTAAGTGACAACCTAGTTGAAGGTAGTCCTCAAGAGGATGTTGGGGCAGCAATAGAGGAAGGATGACAATATAGTCTTGAGCTTTTAAGTGACAAAGTAGATCAAATAGGAATGTTGTCCACCAGTTATCGAGAATTTTCTTCATCTTGAGGATCATTTGTGCACCATGAATGATGGGCTTTATTGTGAGTCCTTGGAGGAGAATCACGTAGTGGATTTTGGTCCCCTTGATCAGGTGACATCAATTGATGACTTCCTTCCATTAGGAGTTGTACTGCAGAGGTATCACAGAAGACGATAGCAATGAAGACATACTCCTTAAGCCTTTGAATGGTGATGCACTAGAGTTTTTGGATTGGGAGAGGGGTTCCTTCTCCATCTATAGTGATAGTGAACAAGGGGAAATGAGTGAGCGTCATGATGAGATGCATGAACAACAAAGAGAAGAAGATAAAGGTGGGGGTGCTTAGATAGCTACCAACAAAGATGAAGCACTCGATCAACTACAAGATGCAACTTGGATTCCTTCTGCCATGATCATTGTTTATCCTCCTTCATATTCAGATGGATGCAATAGGACAGATCTGTGCATGTCATTATCCCATGACATTGAACACCACATAGATAAGGACAACACTTGGGAAAGGAAATGGAATAGTGTGCTACCTTTTGAAGAAAGAAATCAAGTGGACACTAGGTTTGCAAAAGATCAATGAGATGAAGTCTATCTTCTCGAAGAATAGCTGATAGGGATTGTCAATCCCATGCAAGACATGGAAGAAATGTTTTTTGCCCCGTTCTCCCTACCTTATGCAGGCTTGATGCCTGAAATGATGTACCCTCCACCATGCCCACCCGAGGTTGTTGATGCAAAGACTAATGATGTGGTGCTCGCTCTCGACTATCAAACATTGCCACAATTGCACAACAAAATCTAGGTTCTATCCTTCCTCACTTTTGTTAATTTTCATAGTTGCACTTATCATTTTGATTATGGGAATGAGGGGAGACAAATGTGTTTATGGATTAACCATGGATTTAGTGAGCCTCCTCAATTTTTTATTTTCTCTGACCGGGTGACTAAACTTGAGTGTTGTAATGTTGAACTTCTTTTTTTTTAGTATAAAGATAAATTTGCATTGCTTAGAACCGAAACTATTTCCATATTACTTGTGCATGCATTACGAAGTCCAACTAGCGTTGATGTCAATTCACCTTGCCTGAACATAGTGCTTTGTAAATATCTCTTTGTATATAGCTCATTTTTTAGTAGTGTAGGTTTCCTGTAAATACTTCACTTTATTGCTTTCCTTAGGTTAGTTGGTTTGGTGTAGGTTTCTTGCTTTAGAGTAGTTTTTTCATTGTTTTCTTTCGATGTCCCGCTTTGGTTAGTTTTGGTGTTCACTTTTCACTCGCTTTGCTTCCATTTTTTTGCTGCTTTACTAATGCTTTTCTCGAGGTCCCTCTACTTTTGGTTGGGCACATTTGTACACACAACAACCATACTTATCACTTGGGGTTGTTCTATGTATTTCTTCATCAAAATCTAATCAATTTTTCAAAGTGGATGGTGAGGATCTTCTCTTAGTGTCAAGTGATCTGGGTGTTTGATGGAAGGAGGATAAGTCGTTGGTTGGTCTAATTTCAATGTATTTTGGAATCTTATATCTCTCACATATTTTAAGAATTTGGAGGTTGTTGTAGGTCCTTTGTGGGTTGAAATAAAAAGAATTGAAAATCAAAAGAAAAGAAACAAAAGAAAGAAAAAAAAATATTGAAAATCAAAAGAAAAGAAATTCAACTTTTCAGGGGTATCCGAGC
Source organism: Sequoiadendron giganteum (assembly GCA_007115665.2). Taxonomy (NCBI): domain Eukaryota; kingdom Viridiplantae; phylum Streptophyta; class Pinopsida; order Cupressales; family Cupressaceae; genus Sequoiadendron; species Sequoiadendron giganteum. Next base: position 4,270,336 of record CM021106.1, on the reverse strand, counting down.
AACTCTACGGAGGCTATGGAGGCCTGACCGGTAGTAGAGAAATGTTTGGGAGAATCACAGTGACAACCTTGTCAGGGCTATGGACGCCTGATTGGCAGCGAGGCAATGTCCTAGATGCTTTTGGAGTTAGAATAAACTACATAGCTCAACTTCACAGAGCTTGGGTTCCTGTAGCAACTGAAGGATGGGAATTGACGTAACTACACACACTTGGATTTTAAGGATACTGAAGGTTGGAATAACTAGTGATTTTGATCCTTTGGTTGAGCATCTAGATTGTTTGCCCTAGCATGAAGATCAAAACTAGAGATTATGGGTTCATGATTCCATTTTATCAAAAAATTCTCTAGAGAATTTCTCCAGTAGAGTCGCCATTTGTTGTGCATGTTTTGCACACACGGCCCATTGTGAAGAGGGACCCCCTCTTTTCACTCTGGATGGGTTTCTTTTCTCTCGTCTCACTTTGTGTGACCCTTTCTTGGAGCCTAAATTGGTCATGTGTCATCAAACGATCAAATTATCCCGACCAAATTCACCTACCTAAGTTTCGTTAAGTCTTTTTCTTTCGCAGAGGTGCCCCTATAGGTTTCCCTTCGTCGTTGCCCAAGCATCCTTCAGGCCTAATCCTTGCTTGCTTGATTCACTTTTTCCTTCATTTTGAATTTGGGGACAAGTTTCCTAATGGATTTTGGATTTTTTTGTGGTGCCTAAGTGAACTGCCAAGGTTTTGTTAAGTTTTGGGAGGTTAAGGAAATTTCATTCTGGAACTTCGTCCCTTCGCGGCTGTTTTAGGAACTTTGTCCCTCCTTGGTTATTTTTGGAACTACATCCCTCCACAGTTGTTTCAGGAACTCTATCCCTCCCTAGTTTTTTTGGGAACTCCATCCTTCTATAGCTATTCTAGGAACTTCATCCCTCCCTGGCCGTTTCTAGAACTCTGTCCCTCCGTTGTTGTTTCGGGAACTTCGTCCCTCCCTAGCTGTTTCTGGAACTTCGTCCCTTCGTGGCTATTCTGGGAACTTCTTCTCTCCCTAGTTGTTTTTGAAATTTCATCCCTCCGCGGTTGTTCTAGGAACTTCGTCCCTCCCTGGCTATTTCTGGAACTTCGTCCCTCCTTGGCTATTTCTGGAACTTTGTCCCTCTATGGTTGTTCTGGGAACTTTGTCCCTCCTTGGTTGTTTCTAGAACTTCGTCCCTCCATAGTTTTTCTGAGAACTTCGTCCCTCCCTATTTGTTTTTGTAACTTTTTCCCTCTGCGGTTGTTCTAGGAACTTCATCCCTCCCTGGTTTTTTCTGGAACTTCATCCCTCTGCGGTTGTTCTTGGAACTTTGTCCCTCCCTGTCCGTTTTTGGAACTTCATCCCTCCGCAATGGTTCTAGGAACTTCATCCCTCCTTAGCTGTTTTCAAAACTTCGTCCCTCTGTGGTTGTTTCAGTAACTCTATCCCTCCCTGACCGTTTCTAGAACTTTGTCCCTCCGCGGCTGTTTCGAGAAACTCGTCCCTCCCTAGTCATTTTCAAAATTTGTCCCTCTGTGGTTGTTCTGGGAACTTCGTCCCTCCATGGCCATCTTCAGAATTCCATCCCTACACGGTTGTTCTAAGAACTCCATCCCTCTGTCACCATCCAGGAACTTCCCTTTCAGATTATTCCCTCCATCCGTCGTCCGTCTTCTGCCCCTTGTGTCCAGCGCATCCCACTACCGCATTAGCAAAAAATGATAAAACTTAAGTGCCTAAGCCATCACCAGGTCCTAGACCCCAGAAATCCATCCCCGAAATGCCACCTCACCATGCTTATTCCAAACAACAAACTCTAGATAGCTTTCCCTCCACATAACTCTGGGAGCCCCAATGATGGTCCAAATGCCTCCCAATCTGAAAATGAGCTTTGACCCACATATTAAAATTGGATGCTCTTCCCCATGGAATTTTAAAATTTCCTAAATTTGAAGGCAAGAGAAACCATCAAAGTCACCCTACCCTATTCGCCCTTTCAAAATAGCATTTTGACCAGGGAAGTCCGGCCTCTCGGGCCTGGATCATCCACACACCTCCCAATCCGAAAATGAAATTTGAGCCACATGTTGAAATTAGATCCTCTCCTACATGAACTTTTCAAATTGCATAAATTTAAAGCTGGGAGAAACCATCTGGGTCGTCCTTCCCTATTCGCCCTTTCAAAATAGCATTTTGGCCAAGGAAATCTGACCTCTCAGGCCCGGATCATCCAAACTCCCTCCAGTAAACTGCTAATGGAAATTTAGACCAAATATTATGATCTTTTGATGATGGTTGGATGAATCCAACAAGGATTTTTGAATATTTTAATAACATTTGCCTTGATTTGTGTATGAAAGCACTATTGGCACTTCATGTATGCAAGATTCAAGAAGCCTACCGCGGGTCCATCGGGCAGACCCATTGAGAAAGTTGAACAAGGAAAGCACATAGCTCCTGTCACCATTCATTTTATGCCCACCTCTCTTCATAGCACCCATCAATAGAGTTGGCATCGGAAGAAGGCTTGTTCCAAGGAAGATAATGACAAAATGCAAGAGGGTGGCCTTGAAGAAAGCATAGGGGAGTTATCCTACTTTTCACCAGATGATGGTGATCTTTAAGGGGTTGTCCGCCCGAATCAGGGGCAACCAATCCATTGATGCCAGTCATCAATGGGCCTATTTGATCTAATGAAGAATGTTGCAAGTCCATCAAACAAAGGGTGGCTTTCAGGCAGTTTCAGCTACAATAAAAGGGAAATCAGCAAGAGGACAAAACTGCTACAACACCTGGGCACTAAAAGACAAAATAGGGAAAAAACAAAAGATGTGCTTTAAATTGCTGAATATTATGGGGTAGGTGAAGCCCTAGTATAATCAAATCTAGGTCACGTAATGTAATTCAATCCTAGCCATTCATTCAGGCTTTGGAAAACTATAAATAGGGGTCTTCCCCTCATCTGTAAAGGGTTGGAGAGTTGGTGTAAAAGCATTCTACAACAATAAAAAGCAACATTGCATGATTTATGGGTGTTTCCTTTTGAGTTTTCTCATTATTTATGCATGGTTCTACTTCCCTATTAGTTTAGTAGTTATTTGCTTGAAGGGAAGTGATGATGGTGTTTGTTGTTATAGTATTTGATGAATTTCCAACTCATGTTTTTCATGGTTTGTTCATGATGAATAACTTTGTAAAGCTAGTATGAGCTTCCTTCCATTATTGTTGCAACTTAGTTCGATTGCATGTGAATGATGTGTGTGTGTAATCTGAAAATCTATAGTCCTATTGTTTGGTGTTTTTGCACAGCAACAACCCAGATAGAATAAAATTTATCCCATCTCTCTTAAAAGGTTGATCTCTATGAATAGAGAGATAACCCGAAGGTATTCACGAGTGTCAATTTATGATAATGTAGTGGAACAAACTCAATGATAAAATGTGAAAATTTTGGTAATGCTTAAACTTGATTGGTAACCAACTTAACTAGCTTGACCAATTATTACAACCCTTACAAATGAGGCAGAGTGTCATACTTATAGAAAAATAGGCCCGCGCAGAACAGGGCCAGGATTAGGAAAGAGTCAGCCACCAACCAGACAAAGCAGTCACGACAGACAGCAATAACCCGCCGCTCAACAATGAATGTAGCAAGGACCCCATCAGATCAACCTGGGATCGCATGCAACCAGGGAGATGAATCCTCAAGCCATGCCCACCATCAGTGAACACCTGTGCAAATAGCAGCGCACGTGAACACCAAGAGCAACACGAACCACCGATCAAATCTGAGTTGGGAAAATGAACGGCTCAGATCAAACAAAACTAGATTGAGTTACCTGATATCACGTCTACCAACCATTAATGGCCACCAACCAAACCAACCTTGTGTGTGAGAGTGGGTTCCGTGATAGCAACCATAAAGTGTACTTGATTACACCCGCAAATCAAGCCAAATCTTCAAAGTACATCTAGCAAATCCCAACTTGATCCAACCTACATTCAAACAAGACACCATTAATTCCCAATACACCATCAAAATCTTAGCAGGTCCAAAATAGTTCCTAAGGTTAGAGAATCAAGCATAAATCTAGGTGGGGGCTGAGCCAAAGACAGGCGGAGACAGAGCCATGAACAAAATAGGAATAGAGAGCCAAGACCGACAGAAGTGAAGGTGGAAAAGGAACGGGAAAAGAAACCAAAGGGAAATTAGGCAGAGGCGAAAGAAAAACCCACCCCGACGGATGCGGCGGCGGAACGGGAACGGGAAAGGAAACCAAAGGGAAACTAGGCAGAGGCAAAAGCAAAAACCACCTCTGCGGAAGCGAAGGTGGAATGAGAATGGGAAAGCAAACCAAAGGGAAACCAGGTGGAGGTAGAACAAAACCCACCATGGTGGAAGTGGAGGAAGAACAGGAACGAGAAAGGAAACCAAAGGGAAACCAGGCAGAGGCAAAAGAAAAACCCACATTGGTGGAAGCAGAGGTGGAACGGGAATGGAAAAGGAAACCAAAAGGGAAACTAGGTGGAGGAAGACGCAAAACCCACCCTAGTGGAAGCAGGGGTGTAACAGAAAAGGAAACCAAAGGGAAACTAGGCAGAGGTGAAAGAAAAACCCACCCCAGCTGAGGCAGAGGCGAAACGGGAACGGGAAAGGAAGCATGAACTTTGCCAAAGTTCAAAGAAAAATTCCATCCCGGTCTCGGCCCCGAGGAAATGACAAAAAGACAAAGTGAAGAAAACCCAAGGGAAGAGAAACCAACCCGGAGGCCAAAGATGAACGGAACAACGAAGCAAACGAGAATGCGGGAGGCAGAGCTGGAACAAGAACGAAGACCGAATTGAGAACTTTTCCAAAGTTTGAAGTTCGGATCCATCCTAGTTTTGCCTCTGACAAGAAAAGGGAAAGTGACCCGACGAAAACCTAAGGGAGGAAAGCGACCCTTAGGAAAAAACAAACAAAAGGAAGAAGAAAGTGAGGAAGCAGGAACGAAGCAGAGCTAGAATGCGAATGGGAATAGAACTGGGAACTTAGCCAAAGTTCAAAGTTCGGTCCCATCCCGATTTTGACCCTGGTAGAATGAAGAAAACAAGGAAAATAAGGGAGAAAACAAAACCCTAGGACCCAAACAAAAACACCAAAGGAAGAAAATAAAAGGCAAAAGAAGACCACCCCAAAGAGGACATCCACAAGACCTTAAAACCACCAGGAACTCCACACAAAGGCACCCATAATCAAGGACCAAAACCCCAATATTACTAAAGATAAGCACAAAGAGGGGGGGGGAAGCCACAGAAACGGGCCTAAAGAGGGTCCCCACTTTCAAAGGGGTGTGTGTGCAAAACTACACAATAAATGGCGACCTCGTTGGGGAAATGCATCGGATCATTTCGATGACAATTTGGCATCATGAACTCACAATCTCTAGTTTCAATCCAAGAATTAGGTTACAAATAGAAAAGGTTCATATATCACCAACAAGCCATCCTTCATGTACCAGGGTCAAAGTGTGTGCATATGCATTAATTTTTATTTCCTAAGTTGCAATAAGGACCAAAATCAGTCTGACAGGGCTACCTAAGAATTCTAGCTCCAAAAGCAACCTGGATAGAGCCTCACTCCCAATCAAGCATCCATAGCCCCGGTGAGGTTATCACTGTGACCCTCCCTAGTATAGCTCTACTGCCAACCAAGTGTCCATAGCCCCGGTAGAGATACTAAGATGCCCTTGAAAAGGTGAACTTTTTTTATTTTTCAATATTTTCTTTCTTTTCTTTTGATATTCTCTTTTGAGATTTTCTTTTAAAGCTCACTTTTCACCTTGCAGGCAATGAAGCCCACACTCAAGGATGAGAACCACAGTGGCACTAGAGTAGAATTTAATATTTTTCACCCAGTCAAACCTCCTAAACACCATATTCAACCTCAGAATTCTTAAGATTTGTGTGAAGATATAAGACCCAAATGCATTCTAGAATTTAACTTAGTCAAGTGACACTAACTCCCAGCCCATGCAACATTAGATGAAGGAAATCCACCAGTTTGAATGACTCCAAAAAGATGATAGGATTTTGTAAAAGAAATCCCAGAGCAACCCCAGACAAGCAACCAGTTATACAGATGCAAAAATCCCAGAGGAAAGTAGGACAACACCACAAAAGCATAGAACAGCAGGGAAAATCAACCCAAGCAGACCAAAGCAAACCAAAATTGGAGCAGCAGACAAGCAGAGCAAAACCAAAAGACACTCCACAAAAACCAAGGCAAAAAAAACATAACAGAAAGGAAACCTATTCTAGTTATGTACAAGGAAAGAGCTAAGAATAGATCAAGATAGGAGATAATGCTTCAAATACTGCCCATTGACAGGTAGTGGGATATCTCCTCCAGTGAGGGTTTTCAAACGGAAGGCATTATCCCCTGAGATCTCTACAATCTGATAAGGGTCGAGCCAAAGTTTGTCAAATTTTCCATGCTCCCCTCTCTTGTCATGGGCTTTATCCCAGTAGAGAACCAAGTCAACAATTCTAAAGGATTTCACCTTGGCTCTCCTAGAAAACCATCTTTTCACTATACCCTAATGTTTGGCAAAGTTTTATAGGGATTCATCTCTTATCTCCTCAAGGTGTAACAATTCAGTCAAGTAGACTTCATGCTTATACTTCCATCATAATAGTCATTGATGAATTACAGGGTAGGGATCTTCAGCTAGATGGGAAAGACAGGTTCCAAGCCATACACCAAGTGATAAGGAGAGGTTCCTAAAGATGTCTTATGTCTAGTGTGGTCTGCCCAAAAAGAAAATCTGAGCTAGGTATGCCAATCCTTGGGTTTTTTATCTAATAGTTTTTGGATGACTGTCAAAAGGTTCTTATTGGAAGACTTAGCCAAACCATTCACCTGTGGATATTAATTGGATGCAAAATTTATGGAAATCCCATGGTCATAAGCCTAGTTAGAAAACTTTAAAGATGCAAATGTCAAACCATTATCACAAACTATAGCCAATGGAAAACCAAAGCGATTAATGATACCTGATTCTATGAAATTGACTACTACTTCAGAAGAACATTGTTTCCACACAAGAGCTTCAGTCCACCTAGTAAAATAATTAGTTATCGTAAGAATATACCTATGGCCTATAGATGAAGATGGTTTGATAGGACCAATGAAGTCCATTCCCCACTGTGCAAATGCTTTTACCTCTATGACAGGTCAGAGTGGAAGAGTTGCACACCTCTCCCTAAATGTTACAGTTTGGCACACATGGCAATTCCTCACGTGGTGATGTGTGTCCTTGAACAAGGTAGGCCAATAATAGTTTGCCCTCAAAATCTGATTTGTAGTGGAAGGTGCCAAACCATGGCCTATGCCATATTTATCATGAAATTCAATCATCACTTTCCCTGCTTCTTCATTCCCTAGGCATCTCAAGTAGACACCTTCATGATTTCTCGTGTATAGGACATCTCCCTTCTTCATAAAACTGCCACTCTTCAAACATAGATCCCTCCTTTGTACTGAATTAAGGTGCTTGGGACATTGTTGATTCAATAAATAGTAGATAATGTCATCATACCAGTCCCCCGAAGAAACATCTTCAAGATTATAATGTTGGGCTACAAGGTCGGGACCCACTTCTACCATTGTCTTGGTCATTCCCTGCCCTCTTACTAACTTCATGGGTTGAATTTCAATATCATATTCTTGTAACATAGTCACCCACTTGGCTTTGTGTTCACCCAACTCATTTTGCATCAACAACAGCTTGACTGTTGGATCAAGGACTATAGCGAAGACATTGTTTCTCATAATGTAGTGCCTAAACTTCTTCATAGTTCAGATCAAGGCATAAGCCTTCTTTTCAACACTAGGATACCTTAGCTCGGCATCCTCTAGAGGTGAACTCATGAATTCTATGGGATGTTCATTCCCTTGATTAGACTTTTATGTCAATAAGCCCGCACAGGAGTGATTAGAAGCAAACGAGTACATGTAGAATGGCTTAGCATAATCAAGACTTACCAGAACAAGGGCCTCAGCAATAGCTCTCTTGATTTCTGTAAATGCTTCCTTGGATTTTGTATTCCATTCAACCTTCGCTTCTTGCTTCAACATGGCATTCAATGGCTTGACTATTTCTACAAATCCAGTGATAAATTTTCTGATAGAGTTAATCTTAGCAAAGAATGACTTCATTTCTTTCTTACTTGCAGGGGGTTGAATTTTTCAGTATTGCCTCCACTCATCCAAGATCAATGGCAATACCTTGTTCTAAAATAATGTGTCCTAACAGCTTTCCCTCAGTGACTCCAAACATCCTCTTCTTTGGATTAAGTGAAATACCAAATTCCTTGCACTTTTGGAGTACTTTGCATAAATTTGCAATATGATCACTTCTCTTCTTGGAAAAGATTGTCAAATCATCCATGTAGATGATTATGCACTTTCCAATGATGTCCTTGAAAGAAATATCCATAGCTCTTTGGAATGTAGCTCCAGCATTGATTAATCCAAAGGGCATTCTTCAGTAAGCAAAGGTTCCCCATTTTGTAGTGAAGGCAGTCGTATGCCTATCTTCGTATTGAAATATGACCTAATTGTATCCAGAGTACCCATCTAGAAAGGGCATCATCTGAGATCCATTGACAACCTAAAGCACCTCATTTAGTGAAGGGACTGGATAATTATCCTTTTCTAATGCTTTGTTTAGGTTCTTGAAATCGACACACAGTCTGATTTCTCCATTTTTCTTCTTGAATGAAACCAAGTTTGCAACCCATGTTGATTGTCTTACTGAAAATATGATTTGTGTTGAGAGCACTTCTGCACCTCCTTCTGAATAATGGGCTCCAGCAAATCATTGATTGGCCTTTGTCTTTGCCTAAATGGCTTAGCATTTGACTTGAGGGAGATAGTATGTGTAATGATTGAAGTGTCATATGTCCTCAAGTCACCATAACTCCAAGCTATCACATCTTGATATGTGTGCAAGGCATCAATAATTCTTTTCCTCTCCTCCGGAGTGCACACCTTACCAATAAAGACATTCTTAACATCACCTTGGGTCCCCATGTTGTACGTTGCACACTGATAGTTGAGGGATTCCCTTTTCAATTTTTGTTCTTGATCTCTTATTCTATCCAGATCAAAGATCTATTCTAATTGCATCATGCCTCTCGAGATAGTGTTAGTCTTCAAATTGAGCACTCCTTCTATGTCAATTTTGGCATCTTGAGGCTCAACCTCATCAGTTACTTGGGAAGCAAATACATCACAGTTAGTAATAAAATCAAGAATATGCCTATCATCCTCAAGTACCTAAAAAATTGGTAACATTGTCAAGCACCGAGGGCACTGGACCAAGTTCAACAGTGAACTTTTTTAAGCCCAAAAGTGATAATAGTTGCAATGTACTTGCCGCTTGTGCCAAAGAATCAGCAGTCTAATTCTTACTCTGAGGTATCAATTGAATGTTGAAGGCATCAAATCCTTCAATAAGATCCCAGATTTTGTGTCTGTAATTTTCCATCCTCCTATCATGATATGAGTATTATTTTCTCACCTGCCTAACCACTAGCTTAGAATCTCCAAACACTTGGAAGATTTTAACTTTCTTTCTTAATGCCATGAGTAGCTTGTGAACTAGAGCTTCATATTAAGCTAGATTGTTAGTGCACTGGAATTGGAGTTTGTGAGAAGAAAAGTAGATTTTACCTTTAGGACTGATCAGCTCTAGCCCTACTCTACCACCTTGCTTGGATTTGGATCCATGAAACCTTAATGTCCAGCAATAATTAGCTCCTACTTTTCTTGGGATAGCTCTATCTTTACCATCACCCGGAGGTTCTTCGGGAGGTTTTGGATCCTTCCCCTTTTGACTATTTTGAATGAACTTTATGTTTGACCCAACAGTTGGCATTGTGTTGATGTGCCTTTGTATCTGTTCTACTACAGTTTGACACAAGCAATATTCCAGTTCAGAATGAGGAGCATCATGGACTCAGAACCAATTAGGAAGAAGAAATTCTTCAAAGTTCATATTTCTACCCAACTAAATTTGATCTTCTACACATTTCCAGATAAACTCTTGGAAGTTATCCAACAAACTAAGTCATCTATCTGCATGGTCATCAAGTTCCTTTGCTTGTTCAAGTTGCTCTCTAGAGTTGTTGGCTTCTGACATGGATTCACCAGAAGAGCTTTGCAACATCAATATTTCTTCTGTGTCTGAAGCAAGGGAGGCTAGGACATATCTCCCCATATTGACTTCTGACATCAGTATCTCATTTGAAGTATTCTAATACTCAGTAATTATATACTTCATTCTTGATTCTCTCTCAATTTTGATCTGATTCAGAACTCCTTTCCAGGGGAGCCACATGTAGGAATGATCTTTGGAAGTGTATCCATTTAGTACCTTGGTAAAATCTCTACCCAAGATCAAATTGTAGGTGTCAGGAATGTCATCTATGTGAATATTAAGCACTTTTTGCACCCTGGGATCTAAGGCAACTTGCATGGGAATCATATTTAGTTCTCCTACAATGTTCACCTTTGTTTTGTCAAATTCAGTGACTTTCTTTTGAGATGTTGTAGGGGTAATACCAAGAGCCCTACAGACAACAAATGGCATAACATTTCTGGATGCCCTCGAATCCAGCAGGCAATTGTGCAGATTTTTACCAAATATACGAAGGAAATCAGAAAAGGAGGGGTTTCCATTTTTCCTTGGAATAAATTCGATGGTGAGTCAGCTTGTGCAACCTGACTCTTATCTTTTTCTTTACCCCTATCCTCGAATTGTGATTGACTAGGACCTTTGGGTGTTTGTGAAATAGGAGGCCTTGTAATTGCCCCATCGGTAGTTATTCTTAGTGTTGCTATACTTGAATTAAAGGACCCAAGGACTACATTTTTTATTTCAGGAACTCTTAATAACTCAAAAATAGAAAGACTCGCCTTTACTTTTTTGAGTTCCTTGGTGGCATATTCTCCTAGCTGTTCCACATTCATGTCAGTGTGGAGCTCCTTAGAATGACCAATCTTTTTATCTTTTATTGCATCAGCATTGCTTCCTTTGGAAAGATCTGGTTGTCCTTCCTTCATGAGGTATTGTGTTGGCACTTGAGGGTAGGATGGATTGTTATTGGCATGTGGATCTGGTGGAGTAGCAAAATTATGTGGAGGGGAAGATGTAGTGAATGGCCCTTCAGCCTATGGATTCCTATTGCTCTTGCTCCTCAGATCATACTTTCTAACAGGTTGCTAAAACATTTGCACTTCCTCAACACCAGTCTCCTCTTCATCCAATGGGCGATTTTCATTCTCAATTTCTTCATCAAATAGCTGAGAGATGTCATCTTCGTTGAGCACTTGTTCTACCTCTCCATTATGGCTACTTGATTCCTCTTCTGGTTCATTATCCTCATCCCTTGGGAAATGAGCATCATTCAACACTAAAGCTGGGGAATCATAGGGATTTAAAGGCACCAATTTTTGGCCAGTAGAGTTGTTTTCAACTTCATATTGAAAAATGGAAGCATCAGTTTGAAATTCAAGGCAGTCAAGCTCAGAGTGCTGACTTGTCTTATCAAGCCTACACCATCCAAACAAAGCAGCTTCTGCTAAGTACACACCACCTGGAGGTTTCTCCGAACTAGAAGGTTGATCTAGTGGAGTGGGGACTCCTCCATTGTTAGGCCCAGTGTTCCATGGCCTATTTTGCCTAGGTGGTTTTCTTCTGTCAAATCCTTGTCCGCCTTGTTGATTTCTATCAAATTTCTGACCAGAACCTTGTCCTCTTTCAAAGTTATGATTTTTGTCATAGTGTTTCCCTCTATTATAACTTGATTGCATTCTCTTCTGATTAGCTTGGATTTGATTGGTTTGGTTCCTCAAGTAGGTTACGTCCATGTTCAACTTCTTCACTTGTTTAGTTAGTTCATCTAACCTTTCCTTATCAGGATTGTTGTAAGGGACTGGATTCACAGTGTTTGGGAAGTACCCTGACACTCCTCCAGAAGCAGTATACTGATTCAAAACTTCTGAGTTTTACAAATAAGTAGGGAAACTAGCTTGTGACTGTGAATGGAGGGGATGGTTAGAATTTTTTTGTGGATAATCGGGTATTGGTTGGACCTGGTTTATTGGGTGACCCGGGTGAGGGACAAAAGGCAACTATGGAATAGGATTCATGATGGGTGTGTGATTAGTTAGAGCCTGGTTGAGAGATTGGACTTTTCCTAGGTGAGTAGCTAGTCCTAAAGATGGTAGAGGTCTAGACAAGTGTTGCCTCAGGTCTGTACTAACCTTAATAGCCTCCATATATGTCATGAGAAAAGTAGTTGGTGGATTAGTTCTCCACTTAAGGAAGGTGTTGGTAAGGCTGTCAAGGGATTTGAAGTAGACCTCTAGGGCAGTGTCTTTATTTCCAGCATAAGGTGCTTGAACTCTAGTGTATGCTCAATTGAACTTATTGTTGAATAATCCTATAGGCTTGTTAACCTCTCTTTTTAACACAATAAACTACATATATAGCTCATTAGCACTAATGGGGATCTTGAATTTTAGTAGTAATGCAGCCTCAAGCTCAGCCTAGTTAGAGATGGATGCAATAGGAAAGTGATTATACCAATAAAAGGCTTATTCTCCTAGACAATAGGGGAAAATTCTTCATGCAACATCCTCATGATTAATCCCTCTATCTCTCAGACAAGTCTGAAAGATCCTAATGTGCTCTTCTGCTATCCTATTTGGGTCATTCGTGTGAAACTTAGAGCAAAAATGCTTAGGGTTCTTTGGCATAACATTGTAGTTGTTCAATGTCAAGGGTGATGGGTTATTCGCCAAGAAAGTTGTTGGTGGCGGTGGTAATGATTGATGAATGACTGGTTGGGGTTGTGGAATGGAACCAGCCATAGAATCAAATGAAGATGGAGTGGAGGGAGATGAAGATGGTGGAAATGATGGATTGGATGATGGTTCCTCTCCTCTTTTGGTCCTTCTTGGACTGGTTGGAGGTGGCAATTCCTGGAACTCTTCCTCTTCTTCCAGTATATATCTGGTTCTCCTTCTAAGCCTCTCAAGAGAAATGGCATTTAGAAAATGCTCCAGCTTGCTTGTTGGCCCTCCTTCTAGCACCAATCCCATTGTTTGGTGTTTCTGTACAACAACAACTCAGATAAAATAAAATTTATGCTATCTCTTTTAAAAGGTTGATCTCTATGAATAGAGAGATAACCCCTAGGTATTCACAGGTGTCAAGTTATGATAATGCAGTGGAACAACCTCAGTGATAAAATGTGAAAATGTTGATAATCATAAAGGGTATTATGTACAAATGTTGGAAGCTCTAAACTCATCAGATTTGAAGATATGGTGATGCTTTAATCTCAAGTTCTAACCATTTAATAAAATAAACAACAAAAGATGAGGGTTTCAGAAGTCCTAATGTTAACACTACTTCTAAGATTAACCATGCAAATGATGAAATACTTGGAATGGACCAATCTCTCAAACTATTTTTTGGTCGACTCAGGCTATACCTGCAATCTTGCAGAAAATAATGTAATCTTCTAAGGTGTTGAAGATTTTTAGGTTGTAGGCATTCATTCAATGGGACTGACTGAATACATATAGTTGAACTAAGCACATGAATAATAGGTATAGGTACACCATATTAGGTACAGGTTGACCTTGCACAACATTCCCACAATCAAGAAGTTGCCCAAGATATGAACTAGGGATTGCTACAACACTCCAGGCACTAAATCACAAACATTATGAACTAAATCTAAGATACATCTAAACATTTCCAAGTGATCTAAAAGATAGAATAGGAAACATGCAAGATTATTCAATGCAAAGGAGGCACCAGTCATGACACAATGTCTACACTTTGTATAAAATAGTCATATTAAAAATATTTTTGGTTTTTTACAGCACTTGCATGAAATGTGACAACTAGCTCCTAATCTTCTAACATACTACTCTATTGTTAAATCTACTACTTAAACTTGATTGGTAACCAACTTAACTAGCTTGGACAATTATTCCAACCCTTACAAATGAGGCAGAGTGTCATACTTATAGAAAAATAGGCCCACGCAGATCAGATCCAGGCTTATGAAAGAGTCAACCACCAACCAGACAAAGTGGCCTCGACAGATAGCAATAACCCGTCGCTCAATAATGAATGCAGCAAGGACCCCATCAGATCAATGTGGGATCACACACAACCAAGGAGATAAATCCTCAAGCCACACCCACCATCAATGAACACCCACGCGAATAGCAGTGTGCGTGAACACTAAGAGGAATATGAGCCACCGATCGGATTCGATCTGGGCAAACAAACGGCTCAGATCAAACAAAACTAGGTTGAGCCACCTTAAATCATCTTAGCTAGCCATTAATGGCCACCAACCAAACCAGACTTCTATGCAAGAGTGGGTTCTATGATAGCAGTCACAAAGTGTACTTGACTACACCCTTAAATCACACCAAATCTTCAAAGTACATCCATCAAATCCCAGCTCAATCCAACTTGCATTCAAACGAGACACATTTAATGCCCAATCCACAATCAAAATCTGAGCAAGTCCAAAATAGTTCCTAAAGTTAGAGAATCAAGCATAAATCCAAGCAAGGGTGGAGCCAAAGACAAGCAAAGACAAGGCCACAAATAGAACAGGAATAGAGAACCAAGACCAGTGGAAGCAGAGGAAGAACGAGAATGGGAAAGGAAACCAAAGGGAAACTAGGTAGAGGCAGAAGTGAAACCCACCCTTGCAGAAGCAGAGGAGGAAGCGAAACCCACCCTTGCGAAAGCGGAGGCAAAACATAAACGGGAAAGGAAACCAAAGGGAAACCAGGAAAAGGCAAAAGCAAAACCCACCCCAGGGGAAGCGGAGGTGGAACAAGAGCGGGAAAGGAAACCAAAGGGAAACCAGGTGGAGGTGGAAGCAAAACCCACCCCAGTGGAAGTGGAGGCCGAATGGGAATGGAAACCAAAGGGAAACCAGGCGAAGGTGAAAGAAAAACCCACCCCAGCAAAGGAGAAGGCAGAAAAAAAAACCCACCCTGGCAAAAGTGGAGGCAGAACGGGAACAGGAAAGGAAACCAAAGGGAAACCAGGTGGAGGTGGAAGCAAAACCCACTCTGGTGGAGGCAGAGGCGAAACGGGAATAGGAAAGGAACCACAAACTTTTCCAAAGTTCAAAGCCAAATTCCACCCTGGTCCCAGTCTAGGCCCCAACAAAATGACAAAAATATGAAGCAAAGAAAACCCAAGGGCGGAGAAACCAACCCGAAGGCCGAAGATGAACAAAACAACAAAGCAAACGAGAATGTTGGAGGTGGAACCAGAATAGGAACAAAGATCGAATTGAGAACTTTTCCAAAGTTCAAAGTTTGGATCCATCCCGGTTCTACCTCTGACAAGTGAAGGGAAAGAGACCCAACAAAAACCTAAGGTAGGAAAGAGACCCCTAGGAAAAAAAAAATAAAACGAAGAAGAAAGCAAGGAAGCAGGAAGGAAGTAGAGGCAGAACAAAAATGGGAACATAACTAAGAACTTAGCCAAAGTTCAAAGTTCAATCCCATCCCAGTTACAACCCTGGCAGAATGAAGAAAACAAGGAAAACAAGGGAAAATTAAGGGAGAAAACCAAACCCTAGGACCTAAACAAAAACACCAAAGGGAGAAAACAAAATGCAAAAGAAGACCACCCAAAAGAGGACATCTGCAAGACCTTAAAACCACCAGGAACTCCACAAAAAGGCACCCATAACCAAGGACCAAAACCCCAATATTTCCAAATATAAGCACAAAGAGGGGGGGGGAAGCCACAAAAATGGGCCCAAAGAGGGTCCCTACTTTGAGAGAGGCATGTGTGCAAAACTGCACAACAAATGGTGAATTTGTTGGGGAAATGTTGTGGATCATTTCGATTACAAACTAGAATCATGAACTTAGAATCATCAGTTTCAATCCAAGCATCAGGTTACAAATAGATAAGGTTCAGACATCACCAACAAGCCATCCTTCATGTACCAGGGTCAAAGTGTGTGCATATGCATTAATTTTTCTTTCCTAAGTTGCAATAAGGACCAAACTCAGTTCAACAGGGCTACCTAAGAATTCTAGCTCCAAAAGCATCCTGGATAGAGCCTCACTGCTAGTTAGGCATCCATAGCTCTGATGAGGTTATCACTGTGACCCTCCCCAACATAGCTCTACTACCAACCAGGCATCCATAGCCCTAGTAGAGATACTAAGATGCCCTTGAAAAGGTGAACATTTTTTATTTTTCAATATTTTCTTTCTTTTCTTTTGATATTCTCTTTTGAGATTTGATTTTAAAGCTTCATTTTTCACCTTGCGGGCAATGAAGCCCACACTTAAGGATGAGAACCACAGTGGCATTGGAGCAGAATTTAAGATTTTTCACCCAGTCAGACCTCCTCAAGACCATATGCAACCTCAGAATTCTTAAGATTTTTCTAAAGATATAAGACCCAAATGCATTCCAGAATTTAACTTAGTCAAGTGACACTAACTCCCAACCCATGCAACATCAGATGGAGGAAATCCACCAATTTGAATGACTCCAAAAAGATGATAGGATTTTGTAAAATAAATCCCAGAGCAACCGCAAATAAGCAGACAGTTATACAGATACAACAAGCCCAGAGGAAAGTAGGACAACACCACAAAATCATAGAACATCATGGAAAACCAACCCAAGCGGACCAAAGCAAACCAGAACCGGAGCAGTAGAAAAGTAGAGCAAAACCAAAAGACATCCCACATAAACCAAGGCAAAAACAACACAACATAAAGGAAACCTATTCTACTTATGTACAAGGAAAGAGTTGAGAACAACTCAAGACTAGAAATACTGATTCAAATAATGCCCATTGATAGGCAGTGGGATATCTCCTCCAGTGATGGTTTTCAAATGGAAGGCATTATCCCCCGGGATCTCTGCAATCTGATAAGGGCCAAGCCAAATTTTGTAAAATTTTCCATGCTCCCCCCTCTTGTCATCGGCTTTATCCCAGTAGAGAACCAAGTCAGAGATTCTAAAGGCTTTCACCTTGGCTCTCCTAGCAAACCATCTTTCCACTATACCCTGATGTTTGGAAAAAATTTATAGGGCTTCATCTCTTCTGTCCTCAAGGTGTAACAATTTAGTCAAGCGGGCTTCATGCTTATCCTCTCCATCATAACATTCCTTGATGAATTGCAAGGTAGGGATCTTAAGCTGGATGGGAAAGAAAAGTTCCAAGCCATACACCAAGTGATAAGGAGAGGTTCTTAAATATTTCTTATGTCTAGTGCGGTCTGCCCAAGAGAAAATCTGAGCTGGGTATGCCAATCCTTGGGGTTTTTATCTAATAGCTTTTGGATGACTGTCAAAAGGTTCTTATTGGGAGACTTAGCCAAACCATTCCCTTTTGGATAGTAATTGGATGAAAACTTTAGGGCAATCCCATGGTCATAAGCCTAATTATAAAACTTTAAAGATGCAAATTTCGAACCATTGTCACAAACTATAGCCAATGGACAACTAAAGCGATTAATGATGCGTGATTCTATGAAATTGATTACTACTTCAGAAGTACATCGTTTGCACACAAGAGCTTCAGTCCACCTAGTAAAATAATCAGTTATGGTAAGAATATACCTGTGGCCTACAGATGAAGATGGGTTGATAGGACCAATGAAGCCCATTCCCCACTGTGTAAATGGTTTTACCTCTATGACAGGTTAGAGTGGAAGAGTTGCACACCTCTCCCCGCTTGTCACAGTTTGGCACACATGGCAAGTCCTCACATGGTGATGTGTGTCCTTGAATAAGGTAGGCCAATAATAGCCTGCCCTCATAATCTGATTTGCAGTGGAAGGTGTTGAACCATGGCTTGTGCCATATTTATCATGAAATTTTCTCATCACTCTCCTTGCCTCTTCCTTCCCTAGGAATCTCAGGTAGACACCTTCATGATTTCTCTTGTTTAGGATAGCTCCCTTCATCATAAAAATGCCACTCTTCAAACATGGAGCCCTCCTTTGTACTGAATTAAGGTGCTCAGGACATTGTTGATTCAATAAATAGAAGGTAATGTCATCATACCAGTCCCCCGAAGAAACATATTCAAGATTATAATGTTGGGCTACAAGGTTAGGACCCACTTCTACCATTGTCTTGGTCAGTCCCTGCCCTCTTAATAACTTCATGAGTTGAATTTCAATATCATATTCTTGTAACATAGTCACCCACTTGGCTTTGCATTCACCCAGCTCATTTTGCATCAACAACTTGACTACTGGATCAGGGACTATAGCGAAGACGTTGTTTCTCATAATGTAGTGCCTAAACTTCTTCACAATTCGGATCGAGGCATTAGCCTTCTTTTCAACACTAAGATACCTCATCTCAGAATCCTTCAAAGGTGCACTCATGAATGCTATGGTATGTTCATTCCCTTGATCAAACTTTTATGTCAATAAGCCCGCAGGAGTGATCAGAAGAAAATGAGTAAATGTAGAATAGCTTAGCATAATCAAGACTTACCAAAACAAGGGCCTCAACAATAGCTCTCTTGATTTCTAAAAATGCTTCCTTGGCTTCTATATTCCATTCAACCTTCACTTCTTGCTTCAACATGGCATTCAATGGCTTGACTATTTTTGCAAATCCAATGATAAATTTTCTGACAAAGTTAATCTTGCCAAAGAATGACTTCATTTATTTCTTGCTTGCAAGGGGTTGAATTTTCAGTATTGCCTCCACTCATCTAGGATCAATGGAAATACCTTGTTTTAAAATAATGTGTCCTAACAGCTTTCCCTTAGTGACTCCAAAGATGCACTTCTTTGGATTAAGTGAAATACCATATTCCTTGCACTTCTGGAATAATTTACATAAATTTGAAACATGATCACTTATCTTCTTGGAAAATACTATCAAATCATCCATGCAAATGATTATGCACTTTCCAATGATGTCCTTGAAGGAAATATCCATAGCTCTTTGGAATGTAGCTCCATCATTGATTAATCCAAAGGGAATTCTTCGTTAAACAAAGTTTCCCCATTTTGTAGTGAAGGCGGTCTTATGCCTATCTTCGTATTGAACCATGACATGATTGTATCCGGAGTACCCATCCAGAAAGGACATCATCTCAGATCCATTGACAACCTAAAGCAACTCATCCAGTAAAGGGACTGGATAATTATCCTTTTCTGATGCTTTGTTCAGGTTCTTGAAATCGACACACATTCTGATTTCTCCATTTTTTTTCCTCACTGGAACCAAGTTTGCAACCCATGGTGAATGTCTTACTGGAAATATGATTTGTGCTGAGAGTAGTTTTTGTACCTCCTTTTGAATAATGGGCTCCATCAAAGCATTGATTGGCCTTTGTCTTTGCCTAAATGGCTTAGCATTTGACTTGAGGGGGATAGTATGTGTAATGATCGAAGTGTCATATATCCTCAAGTCACCATAACTCCAGGCTATCACATCCTGATATGTGTGCAAGGCATCAATAATTCCTTTCCTCTACTCCGAAGTGCACACCTTACCAATAAAGACATTCTTAACATCACCTTGGGTCCCCATGTTTTACATTTCACACTGACAGTTGAAGGATTCCCTTTTCATTTTTTGTCCTTGATCTCTTATTCTATCCAAATCAAAGATCCTTTATAATTGCATCATGCCTCTCAAGATAGTGTTAGTCTTCAAATTGAGTACTCCTTCTATGTCAATTTTGGCATCTTGAGGCTCAAACTCATCAATTACTTGGGAAGCAAATACATCACAACTAGTAATAAAATCAAGAATGTGCCTATCATCCTCAAATACCTGAAAAATTGGTGATATTGTCAAGAACTGAGGGCAATAGAATAATTTCCTCAGTGAACTTCTTTTAGCCCGAAAGTGATAATGGTTGCGATGTACTTATCGCTTGTGCTAGAGAATCAACAATTTGATTCTTACTCTGAGGTATCAATTGAAGGCATCAAATCCTTCAATAAGATCCCAGATTTTGTGTTTGTAATTGACCATCCTCCTATCATGACATGAGTATTGTTTTCTCACCTGCCTAACCACTAGCTCGGAATCTCCAAACACTTGGAGGATTTTAACTTTCTTTCTTAATGCCATTAGTAGCCCGTGAACTAGAGCTTCATATTCAACTAGATTGTTAGTGCACTGGAATTGGAGTCTATGAGCAGAAAAGTAGATTTTACCATTAAGACTGATCAGCTCTAGCCCTGCTCTAGCACCTTGCTTGGATTTGGATCCATCAAACCTTAATTTCTAGCAGTCATTAGCTCCTGCTTTTTTTAGGATACCTTTGTACTTACCATCACCCGAAGGTTCTTCAGGACGTTTTGGATCCTTCCCCTTTTGACTATTTTGAATGACCTTTATGCTTTACCCAACAGTTGGGGTTATGTTGATGTGCCTTTGTATCTATTCTACTGCAGTTTGACGCAAGCAACATTCTAGTTTATAATGAGGAGCATCATGGACTCGACACCAATTAGGAAGAAATAATTCTTCAAAGTTCATATTTCTACCCAGTTGAATATGATCTTCTACACATTTACAGATAAACTCTTGGAAGTTATCCAACAAACTGAGTCATCTATCTGGCTGGTCATCAAGTTCATCTACTTGTTCAAGTTGCACTCCGAAGTTATTGGCTTCTGATGTGGATTCACTAGAAGAGCTTTGCAACATCAAGATTTCTTCTATGTCCGAAGCAGGGAAGGCTAGGACATAGTTCCCCATACTGACTTATGATATCAGTATCTCATTTGAATTATTTTGATACTCAATAATGATATACTTCATTCTTGGTTCTCTGTCAATTCTGATTTGATTTGGGACTCCTTTCCAGGGGAGCCACATGTGGGAATGATTTTTGGAAGTGTATCCATTTAGTGCCTTGGTAAAATCTCTACCCAAGATCAAACTGTAGGTGTCAAGAATGTCAGCTACCTGAATATTAAGCACTTGTTGCACCCTAGGATCTAAGGCAACTTGTATGGGAATCATATTTAGTTCTCCTACAATGTTCACCTCTGTTTTGTCTAATTGGGTGACTTTATTTTGAGAGGTTGTAGGGTTAATACCAAGATCCCTAGAGACAGAAAATGGCATAACATTTGTGGATGCTCCCGAATCCAACAGGAAATTGTGCAACTTTTTACCAAATATATGAATGGAAATCAGAAAATGAGGGTTTCCATTTTGCCTTGGAATAAATTCAACTGTGAGTTAGCTTGTGTAGCCTAACTCTTATCTTTATCCTTACCCCTATCCCCGGGTTGTGATTTACTAGGACCTTTGGGTGTTTGTGAAATAGGAGGCCTTGCAATTGCCTCATTGGTAGCTATTCCTATCATTGCTATACTTGAATTAAAGGACCCAAGGACTAAATTTTTGATTTCGGGAACTCTTAATAACTCAAAAGTAGAAAGACTCATCTTTAATTTTCTAAGTTTCTTGGTGACATATTCTCCTAGTTGTTCCACATTTGTGTTAGTTTGGAGCTCCTTAGAATGACCAGTCTTTCTATCCTTTGTTGCATCAACAATGCTTCCTTTGGAAACATCTGGTTGTCCTTCCTTCATGAGGTATTGTGTTGGCACCTAAGGGTAGGATGGATTGTTATTTGCATGTGGATATGGTGGAGTAGGAAAATTATGTGGAGGGGCAGATGCAGTGAATGACCCTTCAACCTATGGATTCCTGTGGGTCCATATACCATGGTAATTGGTGTGTTGTGCTATAGCAAAAATCAGTACTCTTAAGATGGCAACTTGAATTAGGATTGCATTTTATTTTCTCCTCCATTGCATTCATATATCCTTCATCCCTTCTTTTCCCCTGACTTAATATTTTGGATTGTGCAAATGATAATTCCCTTCTCTTTCCACTTTCTTCTTAGGAGTCCTATGGTTCTTGACAAGTGCAATCACACACCCATCATATCCTTCACTGCCATTAGTATGCAAACCCTTATTGGCATCACATTTCATTTTACAATATCCTTATAGGTTCATTAAGTTGCATTACATAATCATTGTTAGTTATGTGGGTTAATTTTCATCCTATGCATCTTAACATTCATTCGCATATTCATCATACTTCATATCATTACGTTCATTACCACATCCATCATACACATTAAACATCATGCATGTCATAATAAATCATCCATAATAGATATAATCATAACATTCATAAAATCACATCCATTAGACATCATGCATTCATAAATAACCATCTCATTTTGCATATCATGTCATCCACATAGTGATAGAAATCATCCATCGCACCCTGCATCATAGAGATTCAACATCATGCATATCATAATAGTAATCATCCACATAGAAATAATCATAGAAACCATCCATCACATCCTACATCATAAATGTTAGGCATCAACATAATCATTATGCATTATAATCATACATCCATATAGGAATAACCATAAATCCATATAGGCATATTCATGCATCACATCATCCATCATAAAATCATAAAAGATACATGCATAAATCAATCGTCTATCACATAAGCATTATATAATGTCAATAAGGGCTCTTTCATATCATATCCAAAATACAAAAAATACAATATCCATCATGACATCCATAATAATATTTGTCATAATCACAATACATATATATCATCTATCACCAAAAAATGAGTACAAGGCTATGAATCTGCTCTAATCTTTGCTACTCGGTACTATGTCCCATCCTGCACTTTTCAATAGCCAAGATCATATCCCTTTGGTCCTCTGAACAATGAGTTGCCCACATCTAACCTCTATGGAGACTCAGGCACTGGCCCTCTATGATAGATGGTCACCTGAGAGCCACTGTATCCTTGGGTCAATGTCCCTAATGACTAGGATGGCACAGGCATCTGAGGAGCCTGTCACTCAAAGTGAAACGTGCATTGGGTCGTATTTGGAACTACATGCTGATATGTAACCATCCAAAAGGATGCCTCTCTCATATACTCATCTCTCTCTACATCCTAACCTTGGAATTTTTTTTGCTCATGTCTATATTTGTCTCGATCTTGGGTAATGACTCTCCTCTCCTCTGCTCATGCCCCCTATGCCATCCTCAGTTGATTGATCTCTATCTATAGTTAATCTCTCACCTCTTCCACTTCTCGTACCTCTACGGCATCCCCCTCTCCCTGCAGTCTTTGCACCCCTATCCTTGATCCATCATTACCACTCTATAATAGCATTATATGTGTCTATGTAACATCCCTCTCTACCTACATAGCTTGAGCCTATGCTAATGCAATATCCCTCTCCCCTGCATCACATGAACCTGTGCCTATAAGGCCTATACCGTTGCATGCACCATGTCCCTCTCTTTCTCTGGAAACTCTAATTGGGTCTTTATTTCCTTTGCCCTTGACCTTGCCTCCCCAAGTGTTATCTTTGTCACCAACGCCCTATCTTGGAGCTCAGTCCTCTCCCTCACCAACCCTATCACCTATCCTCTCAACTCCTCTATATCCCTCTTGACCTACTTCCCATCCCCCCCATACTCTTATTGTCCCCTACCCTGTGATATAGTCATCACTCCCTGTAATTTGTCTTGGTCCCAGGTCACCCTGTCTAGCTCACTGTGTAGCTCATCTCTATCCCTCTCTACTTCTTGTACTTGTGAATTCAAGTGATCAACAATGAGCCCATAATCCTTCTATCCTATGGCCTCTAATCTAACTATGTCTATCTAATTCCTCCTCCCCTCAGCCCCAAGTCTGACAACCTCTTCCTCTGCAATCCTCAGCCTTTGCTCTATCATTTGGAGCCTCACCTTGGCCGCCCTCAATAATACGACAGGGTCCTTAGGTGGTACATATGGTATCATCATCAGTGGCTCCACCACAAGGATGTCCACATCCATCACATCCTCCTATGCATCTCTCTCCTCGCGCATCTCCATCTCTAGTCTCTCGGGCTCCTGTTGAGCCCTGATTGCCACCCAAAATCTCCTTGGTTGTCCCCTCTACCCCACCCTCATTTTTCATCTCACCTTAGGCTCCTCTCTCTCCTTATGCATCTCCATCTCTTTCTCATCAGGTACCTTCTTGGCTTTTCTCTCCACCTAGACTCTCCTTTGTTGTCTCCTCCTCCTCGCTGTTCTCATGGGATGACTTGAGGTTCCTGTCCTCTCCTGACCTATCTCCTACTACTCTACTTCATCTCGCTCCTGTTGAGCCCCCACCTCCTCCTATGCCCTCCTCGGTTGTACACTCCCCATCTACTATCCTCCAGCTCCCACATCTACCTCAAGATCATCTGTCATCTCCACATCCTGTTGCTACCACACCACTCACTCCCTCCTCAGCTATCTCCTCCTCCTCGCTAGTCTCACCGGATATCTTGTGGCCCCTAACTCTGCCTAGCCTATGGCTCTTGCACCCTACTAACCTAATGCCCTACCTACCTCTTGCCCTCTCCTCCATCGGGCTCTCCCCCTCCCAGCTCTCCTCTTTATTGCCAGTCTCCGATCATCCTTAGATCTAAACCTAAGTGCACTAGTAATAGGCACCTCTAGTCTAATCCTCTCCCACTGATGCCTATGGAACCATCTCTCATATCGAGGTGTCACTCTTGCCTTCCTCCTCCCCTCTGGTCCTCCCTAAATAAGATTCTAGTTGTAGCGTCGCCCAATGCTCTCTAGAAAATCTCAGAGAAATTGGCTCCCCATGGCCACTCTCGATTGATCCAACAAAACATGTCTGGCCCCTGCAAAATATCTTGTACAGTTCCAAACTACCTGGCCACTCGATCAGGCTTGTGCACCTCCACTATGGACGGTGTTGTCCCAACTATGAAGCACCTAATGCAAAAATAACCCCTGTGTCTCCCCTCCTCTGTCCTCCACCTAGTAAATCAGTGAAACATGTATGGCCACCATACTATGTCCTCCTCCTCTAGCTCATCTAGCCTCCACCTCCATCTATCTAAAATCTTGAGGCCCTCATAATGTAGGACCCAACCATAATCAAAACTGTACCACCAGGCCAGAAGTGTTACCTCATCCATTGTCCCCATTCTGACCACTCTTGGCTTAGCAACACTAATATGCTCCCACACCCACACCTTCAATAGGGTCACAAGTGTCATGATGACTACCCCTCGATAACACACCAGGTGCATATCTCGGTATAACTGCACTAATACGAATGTCCCCCATGTGCACTGCTCCTCCCTCCCCTCGACAATATGTCGAATAATCTTCATGTATCTCATGTTGTAGGACCATCCACTCCTATCTGATAACAGTAACCCACTAATCAAACCACACAAGTACAGTGGTAGTGTCGATACCCCCACTTCCAAACATCAATCCATGTCCAATCCATGACTCTCAATCGGAAGGTCCTCGTGTCCAAGCAACACAAACAGGGTCTGATCCAACTCCTCCCCCATAGACCTCACCTCACTCACTACTCATCGTACTATAGGGAGCCTCATAATCCACCATACGTCCTCTAAGGTCACTATTATCTCCCCTATCGGCAAATGGAATGTGGATGTCTCAAAACTCCAACGCTCTATGAGCACTGTTAACAACGCTCGATGTGCTCTGATCGTGGGATATCCAAGTAGATGTTGTAATCTTGTTACCTCCAATGCATGGTGGTTTGCTCCAGTCATGGCTACCATCGTCTTCATCAACACCCCAGACCGTCTCTCTCGCATCCACAATCGTTGAAATCGTTGCATGCATACAACAACACTATGTCAAGAATTTCTTGCATTTCATATTCTCTTATTTTCTGGCCCTAGTTTATTCCTCTTGATATTCCCTCCCCTTTTTTCCTACCTTTAACTTCGTTTTCTTCTCTTTCTTTCTTCATTCCCCTTCTTCTTGGGCATAGTCACCCCCTTTTCGAACACGGTCACCCCTCATCGGGCCTTGTCGCCCTTTCTAAGGTGCGGTCGCCCCTCCTGGGGCTAAGCCACCCCTGTCGAGGCGTTGTTACCCCTCTCTGGGGTGTGGTTTCCCCTGTCTTTGGGCATCATCACCCCTTAACCTCTTTTTAGGCAGACCCAACCCGGGTCGACCTTGGGGCAAGTTTGCCCTCTTTTTCTCTTCCCCCCGGCCCTTTTTCGGGCTCATTTTTTTTATTCTTTCCCTTTAATGGGGCAGATCCCTTCCTCCCCTCTCATCGCCTCTAACAGCCTCTTCTACCTACCCCATTGGTGAAATCCCAATTTTGCCCCCAACCCATTTTCCTAACCTACCCGCAACCAAAACCCATGTTTTGAAAACAACATAAAACTTAAAAAATATCTCAAAAATGCTTAAAATCATAAAGGGGGTTTTGACACCTAACCTGGCATGGCACTACACGCGCATGGAAGAATGCCTGCACCTCATCCGCTCAGTGGATGATCTCATCATTGTAATCGATTAGCATCCTCGTATCCTCCGCTCCTTTTCTTCTCCCCTCTCTCTCTCTCTCTCTCTCTCTCTCTCTCTCTCTCTTTTTCAACTACCGAGTGTGCAAATGAGGAATAGTTACTCTCCAATTACTATAAGCAATTTTCCCTCCATTTTTAAATCACTTTTAAGTGAGGGGTATTTTTACTTTTTATTTACCTTTTTTAGGCCCTCATTCATTCCAAAACTTCTGCGGGCCACCATTTGCACACCGTGTGTCAAATTGACTTCATTCAAAAGGAAAACTTATCTAATTTTTTGATCTTTATTTACTTGTACCTTCCAATTCTTCATATCAAGACATTGCTCGGGGCCCCCTTTTTCTTCCCCTGTCACCCTCTCGAGGGGGCATACCCTACCGTTCTCACCCATTCCTCTGCCATGGTCATTTCCTTGCGAGATCAAGGCATCTCTTTTTATTTCCCTTTTTTTGGGTAGCTCATGTAATTTCTCCCATGTTGGGGAATCATTTTCTAGGCATTTCTTCTATAGAGTCATCTGCATTTTCATATCTTCGAAAAATTGTTATTCTAACAATATTTTGAAGAGGGGAAAAATGTAGACATCCAAATTTGACCACTTTCATATGGCCAAATCCATCTCCTTACGCCTTTATGACATCAATATTAATTAATATATTTACTTAATTAATATTTCACCTTCTTCCTAAGGTTCCTAAAGTATTTAATTTAACAATTAAATACTTTATCCTTTATCCTTTCTTCTCTAAATTAAATAAACGTATCAATTATTTAATTTAGTCATTTCCCCCTTTGTTGAATTTAAATCAATTTTAAATTCATCCTTTTTCTCTCTCCTTGTCATATCCTCCATAACCCCTCTTCTAATCTGGGTTAATTTATTTAATCCGTTATTAAGATGTGCACCACTTAATCAAGATTAATGTCACATCCTCTTACATTTCCCACTTGCTTCTAATCCCTCATTAATTTTCTTAATCATGTATTTGCATAATCCTAATCTAATCCCCTTGCTATATTTAGCATGCCCTTTTTGGTCAACCTTCACATCTTTCATATTTCGCATAAGTTCTCTTCACCATGTGAATTTAAAATTCACTCTTTATTCCTCCAAGAATCTTCCTCTTCCCCATGAATTTAAAATACACTTTTGATTCCTCCAAGGAATCTCCTCTTCCCCATGTGATCATTGAAAGGTCACATCAAGTCACATGAAGGCTAAGAACCTTCCATTATAAGGGCCTTATTTTATCCACAAGGCACTTTTCAGCCTCCTCCATAAGAACCTTATTCTATCCACAAGATACTTATCATATGAATTTAAAATTCATATTTATTCTCCCAACCACCTTATCCACTTCAATCATGTGAATTAAATATTCACATTTATTTCTCCAACCAATTCTCTCTTCTCCATGGGGATTTTTTGAGGAATACTAAAATTTCTCATATGTCCCTTTCACCTTCATTTGGGGACAACAGGTTCCTTTTTGAGTAAATCCTCTCATCCCCCAAGGTACTTGTAAATTACTTGTCCTTCCTCCACATCATTTGTACCTTGTCCATCTCACCTTGCCCCTTGGACAACTCACCCTCACAATGTTAAGATGTGAGGGCTTGTGAGTTCTCAACCCACAACAACCCTCCATCTTGGCCATGGTGTCTCAATCCATATCCCTCCATCTTCACCAGGAAAAACTCAACCATAGACATGTGAAATGGGTAGAATACCTACAAAGTTTCACCTTCACCATCAAGCATAAGAAGGGGTAGTTAAACAAGGTGGCAGATGCATTAAGTAGGAGGACATTGTTGGTCCAATAAATTTAGTTACAAAGTGTAGGGGTTGATGCTCTAAAAGGTATATATGTAGAGGATGATGATTTCAAGTAGATTTATGCTTGTAATCAATTCAAAGGAACTTTTCATGAAGAGAATTCTGATTTTATGATTCAAGAAGGTTTATTATTTAAGGGGGGCCAAATTTGTGTGCCCAAGTGCTCTATGAGAGATAATTTGATTAAGGAAAAACATAGTGGCAGCCTTATAGGTCACTTTGGCGTTAACAAGACTTTGGAATAGGTAAGAAGGCACTATTATTGGCCAAGGATGCAAAGTGATGTGAGAAGGCTTGTATAAAATGTGTTGTTTATCAAAGGGCTAAAGGTTTTAGTACTAATGTAGGTCTATATCAACCACTGCATATTCCAAATAGACCTTGGGTGTCCATAAGCATGGATTTTTTGATGGGGTTGCCTAGAACCCAAAGAGGATTTGATTAAGTGTTTGTTGTGGTAGAAAGATTCTCAAAGATGGCACACTTCATACCATGTAATAGTACCAATGATGCATCACACATTATAGGGTTATTCTTCAAAGAGGTGGTCAGAATCCATGGATTACCTTTGACCATTTTTTTAGACAGGAAAAATAAGTTTTTGGGTCATTTTTGGAGAACCCTATGGAAGAAACTAGGCACAAATCTGATTTTTAGTTCCACCTATCATCCCTAAATAGATGGATAGACTACAGTAGTGAATAGAAGCCTTGGAAACCTCCATAGATGTTTGAAAAAAAAACACTCGACACAATGAGATATGATCTTACCCCAAGCTAAGTTTGCATACAATGATTTTGTGAACAAAAGTGTTGGTAAAATCCCTTTGGAGATTGTGTATGGGTTGAAGCCTAGAGGTGTGTTTGAACTGAGAGATGTGATTGGAATGGAAAGGAGGAGTGTTGAGGGTGGGGAGTTTGCAATAGCCATGCAATAAATACACCAACAGGTCAAAGACAATCTCCAAAAGAGTGTAGACAAATACAAGCATAATGTTGATAAGAAAAGGAGAGAGGTTCACTTCAAAGTTGGAGATCTAGTCTTAGCTCATCTAA
This sequence comes from Sequoiadendron giganteum, assembly GCA_007115665.2. Taxonomy (NCBI): domain Eukaryota; kingdom Viridiplantae; phylum Streptophyta; class Pinopsida; order Cupressales; family Cupressaceae; genus Sequoiadendron; species Sequoiadendron giganteum. The sequence continues at coordinate 4,240,946 of CM021106.1, read as the reverse complement.
GGAAGAAGAGGTTCCCTAGAGGACAATATTCAAATCTCCACATGAAGAAGATAGGGCCATGCAAAGTGGTGCACAAGTTTGGAGAAAATTCTTATGAAATAGAACTACCTCCTAATGTTTCCATTTCTCTTATTTTTAATGTTTCTAACCTTTACCCTTATAAAGGGCAAGTGGTTGCAGGTGAAAATGCAGGTTCATTAACACCTTCAGATGAAGAATGGATCAGACATTTTCCACCAAGTAGACCCTCGAAGTTGGAATGAATTTTGGACACCAAAGAAGCCAAAAGGACAAGGACCAAGGTGTATTATCAGTACTTGTTCAAGTGGTAAGGCCTTCCTATGGAGTATGCCACTTGGATGACTGAGGAGGATATCATAAAGCATGGTGATACAATTGTAGATTTTCTCTCAAAAGGAACTTGAGATTTGTTTTTCCTTGAGAGTATGGTGCAGGGCACCCAAGTCTTCATGTCAAAAGGGGTCAAGATTCGGTAATTTGTGTTAGTTAAGTCATTTTTCTTGTAATAAGGTCTTTTAAGACCATGTCTTATGTTTTGTGTCAGTTTGAGTCATTTGGGGTCAATTTTTTTTTAAATGTCAATGTTGCAAAAAGTTGCAAAAGATGGTGCAACTTTTGCATTTTTGTCTAAAGGGAAGATGAACTGTTAGTATTTGAAAAGTAGTTTGGAAACGGTTGGTATTTGTTGAAAAATGTTTAAATAGGCCTTGTTAAGGTCGGGAAAAGGTTTTTTTTGTTGAATTTTAGAGATTGAGCAATAAGAGACTCTATTTTTCTGTGTTTTCAACTTGTTCTTTGTTGCTACATAGATAAGTATAGCCTCATACAACCTAGGAATGATCTAGAACTAATTGGAATTGATAATTTATTGAATCTACTATCTTTTTCATTTGATTTCATCTATTTTCATTAAGTTTGGAGTGAATTAGAGCAAATTTACCATAACTTGCCTAAAACCCTAGGTAGGGTGAGCTTGGACTGAAAAGAATGGTTTTCTTTCCATTCCACCAATGAAAAGGCCTCAAACTCGGTGGAATGGATGTAGATACGGTGTATTTTTTCCTCAATGTTGCAAGAGCAGTGGTGCATGAGCAACCATAGGTTACCATAGGTTGTTTAGAAGGTCATGTCTTTGACAACTTTGTTTAGGCCAACTAATCAATCTATTCATGTTCATTTTTGTGTGAGCCTTAGTGGAATTTTTTATTGGGTTTTGATTAGATGAAGGTCATGTTGACCATAGAATAGGTGTCATTGGGTTTTGGCTACAAATGAGGTTTTGACCTTTTAGGAGTTTTTTTTCAAGTTTTTGAAAAAGTTGCTCAGTTGGAGCTACAAGCACCCAAGGAGAGACCAAGGGAGAGAATAACTATTTTGGTGACCTATTTAGGAGTGGCCTCAGCATGGGAGTTGGGTTGGAAGCATTGGATATTGTTCTTAGTTTTTGAATTCAAGAGAAAAATAGTTGAGTTTGTGTGTGAATTTTTGGTTTTTGTTTGCATTGAGGAGTTGCTTTAATGGAGTAGATCAGCACTGTAATTCATGCATAATATAGGATAGTAGCTCGTATAATACTGTGTGGAACTAGTTAGATTGGTTATTTAGTTTCCAAGTATTGTTTGTAGATATTTTTCTTTCTATACTGTTGTTGGTTTGAACCAGGCAGTTTGAGAAGAATGGAGGGTTAGTTCACTTTCCAACTGTACAAATTGTATGGCCCTTTCGGAACAATGACTAGACTCCATGGATGTACATATAGTAGGGTTAGGAGTCTTTGACAGCATTGGATCCATTGTGGACGTCTTCTCCTAGGTGAGCCAGGGAAGAGCCTGACTAGGAAAGACTAAAGTGCAGAGCACTTAGATTACAGAGGTGTTCATTTTATGACAAATTTCCTTTTGGAGAAGGGAGATGTGAGAATTACCAAGCTATGGTAAAAATGAAAAGACCTTGCCAATCCATCTGGTGGGGGAAGGACTTAACAGATTGCAGAAAGGTCAGGAAAGGGCTTGAAAAGGCCTAGTTTAGCCCATTTTCAGGTTAGGGTTTTGTACGGCCAGTTGAGGCCGAAGACCCCAATAATATTTGAGAGGTGGGCATAAGAACCAGGAATCCCAAGAAAATCTTGGGGGTTACTTGGAAGAACTTTGTGAAAAACCCTGATCCCTCGGAGAAGAAAACCTAGTTTCTAGGCCTAATAGTAGGGTTTGGGAAAAGCGACCTGCATATGGAGTTAGGTGGATTCCTAATACCTTTGATAGGGTGGATTGAAGTCTTCGAAAGCACCTCCGCACCTCTGAAAAACTAAATACAATAATTGGAGGATTAGTAGCCTTTAGGGTGGATTAAGGGCTAAAGTAAGTGTTACAAAATTGCACCAAGTGTTGACTTGGAAGGAAGAACTTAATTGATAGTTGGGTTGGCAAGGAGAACCAGGGGATCCTAAAAAGGAAGGGGTCCTATAGGTTACAAAAGGTGGATTAAGACACCCTAGAGGTCTACCAAGCAAGACCTAGAGCATGAATCAATGATTGATTCATCCAACCTCCCTATCAAGCAGGGGATGGAGTTGGGAGAGAGTTTAGTTGTTGCCCTAGCCTAATATCATCATGTATTAGGCTTAGGAGTTCAATAGACTTAGGTTTTTGTGGGAAAGCTATTGAGAAGTGGTTCTAGTGGCTGGGAATTGTTTATTCAGACCCCATATGACATGTTTAAAGCCTTGGAGTGAAGATTCAAAGCCTGGAGTTAAGGAAACCTTACTGCTACCTAGCCAAGTCAAAGAATCAAGCCTAATTTGAGTGTTAGCAGTCCAAATTTGAGGGCTTCATTACAAAGTGACCCCATATTCAAATTGGATATATTGTCAAATGATATTAAAGGGTTTTTGTAAATGTATTCATATTTTGGGCATCATGTTTGTCCTGAGATTTTTGTTGGAAAACCCCTGTTTGAAGGATTGTGAGGAAAACCCACCAAATTATTTCCAGGATTGTGTAGTTTGATTGATTGAGGTTGTGTTGAATTTATCCACCCTTTCTCTACATCGGGATCACCCGCAAACCTAGGGACATTAAATGAATGACAACAGATGATGTCATCCAGAGAAATGTAAAGGAGGAGGAGACAGATGTGCCCCTAATCTCCAACGCGAATTACATTGGCACAACACAAGAGTACAATGAATGATGGGAAGTGGTTTGACTAGGAGCTATCTTTCTTATGGACTATCTTATGGGTTTTGTATGACCTTTACCATATCTAGGGGAGGAGGACAGTGAGTCACGCAGGAGGGTAGATCCAGTAGATCTATTTCCATATGGGGATTGAGGAGTCAGAGGAGAACAGTGATTATGAGGGGGAGGATGATGATGAGGAGATAGAGGATGAGGAGAGCCAACCTACGAGTGAGGACAATCACAGAGGTGAGACTAGTCCTCCTAGAATTGAGTGGAGAGATATAGTTCCCACATGAGTTACGAGGTCACAGTCTACACATGCCAGTGTCTGAGAGCACGAAGAGAGTAGCGAGGTATTCGAGATTCTTATAGATCATGTTACAGACCTAGGTGGTGATATTTATTATTATGATTTATTTTTTTATGTATATCATGCTCATGTATATGTATATATTGTGATGATGTGTACTGATTATTCTTATGATTTCTATCTTGCAAGGCCCATGATAGATCTTGAGGACCTCTTCCATCGTGTGATTGTAGAGATAGTGACACCCTTCCTTACAGATGAGGCTACTGCACATATTTCATGCCCCCACCATTCGTGGCGTAGCACATGGACTTGTTCAAACCTTATGTGAGACTTAGTGGAGCATATGATAGTGAATCCCAGCACATTGATCACATTGAAGGTCGAGTATCAACACTGGAGGTAGAGCTAGAGGAGGCTTGAGTAGCTCAAATATTTGAGAGAGAGGCTATCTTACAATCAAAGGCCAAGCGGATATAGAGAGAGAATGTTAGAATCTAGGTTGATAGAGACTACGCAGAGCGAGAGTGTGTAGATGCAATAATATGCAAGGGTGAGCTATGTGGGGAACTACAAAATATGTGGGAGATGTCTACCATGAGTAGATCTCACTCACACACCTTTGTCTCTTGATGGGTGTGAAAACCACATCCTAAGGGATCTAGTAGTCATAGGCCATAGTGACATTGTACTATTTGATGAGATGTATTGAAAGTTTTGATATATATATGAGCATGCTTGGATTTATTTTTATGTGTTAGATGGAAATTTGATTTATTAAATAATCTCTATTAGACTATTCAATAAATATCTCCATGATCTAACATGTCTTTTCTTAAGTTTTTTAAAATTTATGAGGTAATATGTTATGCCAAATTAAATGCACTTATGATTTAATTGTAGAATATTAAATGAAAATAAGGATTTAACCTAACATAACATACATCATAAGGTTTGAATAGCACAATACCTACAATAAGAATCCAAAACAACCCTGGACCCACCACTCCATAATTCAAGACATGAAAAGCTAGGTGTCAAGAATGAAGCAAGCACAAGAGACAATGGCATAATATCCATTTTCTCTAGCGATGTTGCTTTAAGAACTCACATTGTTCAGAAAGGCTAGGCATAGTACCGATGCAAATTCACAACATTAATAGGTTCCTGAAGAGGTGCACCATCCATGTCGGATATCAAGTGTGCTCTAGACCCATATATTTCTTGAACTACATAAGGTCCTAACCAACTAGGGCTAAACTTTCATTTCTTTGTTGGGTTAGCATTGACATTTTGTTGATTCTCCTATAGCACCAAATCGCCCTTGTTAAATGAGTGAGGGATGACATGGTCATTATAACTTCGTTTCATTTTCTTATGGTAAGCTTGAATATGTTTGAGGGCATTGATGCACCTTTTATCAAGCATTTAAAGTTGGTGTAATCATTGTTCCTTATAAGTATTGTCATCAATTAGCCCTTGAAGAGCGATTCTTAAGGAGGGAATCTCTAACTCCATGGGTATAATTGCATCAACACCATAAGCAAGGTTGTAAGGTGTGTTTCGTGTTGAAGTTCTAATACTAGTACAATAAGCCCATAATGAGTATGCTAATTATAGATGCCAATCTTTATTATGTTTGTTCATTGTTTTTCTTAGGATTTGCTCAATATTTTTATTAGTTGATTCGACTTGTCCATTAGATTGCGAGTAGTAAGGCATTAAGAATCGATGTTGTATATTGAATGTTTCCAAGAAATTCCTCACATCATTGTTCTTAAATGGTGTCCCATTGTCTGAAACTAACATAGAAGGAAGTCCAAAGTGAGCAATAATGTGTTCCAATATGAAACGACATATTACATTAGCAGTTGTTGAATGCAAGGGAATAGCTTCTACCTATTTCATGAAATAATCTATTGTCATGATTATAAACATGTGTCGTGTGAATGAAGGTGGAGATTTTTTTCCAATAATACCCAAACCCCATACTGAGAATGGCCAAATAGGAACTTGTGCATGAAGCTTGAAGGAAGAAGCATGAATCAATTTTTGATGCTCTTGACACTTATGACATTTCTTAATGTATTCGAAGGAATCTCGTTCCTTATTTTTCCAATAGTATCCCATGAAGATTAGATTTTGAACTAATGATCTTCCTCCAAAATGCCCCCCACAATCACCTGCATGAGTTTGTTCAAGTGTTATAGGGATTTCAGATTGTTTAATACACCTAAGCAAAAGGCCATCAAAGGACCTCTTATATAGGATTTCCACCAAGATAATGTATCTAGACGCAAATTTTTGAAGACAAGAGTAAGAATTTTTATTTTATGGCTTACGAAAGGTACCATATTTCAAATAATTGAATATCATATCATACCATTCGCTTGATTTTTTGATTTTTGTTGTTAACACTTCATCTACTTTATCGTTGATTAATGTTTTCATAATTGTATGCACAATGACAGTGAATTATTTTGAAGGATCTTGAGAGGATATAAGAGAAGTTTCACTTGCCATTTCATTTGCATGATGATTATCTTTTCGAGGGATGTTATCAATGGTGAATGATTCAAACTTCTCTAACAATTTCTTTGTGAGATCCTTGTATTTTGATAATTTTTCATGCTTTGTTTGATGACTAATTTTGAATCGCCAAATATCTTAATGTCTTTAGCTCCCATAAATAGAGCAGCACGTAAGCCAACAAGTAAAACTTCATACTCGACAGTGTTGTTTGTACATAGGAAGTTTAAGCGATATGATAATGGAATAGGCTCTTTTACAAGTGGTTTTATTATAACCCCTATGCTGGAGTCAATTCTACAGTTAGATCCATCAAATTACAATTCCCATGTATCCTCTTTGATTGTCAACACGTTATCATCAGGGAAAGAATCATTACCAGGTAATGCTAAAGGAGAAGGAACATCAGCCAACTGGTTGGTCAAGGCTTGGCCCTTAATTTCTTTTTGTGAAACAAATTTTAGGTCAAACTTAATCAACAACATTACCCACTTAGCTAAGCATCTCAATAAGTTTGTTTTAGCAAAACTGTGTTTTAAAGGGTCAAACTTCATCATCACTTATATTTTAGCATTCAATAAGTAATGTTGCAACTTACTAGTAGCGAATAAAAGAGCTAAGCATTGTTTTTCTATTGTTGTGTATCATTTCTCATAATCAATCAATGTTTGACTAATGTAATAAACAAGATGCTCTTTACTATTGTCGTCTTGTTGAGCCAATAGTGTTGCAAGAGCATGGGTTGATCCTCATGTATAAAGGATGAATGGTTTATTTTGCATGATAGGTTGTAAAATAGGTGGAGTGACAAGATAATCTTTTAAACTCACAAAAGCCTGTTAACAATATTTGTTCCAATAAAAATGTATGCCTTTCTTGAGGAGATGTGTAAATAGTAACGTTTGGTTTGTTGAGGATGCTACGAAGTGATGAATGGCTTGAATTATTCCTTGTAAGGTATACAATTAAGAGATATTTCTAGGAGGTGGCATGTTAAATATAGCATCAATTTTATTTGTGTCCACCTTGATGCCTCTATGAGATGCAAAAAAACCTTAAAAAAATCCACTATCTACACCAAAGAAACTTTTTTTTTATTCAATCTCATGTTGTATTTTTGAATTCGTTCAAAGATATTTCAAAGAACGATCACATTGTCTTGTCTTGTTAAAGATTTGGCTAGAATGTCATCAACATATTATTCCAAAATATTATGTATGTAATCATGAAATATTAGTGTCATAGCTCATTGATATGTTGTGCCTACATTCTTTGGTCCAAAAGGCATCATAACCCAAAAAAATGTTCCCCAAATAGTTGTGAATGTTGTTTTGTATTGATCTTAGGGTTGATGAAAATTTTATGTATCCAAAACATTTGTCCATGAATGACAACAAAGAATGTCCCATAATCGAGTCTACGATCATGTCAATATTAAGAAGGGGAAGTCATCTTTTAAAGATGTTTTATTTAAATCATGAAAATTCGTAAAAATCCTAATACAATTTTCAGGTTTTGCGACTACGACAATGTTTGAGATCCAAGGAGAATAATCTATAGGTCTTATGAAACCAACCTCAAGGAGTTTTTCAATTTCCTCCTTAACTAGCAAGGCTATTTTAGGGTTCATTTTTTGAAGCTTTTGTCTAATGAGCTTAGCATTTTCAGCAAGGACTATGTTATGTGTTACAATCTTAGGATCAATTCCTGGCATATCCGAATAAGTCCAAGCGAAAATTTTGGGAAAGTCATGAAGGAGTGTTGTAGTATCCTCTTCTCCATCATCGAGGCATTTCAAAATATTATTTACTTTCTCTTTATCATTGATTTCCATTACTATATCCATAGTATCCCCTAACAAGAGCGCATTTGATCTCAAAAATTCAAGGGTATACTCTTCATTATTCATGTCAATGTCATTGTTGTCGGCCTCCAATGATTTTAGTAACTTAAGACTTTACATTCGTGATTCAAAGATTGGACATCTAACCTGAATAGCCATTTTGACCATCATGAAGGTGCATTTAAATTCTCAACCCAGGGACATGAACTTAATGGGTCAGCACAATGTGTGCACTAGGAACTCAAAGTAGTAATCTTCATTCTATAGCTAAGAAAGATTCAATACTGAAAGTAAATTGCATGGAAAGGAACAAAGTAAATGTTGAACATCACTCAAAAATAAAAATAAATTGAGCATGCATGACAAGAATGAAAATTTGAGTAACAAACAAGAAACTAATCTATTCGCTCTAGCTATAGGAAAAATCACAGAATGAAATTCTAGTGGTTGCAGGAACAGTCAGTGCCAGATTCTTAACTAAGTACTAAACATAAACTAATGAATAATATAGCTAAACTAGAGGATGGGTTACTCACCAAGTGGCCCCCCTTGGATGAGTATCCTCTAAAACTAATACAAAATCAAATGCTCATATTCATTGGGAAATGAAAATATAAAAGAGTAGCATGTTTGGAAAATGCTAGTATATCAGATCGTACAACATCAATAACTCCGAAGAAGGAGGATCCAAACCTTATTTATACCATCAATTGAACAAGGCAGTCAACTCCCACTAACTAAGAGAACACCATTTAGGGAAAATGAATAAAATAATGGAAGGATTGCTACACATGGAGGGAATTCGGTCAGACATGCATGTCCAAACGTGGACTCAACACTGTAGTATGCCCACATCTACTCAATATCATTAAAGACCAACACAAGGTGGTTACATGCGGCTGACATGGGGAATCTCCTGCCATCATCCTTTAGTTGACCTTTGAATGATCCTCTGCATGACCAGATGGCGGTTGCATTTCTAAACTTAGCATCCTCAAGTATGTTTGCATGGCAATGTCAGTACGTATAATATTTGCACATCTATAACCATCTTAAAGAACATTCATTAACCAAATGAAAAATTAATATAGATAGTCCACATAATAAGTTAATGTCATTAAAACTGACATAAATAGAATTAACCCAATGTATATTGTTTGAGGGAAACTCTATGAAAATATCAACATTTTAAGATCAAATTCCATGTCAACTTTAGCAAATAAACTATAGAATCTACCCAAAATTAGACCACAAAATATGCTCATCACTCCCCCCAACTTAACATTTTGTTGGTCCTCTAGCATGGGAAGAGATGTGTTTATGTTTGGTCAAAGCTTTGAAATTTGCAACTGATAATTGTCTAATATCAGTGTATGTTGAGTGCGAGTCAAGGTTCTGGTAGAATCCTCCCAACTTGTCAAGTCTTCTCCATCTTTGATTTTCTTCATTAATTTCATAGTGGTAGAATCTGAAGTTTGGTACAGGCCACATGAGAACAGGTGGTTCAAAAGTCAAGGGAAGTCATTCTCGTCCCTTTGTTCTCCCAAGCTGAATGTACCTTTCAATCCTTTTTATTGTTGTGGCATAGTTCTAGATGGAATGAGGTTCGGCCTATTTCAGCTCATTAGTTAAAGTGTTTCATCTTTGTGATAGATTTCCTCTCATGGTGTCCTCTTTTATTGTCGTCTTTACCTCATATTCACTATAAACTACCTCAATCCAAGGCATAATTTTGTTACCATAACTTAGCCTAAAAAACATTTAGTTCCAATTTGTGTAAATATACTTGGGGTTTCTTGATTCAGATCTAATGTCCAAGGGGGTATTGGATTCCCTTCCCCTATAAGCATTATATTGCTTAGCTCAATTAATCTCATTTTGCACTCAAGATATGAATGCTCTCAATTGGATATCTCTGACATACAGTAGCGAGTTCCAGTCTTGGTCTTGAGTTACAACAAAATTATGTAAATAAAATTCACATATCAAATTCTTCATTTCAAGGGAGGCAATCTTATAAGCATTGAAAATTTTAGTGGGAGTCTTTATAAAGGGATTCAAACCTAAGATAATTCTTGACAGCTTAAAAGAGAGATATTTCTCCTTCAAGTGGAGAGCATAAACCCTTGGAAGGGTTTTGCATTCTAAAATATGTGGTACCAAGGTTGTAATGTTTCCCACCCTCTCCTTTAGAAAGACAATCTCTTCATTCTTTTCTTCAATAATTTCATCCCTCTCTTGAATTTTCCTTTTCAATCTTTGTTTTTCCTTTTTCCATTCCTCCTCTCTCCTTTGTATCTCTTTCCATAAATTCAAAAAAAATTGTATGTACTGAAAAATCAGGAGGGTTATGAATTCTTACCAGGATTTTTGTTGATGGTTGCTCCCAATATAGTACCATCTACATAGATTCAGGCTGTCTAACAGGCTCACGCTGCAGAGGTACAATTTCTTTTCCCACTTCTTGTTGTAGGGCCTCTTGTTCTTGTTCTTGTAGTTGCTACAGGAACTCCTGATCTATTTCTTGGTCTTGCTGTAGAAACTCCTGGTTTTCTTCATGCTCAAATTCCAACCTCCTCTACAAGGGTAGCAAGATCCACCAGGGTCACTTTTGTTGCCTCATCAAATATATTATTTTCTTCGACATTTGTCTGCTCCATTGGGGATTTTGTGCTCTTATATGATGTCTTGCCACACTTGGGATTTTTCTATGAAGGCATATCAACAGTTGGTTTTGATTTCTTAAGAGGGCTCTCACATTTTCCTTTGGCTGCAGGATGAATAGTGTCAGCCTTTCTCTTTTTAGGACTTGGTACCTCTCTTTCCACAAGTTGTGTTTTGGATTTTCCTTTTCTTGCTTCTGCCTCCTTCTTTTGTGCCCTAGTTCATATTATGGTTTCAACTGGAACATCATCATCATCAGAATCCGATGAAGAAATTTTATTTTTAGAGTGTTTTGTTTCAAAGGAACTAGTTTCTATGGTCCTTTCTGCTGCAGGAGGATTCATACTAGAGTCCGCACCAAAGGTTGAAGCGTTAAGGGTGGCTTCAGCCATGCTTAATCTCCTACTAGACATACATGTTTCAGGTAAATCCTTAGATTGCAGCTGCTCAGTTCTAAATTGATCAACTTTTATGAATTCCTCCCAAGTCTTTCTGGGTATTACATCATGCAGATATTTTTCAACCAACAATTTAATCAGAAAATGGTGGGAAACAGAATTGTCCCTACCTTTTTGAGTTTGATTTTCCATGATGGAGAGAAGGTTGTATAAGACATTGGGCACATTCATCCTCCTCTCATGCCTCATGTGACTCAAAAGTTTGAAATGTACTGAATGTAGGTTTGACAATCGACCTTCACAAGTGATGTACCTAATAATGTAGATGGTTGTCTATTTCCATGGCTCAGGTAGAGAGGTTCTTTTAGCACCTTGTTTGTTTATATTTATTGGAGGGTTGCCATGTATTGTGAATATGACCCTAGTTGACCTGGCGTCTCTAGAAACAAGGTAATGGTCATCATCAGTAGGTAACCTTGTAACTTTTGTAATTATTTCCTCAGTTCCCATAGCCTCTAGCCCTTTTACTGTGGCTTTTCCATCAGAAAATGTTTGGGCGAACTCTAGCACAATGCCTTCATCAAAACCATCCAGCTTTAGGAAGTAGTCCAACCAACCACAGTTTCTAAATTTGTCCAGGCACTATGCATCCTACAATAAAGGTTTCATGAATCGAGGGCTCATTTTGAATTATTCCACCTCCCATTTTCTACAATCAACTGTCACACTGCAAAATTCCTTCCTGAAATTCTCGTCTGAAAACAAATTTATTTCTACACACTTGCTAGCTGAATTATCGAATGAATTTTTCTTCTCTCTGCTTTTACCTTTTACCACTTACAATTCATGATTATGATGGGGTCAATAATGGTAAAGAAATGGTAATAAAAGGGAGTTATGATGAAAATAAATGGAGGCAAAAATCTAGTGTCACATCACATATGCGAGTCATCCTTCATTTCAAATTTTAAATCGGCTCAGCTAGATTTTTTGATGTAAACAATCATGGACTGACATGTGGGCTATGTACCTGTATCTTTCCTTTCCCCCCCAACCTAAATTTGTACATGTGTCCACACATGCGACGTGGCAATAGTGATTTAATAGGGGGTTATGAAAATTATGTGAACATCCATACTAACGTACAACAATTAAATGAATGCACTAAAAAGATAATTAAGAGAGCAATTAATGAGCACATACTTGAATGTGTACGAACATGAATGTACAGAGAATACGTTACAAATATCATGGAGAAAGTACCATTTTCCTTGTTAGGAAATAAATTGAGATATTAATGATGATGAAGTTGAATGATGTCAGGTGGAATGAAGTGATGGAAGAGAGAGAAAGGTGGTGTCGAATGGGTGAATGGGTGAAGAAATGGACTTCTAGAAAAGTAGAAGTCTTTATTATGATAAGTACATACCTTAATTAGCTAGAAGGAGGGACACTAGGTCCACTTCCTTCGACTGTAAGAAGCTTAGGTGTTGCATGTTGGATGAATTGTTGCAAGAACTCTTCTTTGGAAGCTGGCCTGTGATGCAATATGAGACGGTGACCGTTGACTAGTAACTTGAATCTGATAGGTTCAATGGTGGTGACCTGAACAACTCCATTGGAAAAGACCTCAGCAACTTCATATGGTCCTAGCCACCTTGTTTGAAATTTTCCTATATTGTCCTGATATCGTGAGTCATAAAGCAATGCCCAGTCACCTAGCTGAAATTCCTTCTCTTTGATAAATTTGTCATGCCATTTTATTCTTTGATTCTGCATGACCTCAGTGTGGTGCAAGGTTGTTTTCCTCATCTCATCTAAAGTATTCAGCTGCATGATTCTTTCTTTTTGTGCCTCAAAAATTCCAATCCCCAACTCTACTGCAATTCTAAGAGTCTTGTGCTCAAATTCAATGGGCATCATGGTTGTCTTCCCATACAGTAGCTCAAATGGAGTGAAGCATGTACTTGTTTTCTAGGTGGTTCTGTAGGCCCAAACTACTTCTGATAATGTTCTTACCTAATCCTTTATATGAATGGCCATTGTTTTGGTTAAAATGGCTTCAATTTCTCTATTGGCCACCTCAACTTGTCCATTGGTCTGAGGGTGATAAGGAGTAGACTTTTTGTGCCTTATGTTATATTCATTTACTAGTGTTGTAACAAGTGTTGAGGTAAACTAAGATCTTTGATCAGTTACTATTTCTCTTAGGACTCCATATCGTGTGAAAAATTCTTCATAAAGAAATTCAACAACCTTGTTATCTCTTGTATGCTTCATGGCCTTGACTTCCACCCACTTAGTTACATAATTAGTGCATACGAAGATATAAGACTTACCATTTGATGGGGGATCAATGGGTCCGACAAAATCCAATCCCCACTTGTTATCTCATCTGATTTGGTTGGCCGACCCATTCTTTGGCACCTATCATGTTTCCTTGTATATCTTCCTACATCTTTGTGGAGTGCAGGCCAATAGTATCCTATGTTCAAAATCTTCATTGCTATCCTTTTGGCTAGAAAATTCCCTCCACAAGGTTCATCATGACATGCATGCAAAATTTCATATGTCTCATCTTCCCTCACACATCTTCTCACAACATGATCTAGTCCAGTATAAAACAAGCATCCAGTAATCCATGAAAAAGGAAAATATTTTTTAATGAGTACTCTTTTCTCCTTTGGAGAGAAGTGAGGAGGAACTCTCCCTGTCACTAGGTGATTAGCTATGTCAGAATACCAGGTTTTTTTCACAGTAATAAAAAATAGATGCTCATTAGGAAAGGAGTCATATATGGCTTGATTGTCTTCTGATGTGGTCAATCTTAAAAGAAAATATGCAATAACATTGGCCTTCCTTGGTTTGTCCACAATGGTTATGTCAAACTCTTGCATCAACAACAAATATCTGGCTAAACTTCCTGAGATCATGGGTTTATTCATGAGATATCTAATGGTTTCATGATCGATGTGCACAAATATTTGATAGCCTATTATGTAGTGCTTGAATTTTTTCAGGGCGTAGATCACTGCCAGCATTTCTTTCTTTGTTACTGTATAATTGAATTCAACCCCTTGTAAGTTTTTGCTGACAAAATAAATGGCATTTTCAATGGCTCCTTCTTTTTGTCCTAGGACTGCTCCTATAGCATAGTCTGATGCATTTGTATGTATGTGAAAAGGAATTTCCCAATCAGGTCCCTTAAGTACGGGAACATGAGTCAAAGTTGCCTCCAAGTCAAAAAATGTTGTGGCACAATCTTTTGTCCATTGGAACTCAACATATTTAGTCAGGATACTATACAATGGTGCTGCTATTTTGCTAAAATATTTGATGAAACACCTATAATATCCTACATGTCTCATGAAACTCCTGACATCCTTTTAATTTGTAGGTGTGGGCAGATTAGTAATTACCTCAATTTTTGCGAGATCTACTTGAATTCCTTGGTGGAAAATGTGGTGGAGAAGAACTACACCTTTCTGCATCATCATGAAGCACTTCTCACTGTTTAAAGATAAATTTTGGTATTCACATCTCTATAGGACTTTCCTGAGATTTTCCAATGCTTCATCAAAATCATCACCATAGGTGGTAAAGCCATCCATATATATTTCCATGCAGTCAAGAGAGATATCTGAAAATATGTTGATGTCTACTCTTTGAAAAGTTGCAGGTGTGTTGCATAAACCAAAGGGAAGTATTGCATAGGCATATGTCCCACATGGCCATGTGAATGTTGTCTTCTCCTGGTCCTTTGGTGTAATTTGAATCTAATTATAACCACTAAATCCATCAAGAAAAAAAAAAGTACTATTTTCCTGCAAGAGATTCTAAGACTTGATCTACAAAAGGCAAGGAAAAATGGTTCTTCTTAGTAGCAGCATTGAGTTCCCTATAGTCAACACAAACTCATCATTTTCCTCCCTTCTTGGGCACAATCACCAATGGAGATACCCACTAGCTGTCTGAAATGGGGTAGATAAATCCTACATCTAGCAACTTTTGCAACTCTGTTTTGACAATTTCTCTCAATGCAGGGTTGATTCTTCTTTGTGGCTAGCTTACCGATTGACAATCATCCTTGATATATATCCTATGAGTGCAAAGCATAGGATCCAATCCCTTCATATCATGATAATCCCATGCAAATGCATTTTTGTGGGCCTTAACAAATTTTCCAATGTCAACTATTGTTCTTCAATTAATTTACTATTGATATTCAGATATCTTCCTTCAGACACCTATACTTGTGTAGTTAACTCTATCATAGTTATCTCATTAATACATGGCACCTTAAGTTCATGTGGCAGCATTGTGTGGAACATGCCTATTTTTGTAGGAAGGTTGTCTGTAGGAAGAATGGTTGCAGGAAGTTTGTCTACAAAAATAGTGGTTGTAGGAAGATCAAGTAGAGCAAGCAGAAGTTTCTTCATGGGATCAATAGAACCAGATGCATGATAGGGTGATATCTCCTCTACCTCACAATGGTTCTGAATTATATTAGCTAACACTTCATCTTCATCTTGAAGCTACAAGAAATGACTTCTACCTAACATCATAAGCTATGCCACAGAGTTAACTTCCTCAACCTCTTCGCCTACATGTGGCCATACAAAATTATCTTCATCATGGGATGGTTGAGCAGGAGGATAAAGAATGAGTTTTTTGGTGTTTCTACCATCAAAAATGGTCATGTCACCCAACCGAAATCCAATATAAGCATCTGATATTTCTAACCATGGTCTTCCAAGGATAATAGGATACCCGCCTAGTGTAGCTTTAGGAGAAATAATCATGAAATCAGTTGGATACTCTCAAGAGTCTAGAATCACCAAAAGGTCCTCCACTATGCCATTAGGCTTAATAGTGGAACTATCAGCAAGCTATAGGATAGTAGGAGTGGATCTCATAATTGCAATATTTAGTTGTTGCAAGATGTCTTTAGTCATCACATTTATTGTTGCACCCAAGTCAATTAAAACATTTTTTATGTGCATCCCATTTATAATAACTTCAACCACAGGACTACCTGGATCATTGTACTTGGGGATAGTTACTTTTTCAAGCATGATATCAGCCAGTTGTCCCACTACATGAATTGTAGTTGGGTCTTTCTTTTTCCTGCCCGGCTTCTTAAGACATGCTTCTTTGATTGCTTTTCCATATATAGGAACATTTTTTATGGCTTGGAATAGGGGTATCTGGACACATATATGCTTTAACTAGAATAGAATATCAAAAGTGGTGTCCTCTTTATCTTCCTTTTGTTTGGAAACTTCCAATCTCTAGGGGAATGGTGGCTCTTGTGTCGTCTGCTTGGCTTGAACTGGTTTAGGATTTTTAGGTGCACTAGACTAAATGGGATCATTAAGAGATTATTATTGCTCTGCCATAGGACTCTCAGTGATAATGGGTGTGGAAGGAACTGGAAAAGTAGTTAAATGTAATTTTTTGTTACTTAAACTCATAGCATATGCAGGAAATTGATTTGGATTGAAAGAATATACAGGTTGTTGTTGTGGTTTATTATTTGGGTTAGGTGTGGGTTGGACTAGTAGCTAAGTAGGTTTGGGTACATTTGAACTTAGATTGGTAGGAGGAGGCATTATAGCAGGTTGTTGGGATTCATAAGGTGGATGCATGTAACTGGTTGTCTGGTTTGGCCATTGTTGTCCACCTCTCCATTGAGATGTTTCTTGCCAGTTTTCTGGAGGTGGCTGCCAAGGTCTTTAAAACTGTTGCCAATTCTCATAAGGTTGTTTCCACTAAGGTGAATAATTTTGATAAATGGGCCAAAAATTTGGAGGGTTACCCCAAGATTGTGTTGGATATCCTCCATAGTTGGATGGACATGGGGGGTGCCACTAGTTACTAGATGAATAAGAATTAAAATATGGCCCAACAAAAGAGAGTGGATCTGGTGGCATACCTTGTCTTGGATCCAATGGCCTTTTATGTGCAACAAAGTATACTTGGTCTTCCTTAGTCTGAATTGGTTTGAAATCAGGTGGAATCTACTTGTTGTCAATGTTAGCTACCATCTTGCATCTGCAGTCCTTTTTATTTTGTCTATAATGAGGACAATATTCTGTAATATTGCCTTTGCCTCCTCTTATTTCTTCTTGGCATGAAGTGTATCCAGCTAAGTAGCTAGATTGTTTATGATATCCTACTTGAAATCTTCTAGCAAATGAGTAATATCCATCCTTGAAACTACACTGGTGGATGACTTACCCATAGAGGATTGGTAAGCTCTCCCTTTCTTTGAAGCTACCCCAGAATAGTTATGGTATATATTCTTGATATCCTTCCAAGGAACTTGAGTGATATCTCCTCCTGTTATCAGGTCCAAGGCATCAGTGCGTCTTTCATTAATTACTCTCAAGAAAAGTAGCTTTTGTGAGTCTTGATTGAGTGTATGGTGTGGAGATTTCTATAGACAAAACAAAAAACTTGAAATGAAATCCTTCAGGCTCTCATATTCCTTTTGCTGTATTTTAAAAATGTCACCTCCTTTCATATCACTACCCCTACAATACTCCTTATATTTCTCAAGGAACTTTGTCTTCATGTCCGCCCAAGTCTCCACAGTATCTTTGTCAAGGCTCATAAACCATCTCAATGCAACTTCTTTTAAAGTGGTAGGAAATAGCTTAAGCTTGTGGGCATCAGTGGTATAGTCATAACTTCTGCAAAGTATATCAAACTCAAACAAGAATGTATCAAGATCTTCTATGACAAGTCCATAGAACTTAGGAAGGACTGAAGCAAGGATGTTATTGAGGTTGTATACTTCATTCTGTTGAGCAATGGGAAAAGCAAAAGTTAGTTGGTTTTGCATGTTAGGCCTATTTCCATTTGCATTAGCCATGTTTGCTTAATGAAGTTCCAAAATAGAGGGTTCTTCAATTGGATTTTGATCTTCAAGGGAAACTTAAGAACTGGTTAAGTCAGGAAATATATTAGCAAAGGGGTGTGGCTCTTCTTCTTCTTCATTTCTGGGAAAAATTGGAAGCTCTTCTAGTTGAAATGGCTTTGGATTATTAGGAAGGAATCTCCCATAAGCATCTCTTCTTTTATGCATGCGATATCAACTCAACATCAACCAACTCACACAAAGAATTGGTGAAAGAATAGTGGATCATAACTTCTAAACACTAAGAACAAATTCCAAAAATACTACAGCAGGAAAAACTATCAATGACTCTAAAGGACTCTCTAGTTTGACACCATCCTCGGTAACGACACCAAAAATTTTGGCCTCTTATAATGATTCTAATAACTTAAGCCTTTATAGTCATGACTCAGAGCTTGGAAATCTAACCTGAATAGCCATTTTAACCATCATGAAGGTGCATTTAAATTGTCAACCCAGGGATGTGAACTTGAAATGGGTCAGCATAGTATGTGCACTGGGAACTCAAAGTAGTCATATTCACTCTATAGCTAAGAAAGATTCAATAGTGAAATTAAATTGCATGGAAAGGAAAAAATTAAATGTTGAACATCACTCAACAATTAAACTAAACTGAGCATGCATGACATAAATGAAACTTTGAGCAACAAATAGGAAACTACTATGTCTGCTTTGGCTGCAAGAACAATCACAAAATTAAATTCTAGTGGCTACAAGAATAGTCAGTGCCAGATTCTTAACTAAGTACTAAACATAAACTAATGAATAATCTAGCTAAAATTAAGGATGGATCACTCAAAAAAGTGGGCCCCCTTGGATGAGTATCCTCTAAAACTAATACAAACTCAAATGCTCAACTCATAATTTAATCTTATTCATTGGGAAATGCAAATACAAAAGAGTAGCATGTCTGGAAAATGCTAGTATATCAGATCGTACATCAATAACTTAGTGACTAACTCCGAAGAAGGAAGATTTGAACCTTATTTATACCATCAACTAAACAAGGCAGTCAACTCCCACTTATTGAGAGGACGCCATTTAGGAAAAATGGAGAAAAGAATGGAAGGGCAGTTACACATGCATGGATTTGGTCAGACATGCATGTCCAAACATGCACTCAACACTACAATAACGGCTGCATCTGCTTAATATCATTAAAGACCAACACAAGGTGGTTACATGAGACTGACATGGGGAATCTCCTATAGTCATCCTTTAGTTGACCTTTGAATGATCCCTTTGTATGACCAATTGGCGGATGCATTTCTCAACTTAGCATCCTCAAGTATGTTTGCATGGCAATGTTAGTACATATAATAATTGCACATCTATAACCATCTTAAAGAACATTCATTAACCACATGCAAGATTAATATAGATAGTCCACATAATAGGTTAATGTCATTAAAAGTGGCGAAGAATAGAATTAATCCAATGTCTATGGATTGAGGGAAACTCTATGAAAATATCAACATTTTAAGATCAAAGTCCATGTCAACTTTAGCAAATAAAATATAGATTCTACCCAAAATTAGACCAAAAACTAGGCTCATCAACTGTTCTCTCCATATTTTTGTTTGGTGCTAATCATAGCACATGTAACATTTTTATTCGGGAAGGAGTAGATGATTTATCATAAACTCCTAGCATTTATTACAAGGCTTCGTCATTTTCAAAGTATTCCCATGATAGTTCAAAATCCATATCAAGCAATTTTGGATGTTTTAAAGTAAGATTATTTTTAGTTTGCACATAATGGTGTTGATGTCTAATGAAGGCCTCTTGTTTGCTTGTGTTATTTTAGGATAGTATCCCAAACCATTTTTCATTTCTTGCATGTTAGGTTCCATTGGAACACGAATTCCTTGTTCTTTCTTTCCACATCTTTTTTGACTATAACCCAATTGCTTCATAAGTTCATAACCTCTCCCATAAAGTTTTTCCATTTCTTTCGGGTTTGGTGGTTTTTGATAATCTATCTCATCAAATTTCATTGTGTAGCTTGTGTCTTCTTCAAGAGTAGATGAGGTAGATGCTTGTGATTTTTCTCTCGAGTTTTGTGTTGACATAGCCATTGTTTGCTTTTGTTTTTCATATTCTCCTCTTGTGATTATATATTCTCCCATAAATGAAGGTGTGAATTCCAAGGAACCCCAATCATCATCTGCTAGTTTTGACACTATCTCCATTTCTTGTGTTTCTTCTTTCATAGGTTCAATTTTTGATGTTGGAATTAAATTTTTCAAAGGACCGGTATTTCCTTTTCCAATTTGCAAGCAACTTTCAGGCTCAGGGTCCATTTTGATTTGGTATATCTTGTTTTTATAGACATACTTCATGATACAATGAAGATTCGAAGGCACAACATGCATCTGATGAATCCATGGTCTTCCTAAAAGAAGATTGTATGAAAGGTCATGAGGCATAACATGAATAGGAGTTTTTAACGTAGCCTTTTCGACTAAAATAGGCAAAGTAATCACACTGAGTGGTTGCTTTCCTATATTGTCAAATCCTTGAATCGATAAGGAATCAGTTTTCATTTTTTATTTATCCACTCCCAACTTATCTAAAAGGTTCACACTACACACATTCAGAGATGAGCCATTATCAATAAGGGTCATTTTTATTCCCATGGTGTTGTATCTAGCTATTATCACGAATGAATCATATTTCTTTCTCATTTCCAAGGGAGGGAGCTCATGTTGGTGAAAGGTAATGTCTACATTAATTGTATTTATTCCTTGTATTAGAGTTTCCACATCGTTTGCATTTTTACTGGAGAAACCACAACTTTTGTAAGGCTATTTGAAGCATGGTGTAGTAACTAGGTGAGGTTTGAATAAGATCCCATAAGGAAATATTAGTAGCAGTATTCTTAAGTTGTTCAACAAGATCATACTCCTTTCCACTATACGATGGTAAATGAGGAGCACTAGGTAGTATAGGATTAGGCAATGGTAATGAAATGGGATTAGGTTGAGGGTGTCTATTATTCCTTGTGTTATATGTATGAGCAACAATATTATATCTCAATTATTGCGACACATTTTCTTTAGGTTCTTCAAGGATAAAGATAGGTTTATTTGTAGGTTGAGGTTTGTTTGAAGGTGGATAAAGGATAAGTTGAGGTTGAATGACATTTACTTCTCTTTGTTTAGTTTTGTTTGAACAAGCCTTAGTGGACAAACCTTGTGAGATGAAGTCATCAAGGGCTTCATCTAACATATCAATTTCATCACTACTAAAAGGATTAAGGGTTGTGCTTACTTGGACAAAGGGTTTTGACATAATTTAAATAACCATGAACCTATGCTTGCTAAGATTTAGTATTTTTAGTTTTTGTGTTTTGGTTTCTAATGAATGTAAAATTAAATCTATGTCTAACAAAATGCAAGTGCAATAATATATTTGTGTCAAGCGATTGTAAACATGAACTATGAAAATGCATGAAACAATAAATTGGCAAACCGAAACAACAAACTAACTACATCAAACAAAAGCATAGAAATTCACTATTTGACCCTAAAAATTGTAACCTCAAACTCCATAGGGACTAAGATGCCAAGAAGGGCGTCTTGGTCTTCCTGATGAAATCTGGAGATTCCAAAAATTGGAACAGATAGCACTCAACTCAGAGAGGATTTTGGACCAAAAACCCTCAGAGGGACTAAGACGCCAACAAAGGTTTTTGCCAAAAAACAACAAAGTCTGAGTTGTAAACAATGTTCCCAAGTTTCCTACCCAGGGACCTAATGTTTGGAAATAGAAAAATTTGTAAATGAATGCAAGGAAACGTAATTGGTGACAAGAAATTAAATGCAAAGTTGAATGCAATTATTTTCAATTTTTTGATGAATTTTCCAGATATCTATATTAAAAAAGATAAAATTACAAATTCACAAAAAAGGGGTAGGTGGTAAGAAGGCACACACCGAAAGTCACATGGGCTCAGCCCAGAAACACCAAAAAAAATAAATGTCACATGGGCCTAGCCCAGAAATATAACAACTAAATGAAAACTAAGAAGCTAAAGTAGTGCCAAAAGATCTTGGGGGATCTTGGTCATCCAGATGTTTCCCCCATACATCAATAGGGTTAGGAGTGACGTCAGGAGGAGCACCCCAACCATCATCATTCTTTTCTTCTTCTTTATCTTTATCCTCGCGCTAAGGCGAGATTGTGAGAGCAAG
Source organism: Sequoiadendron giganteum (assembly GCA_007115665.2). Lineage (NCBI taxonomy): Eukaryota > Viridiplantae > Streptophyta > Pinopsida > Cupressales > Cupressaceae > Sequoiadendron > Sequoiadendron giganteum. Next base: position 4,218,884 of record CM021106.1, on the reverse strand, counting down.
CCGTGAAAAGCTTTTGTCAGTGGAGGGCCAACCAGAGCCAGTAGCAGGAGGAGCATCCGAAGGCCACCTAGAATCGCCACCACTGCTCCTCAGCACACCACTAGAGTGCCAACCCTAACCAGGACATGGCGAAGGGGAACGAGTCCACCTGGGAGGCCAAGAGTCCCTCCGAGTAGGAGGCTGGGAGCGAGCTCGCATGGAATCACTCCGCTTCCGGCCCCGAGAGGGCGACCGACCGCAGGAGGAGGGCAAGTCAGGAATCTGAGCCACAATACAAGGGGCATTGCCCTAGTGGTCTAGGAGAACCTGCAAGTGAGCCACTTCCAGTGCAACCTTGTTGGCTTGCACTTGAATCAGTAACATTACATTAGAACATATAACTGCTTTAGCATAAAGAGACACATTAATATCTAAATGTGAATGAGCAAAAATACAAGCATTTCTGTCTTTCTAGATATTGAAGAGGATTTCCACTCTGAAAGTGTGCCAAAGCTGGGTGAACTTAGTTGGGGTTCTAGGCGGGTCCCCCAGCAGAACCATATGCCATGAAAAGGGTTCAGGCCTAAAAGGCCGAAAGAAATCATGAATCCAAGTCCAGAACTGCTGAGCTCTGGGACAAAACCAAAAAAGGTGCTTGAAGCTTTCTGGCTACCCACAAAATGGGCAGCAAGGGTTAGAGACCCCCAAATGAACCAGCTGAGAACCCACAGGCAAGCCTTGGAAAAGAATACACCAAGCAAAGTGGGTCAACTTCGGATTAACAATTGCAGACCAAATGGCATCAAACCTCCTACGCCAAGTAAAGGTCGAGGAGTTAAGAAGCCATCGCTGGTTCAAAGAGCTAAGCATAGGGAAATGGGGTGAAAGCCACCTGTAACCAAGCCGCGGCTTGTAGCTCCTCAAAGGAGTATCTAGAAACCATTTCCAGTCTTTCCACCAAGGTTTGTGCCCATGAATGCCAACTTTGTGAAGAATTTCCACCAGAATGGCGTTCACCAACTCGTCAAAAGTAGGACGATCCTGGTTTTGAAGGTTGTACTGGGTTTTAAAAGCATCCCACTGCAAAATACTCATGGTAGGCTGGTGGAAGAGCTGGTGCAAAGTCTGAATACCCTTCTTATGGAATCAGAGAACTTTGAGCCAAGGTGACTTGGCCAGGGGTTGACCATTTTGAGCCAAAAGGGGAGACCACCAGAGATTATGCTGGTTGATGGAAAGCCCATCATGAAATCTAGCCCTAGCCCAATGGAACCAAGGCTTGATAGTTTTCCAAGAGCGCCAAATACTTTTAGCCACAAAGGAGCCCATAATTTGAACCGGCTCCCTCATAACCAGAAGGGTTTGGAAGTCGATTCCCTTCCAGGCGGGTCTGTGAATAGGAAACCTAGACTGGATACAATGCCAGAGGAGAATTTTCTAGGCTTCATCCCCAGTAAGCACACAGATGATCCATTTGACATAGAGAGCAGTCCCTTGTCATTGAGTGGAAAGCAAGCCGAGCCCTCTGGAATCCTTGGGGAGATAGCAAAATTCTCAAGCGACCTAATGAAAGCCCTTATGGGTCTCAACAGAGGCCCAAAGAAAATCGTGGAGCAGCTTCTCAAGCCTGTTGTAGGATGCTTTAGAAGGAGCCCAACAAGAAGAATAGTAGACGTGGGTGGCAGCCAAGATTTTAGAGCACACTTGAAATTTTCCAGCCAGTGAGAGAGGCTTGGTAACCCAATAGGCTAGCTTATGTTCAACTCTGGAGAGCACAGCTTGCCAGAGCTCCCGAGGGGAAGCCTGGAAGGCAAAAGGAATGCCCAGGAATCAAAAGATTTCACCCTGACCAATCCACTTCCAGTTATAAGTTTGAAGCCACGTAGAAAGTGAGGAGCACCGACTATCTGTAGCACAAGGTTTTGTGCCATTGAATTGCGGAACCGGATGCAAGACAAAAAGTATCAAGGTAGTCAAGGGTAGCAACGATCAATCCTTCATCCTCTAAAAGAGTGAGAAAGGAGTCATCTGCGAAGTGTCCATTGATAAGCTGCTCTTGAGAGTCCGGGAGAGTGATTCCTTTAACACGGTGCTGGGAGATAGCATTGGACAGGAGATATCCAAAGCCCTCAGCAGCCAGAACATACAAAGCAAGGGCAAGAGGGAATCCCTGGCGAATAGAAAAAGGCCAAAAGCAGAGGACTAGCGGCCATTGATAGAGATGCAAGCCGAGGCATCGAAAAAAAGCATGCGGATAGACTACAAAAAATGGGGCCCAAAACCCAATGCCTGTAACATCGCAAGAATGAAAGGCCATTCAATATGGCCATATGCTTTGGCAAAATCAATTTTAATGAACACCGCTTTCTGGTTCGAACAACGGGCCCACTCCATGCCTTCCCAGACAGCAATAATGTTATCAAGAATGAACCTGGATTTGATGAATCCAGTCTGCTCAGGATGCACAATCTGAGGTAAGAGGTGGTGAATTTTCAGAGCCAAGGCTTTGGCAATGATTTTATAAGAAACATTAAGAAGCGTGATGGGCCGCCAGTTACAAATATCCTTCGGATCCCTAGGCTTAGGTATGAATTTAATATTGCCTCTATTTATTAAATTAACTAGAGATTTGTTGTGAAAGGCTTCAAGATAAACATGATGCAGGTCACTCCCAATACAGTCCCAAAGTGCTTTATAAAATTCACAAGGAAAGCCATCAATCCCAGGAGCCTTGTCATCGGCCATGGAGGAAACGGCTTCCTTGAGATAATCAATTGTTAATAATTGATCACAGAAATTAGTCTGGGCTGAAGAAATCCTATGTGGCACAACAACAAGGCAACTCTGAAGGGCTTGTTGGTGCGTGGGCGTTGCGTCTTGAGCCATAAAAAATTGCTCATAGTGATGCACAAAAGCCTGGAGAATGTCAGGTAGCTCAGAGAGCACTTGATTTCCATCTTTGATAGCTTTAATGCTTGGGGAAGAGTGCCTAGCACAAAGAGCCAAAAAAAACTCTTTGGAGACACAGTCACCAATTTTGAGCCAATGAAGCTGAGCCTTGATTTGAGCGCCCCTCGCAGAATAGCTATCTGCCACTTGCTACTGGTGTCTTAAGTCTGCCACTCGAACTTGATGTGACAGGGAAAAAGGATGAGCCGCTAAGGCCTCCATAGTAGCACACAAGTCAGCCGTGGTGGCCTCGAAAGAACACCAGTGGAAAATGGCAAGTTGTCGCTCATAAATGCACAAGAAACACGTAGTACGAATGATAGCATCATTCCACCAAACAATCCAGCCCGTACGACTAGAAGGATGACACTCTAAATTCCACACTCGAAGAATGTGGGCCAGGGTGGGCTTGTGACAAAGCAGAGACATGTTCAAGAAGAATTTAGTCTTACACGTGCGAGGCTGACAAGACATCCACTCAATGCGAAATTAAATTGGGAAGTGATCCGAAAGGGTCACATCCACTAACGGCTTCACAGGCAAGGCAAAGCTCTTGAAGGAAAAAAAATATTGTTCCGAGATCATGGCACGATCAAGGCGTTTAGTTAGTCTATCTGAACCAGCCCTATAATTATACCAAGTGTGCCAGAGGGAATGAGAATGGCGGTAGCCCAAGTTGGGATCAAAAAGCCCCAATTTATTGCACATATAGAACCACGCCTCCCTTTCACTCGTAGCCCAATGAAAGGGCATAGTGCCATTCTTATCGTACGCCATTTTAACCATGCTAAAATCCCCATAGAGCAACTAGGTGGCAACTGGCAAAGAATCAACAATCCAGTGCCAAAGCAAGCAACGTTCCACAATAACAATGTTCCTAAATCTAATTAAGATGATGAACAATGCACTTTTCAGTTTTTAAATGAGATAAGATGATGCGAGGAAGCAAAAATGCAACCTATATGCACTTTCACTAATACAAATATGAGAAACCCTTGATACAATTTCACCAAATATGAGAAACCCTAGATGTGATTTCACTGATACAAGATGCAATGCAAGAATGAATGCAACCTAGATCTAGGATTTTAATGCACTCCAAATTAGAAAATGAATGCTCAAAGATATCGGGTTCACCAAAATGAACCGTAGAAAATATAGTGTATGGGTGCTCACTTATTCTCATTAGGTCATTCAATAATGTCCTAGGAATCTTAATTAGATTGACTATCAACCTCAAAGGTGAGTCAATTCTCAACAAGGAAGATCTAGGAAGGGTTCTTTTAAGCTTTGAGGGGTTCACCACCAAGCAAAAGCTTGGAAAAGACAAATGAGCATTCAACTCAAAAAACATAGTAATGCAAGCTAAATGAATTATGCAAATGATGAAATTATGCAACAAGTTAGGGTATGTGTACCTGGAAGCTCTAGAAATGTAACAAGTATTATGGAAATGCAAATAAGTTGTCAAAAAGTGTTATGGAGGACTAAGATGCCCTTACTGTTGTCTTAGTCCTACTACTGTTTTTCGGGGCAAATGCAAAATCTTCAGATGTCGAACTAGATCTGAAAGAATCTCTGTAAAATACCTTCAGGAGGACTAAGACACCCTAGGTGGTGACTTAGTCCTGTCTTGAATTTATGGAATTTATGAATGTGGTCCTGAGATCCAAGGTCTACACTTCCTTCTTCACCAAGTCTCCAGATCTGAACCTGCAAAATAACCTGCAAAGAAAGGAAATTTGATTGATTGTTTATGGGGGTTTGTCTTGGTCAAACCCCTTGTTTGGTAATTAAACCTTGATGAAAAAGTATAGATCTAAAAATGGAAATTTGTGTGCCCTAATCTTAAGTGTGTCTAAGATTATGTAAAGTAGAACATGGATAAACCCTATTCAAATGTGTTAGATTAGAATTCCTAAGATGCAAATCAAAGTGACCTACAAAGGAGATCTCCTAATAAGTCATAAACATGAAATATACCTTCCTTAGGCAGAAAATAAAACAACAATGGAAGATGGAATCGATCAAGAAACAAGTCCTTAGGCTTGGAAGAATGGCTAGTTGCATCTCTAACCTAGAATCTCTCATGATTCTCCATAGGCATCCATCATTAGTCTTTGGCAATGCTATATCTTGACTTGAAAAACCTACAAAAACACAATAGAAGGCTGCTTCTAGACTTCAATTCCTTGCTTCTTGAAACTCTCCTTCAAACAATTGTCTTGCTTCAACTTGACTTAGGTGAAAATGGGGTGTGAAACTTACTTTTATAGGCATACCTATTTAATAACCTTGTTATTTGATCCCAAAGGCTGACAAAATACTAATTTGAATCAAGGATTTTCATTTCTCGTTGTTAATTCCTGAAAATAAAGCCCTCGGGACTAAGATGCCACCAAGGGTGTCTTGGTCCCACAAGGCTTAATTTTCCATTTTAAAAGGTGGGCTACTAAGATTAACGGTAGTGTATGGATTTTGGTCAGGTTTACGGATGAAATATGCCTCAGGATGCACAAAAAGGGGTCTAAGGGGCCCATAATAAGTGACCTAAAGGGAATTTAATGCAAGGAGTGCTAAAATAGGTCCAAATTAAGTGTGAAAAAACAAACATATGCACTTTTCTACACTAAAGGTGCTATTGAACTTAACTTTGTTCTAGACAAACTAATTGGTGTAAGCTGCAAGATTTTAAATGTAAGATCTAGGTTAGAGCTTCCAGTGAAATGTCGTGATTAGCATTTAATTTTAAGACACAAGAAACTCTTATTATGATTGGAGATGGTTTCTTAGCTTATGCACTCCTTGGAGTTGATTACAGTGAGTTGAATGGAGATTATGCATTTCTTATTCTAGATCCCCACTATATAGGGGCAGATGACCAAAAGACAATACATGTCAATGGATAGTGAGATGGTGTTTTCACCAAATAAAGATGGATGATGTTCAACACATTTACATTTCTTTCGTCGACAACATTGTAAGGCAATAGAAAAGTTTTAGCAATGGGAGTTACACATTTTATAAATGTTGTCTAAGCTAAGGTGGAAACAGTTGAAGAAGTTATACAAGAGACTGGGAAGCCATTCAATGACACAAGATGGAAGATTGCGTAGATGAAAAGGACGTGAAGATAAATTTATTTACCATCAATGACCTTATTGTAAGTAGCATTATAAATTTTAAAGGCACTAATTATCATATGAACCTAGACATTTAGTTGCGCAGCAATAACACGAATTCTTCTCATTTCTCTAAAGCATTCTGCATATGTTGACTTGTATTAATGGGTTCCTTGGGTCTATTTCAAATACCAATGCATTTCTACTAGTTGAAATGGCCAAGAAAAGTATCCGAGAATCAAAGTTCTATAGGAAAGACACATGGTTTTATTTCATTTACTTTTAGGTTGGAGTAAAAATGGTCCTCATTCTGCCATTTGGTGTGGTCATCAATATATTTAGTTGATGTGTTGATTTCAGTTATTGACTTTATAAAGAAAGGAGAATACTTATATCAATGGTAAGAAGTTGCATTCAAATCATTTTCCAATGAGACTAATTTAGAAGCAATTGGTAGCTGAGTTGTATGGACCATGTTATGGAATTTCCACGTGTCTCACCCCTTTCATTTCCTACGCAATTTATTAATTTGCAAAGGTAACTATTATAATATTATCCCCTCAAAGTGAGCCCACATAGAAATTTGAAATGATTGGATCCAAGATTCAATTACGAAAGGGAAGTGGTTACGATAACTGAAAAGTCACCGATGGAGTCAAAGGAGAGGTTACTTATTGTAAATTTTCAATGCAAAGGGGATCTTTCAATTGTTTTTCATTTGGGAGCCACTATGAGGGTTGGATGATCTTTTTCTGCTATTCACCTGGGGAAGATAGGAATAGTCTATTTTTTCCTCAAACACATTTTATTGTACAAGAGATATTGAGGTTGTGAGCTTATATTTTACATTACAAGAATAAAGAGATATTCTCAAATCTATGAGTTTGCCTATATTTCTTTTGATTACAGATTTCCTTTGTGTCTTTACAATCATCCTTTAATGTAGTTTTTTTATATCAAGTTGTGAATGCATTTGCTACTGAATCTATGAATTCCAGTTAAGTCATTTCTTGAGAGGATCCGTTGCTAGTTCTTTCCTAGTTATCACCTGTGAGTGTGAAGTGGATGATTTGTGCGTCATTCATTCACATTCTCTTTATTTTATGCTTGTCAATCATATTTGTATAATTTTTATGTGCAGATATTAGTTTTTCCTTTCCTTCTTTTGGGTTGAAAGTATACAATAGTTTTATTTCAAGTTCTTTTTAATTCATTGAATATCTTACGAGGGAGTTGTACCTCTTCATTTCAAGGGTGATTATTTTCTCAAAGAAATTAATTATCTAGAGTTGTTGGGAACATAGGCACCTTTTCGGGAAAAGAGTCAACATTATCTCAAGGTGTCCATTCTGTTAACCAATAGTAGGAAAGGAAAGTATAACAAAAGTGAGGTCGAGAGGAAGGAAATAATTCATACCAAAGACAAAATGTTTGAGTCCAAACTCGACTTCTAATCTTGACAACAAGACAACATGGGGTTAGGAACCAAATTGGACCTAAACCTTTTAGAAAAGGTCAAAGATCCGATTTGGGGCCTAAATCCCAATAAGGCAAAGAACAGGTAGGGTCAAGAAACCAAATTGGACTCAAAACTTTTAGAAAGGTCTGAAGTCCATTTCAGGACCTGAACCTATCGGGCACAAACATAGAAAAGAGGTACCAGAAGAGCAAACACTCTTAGGACCAAAAAAAGGGCAAGAAAAAGGAAAAAGGGGCTGGAGAAGAAGAAACTCTCGAGACCCAAGTGTGTCACCAAAAAGTGTAACATTTGACACTTTTCGCTCATTTGGACCTTTGCCTATGGATTTTGGACCTTTTTTAACCGCTTTTTACCCCTTTCCAATCCTTGTGACAAAGTGTTGTAAGGTGTTGTAAAACATCTTCACACTCTCCTAGGCTTGTCATCAATAATTAACCCTTTATTATGCTATAATGACCCCTTTATACACATATAAGTCATATCTTAGTGTGTTTTCATGAGAAAATCCCGACAAACATAAATTATTGCACTTTAATCCCCGACAAACAATGAAATTTTCCCAGGTCGACTAGGTCGCCACCTTGGGCGACCTAGTCCCATGTGGCTTAAAATTTAAATTTAACTTAATATTCTTTCGGGATATTGTCTCTAAAACCCTAAGGTCGGCCTATGTGGTGTTATTTCAAGAAAATCAGGGAATAAATTGTATAAATAAGCCTCAAAACCCTAATTTCTTATAAGGTACACTCATTATTCTCCTCCTCACCTCCTCATCTCTCCTTATCCTCAAGCAAACTAGGGTTTGAGTATTCTAAGTCACCAAGGAATCTCTCTCCAGAAGCATTCAAGGACTGAATCTCCATTACTGCAACTCAAGATCAATCATCAAGGCAAGGTAACAATTCCCTCACTCCTTTGTTTCATACTTCATTACTACATTTCATCTTCTTGGTTTGATTACTCAAAAGGGGTTTGACTAAGGCAAACCCCTAATCCCTTACAATCAACAAGTTTTCTCTCTTTGTGTGATTTGCAAGTCTTGTAGGCAGATTTAGCAAAGAACCAAAGTGGAAGATCATTCAAAAACTTTTCCAAGCTCTCTACGGTTGAAGAAACCCTAGTTGAAGCTTGGAAAACACCTACAGATCATATTCTACATTTTCGGGACCATACACCTGAAAGAGCAAGAAACACAGAAAGAGGGCTCCAAATTCCATCTTGTGATTTGTAAATATTCAGAAGAGGACTAGGTCACCACTTTGGGAAACCTAGTCCCACTTAAGCTATTTTTCAGGGATCTTGGTAGATCTGGATACCCTTTTGGCAGAAACCCACTCTAACAAAGTTTCTCGACAGAAGGACTAGGTCGCCCAGATTGGCACAAGTGTCCCTTTCAAATTCTATAGCATTTTCATCAGCATTCCAAACCTCCAATAGATTTCTCTTCAAATCCCAAGTGCACACATTTTATCTCCTTCATTTTTGTTTAGTTTAGTTTACATTCTCGGGTCATTTTGTATATGTTTGTATATCATTATGTGTTTTCCAGCACTTTGCATTTGCATTGTTTAGCATTCAATAAATCATTCCATTTTCAGTTTCCAACATTTAGGGAATCTCACACATCACATTAAGCCCCTAACTCCAACTCTTTGAATGAACCCTAAGATGAAAAGGTGAGAAAGAGAGCTATTCTTCCAAAGTCATCTTTTAGGTGAAAAACCCTAGGGGCTCATTGGGGAATCCTCTTTCCCCTACATCATTTTTGGTGGTTCACCAAGGAAAGAAAAATGACAAGGGAGAGACAACACAATGCAAAAACAATAAGAAAAGAGAAAAAAAAAGAGGGGGACCAGTTTTAAATTGAAGGGAAAATGGGGATGGGGATGCAGGGCATAACAAGAGCTAATCTAACAATTTTGATACCTACATGTATTAGATAAGACCTACATGCACATGTGAGACTTAACTTAACACTTGTAAGACCTATAGGCATTGGTAATACCTAAGGGTGTTGTATTATATGTACAACCCGATTGGTTACTTGGAAGATCTATGGGAATTGGTAATATCTAAGAGCATTGCATTGTATGTAAGGCCTATGGAAAATATGTATTGTAACAAGAAAACTTGGGGGGCTATCTTCAAGAATTATTTTAACACAATTCTAAGAAAATTAGTATCTAAATCATAGCAAGAGGCTTATCATGTAGTCTAAAATACATGATCTATATCATGACATATTTTATCCTTGTGGCATGCCTATTAAAGAAGTATTGCATTATTGATGAGCTTCACCTTCTCTTTTTCATATAAATTGATGGCACAAACCCCCTACAAATATTAAGGGAGAGTGTTAAAGAACGATGTTTATTAGGGGATCACACTTATAAGTGGTCCTAAATAATCTGTATAAAGTTGTAACTTATAACTTTAAGCTAGGTTATAATATAAATTATGGCTCTAATCATATTAAGTTAATTAATTTAAAATTTAATTAACTTAAATAATCTTAATTGATTATTTGGTGAAAATTTATCAATTCTTACATGTGAATGATTGAGAAATATATCAATCATTTTATTTGGGGTTTATCTTAAATAAGGAAGAATAAATTGTAAATATATTCATTGAATGAATGACAAATATCATCGATTACATATGTGAGATAATTTGGCATCATTACAAGAGCTATTGAGGCATTAGAAAAAGGGGAGGAGATATTATGAAAGCCAAATTCTTATGTTTGGTCAATACATATTCTAAATTTTTCTCAGGTAAAAGAATGATAATTTTATGGGGTTTTTAATTGAAAGGTTTCTCCATGTAAATCCTTGTGTAATGAGTTGATCTATTTGTATTTTATAATTTATAGTTCAATTATTAGCTACATATAGATCTTTCTCCCTACTAAGCTCAAAGTAAGGGCAAAAGGAAATGATGAAATTTACACATCCATGCCATTTCCCATTTAGCGTTGTGTCTATTTTGAGGGGAACACTTTGATAAATAAACACATTGATAAATGACATAATTTTGTATAAAGCTAGGTCCCTTTCCCTATTGTATCCACTCACCTCATTATAATTTTTTTTATGCATCTATCATTCATCCCCATTCACATGTTCACACACCCTTATACATTTTCCTTACCCACTTTTTTATCACACCTATGCTTTCACTCATTTTCATAAACATGTTAGTCATCAAGATTTAACCTATTTGATGTCCCAAGACTAGTTTGTAGTTGTAAGTGTGGAATAAGTAATGAGTAAAATAACAAACAACACTTCTTTATAAGACATTATATCAAGAGAATCAACAATAATTAATCTAATTAAAACAGGAAAACTCTTGAAAGCATCATATTGCTCTCTATCTCCAAAGATTTATTAAATCACAGGGCTCTCAGCTTTGGTAAAGCATTGTGATTGTTAAAATGCCAATCTAGAGAATTAAATGCTGCTAAATGCAATAATACAATCTTATATGATGATGGTCAAATGATATTGATGCAACTACTATAATCTAAATTGACATGGATATGATAAAAGAAAGCTACAGTAAACTATGATGCAGCTAAATAAAAAGCTATGATATTGATTCTATGCTAAAATTCTATGATTACTTATTGCTAAATGATAATTTTTATTGCTAAAATTCTTGATTTTCTCAATTGATATTCTTGCAGAGTAAGTTTGCACAAAGTTGGGATCCTTTTCCTATAAAAAGAGGTTGTATTTATAGATTCTTGGCAGCATATTTGTGAAGGGGCATCACAATAAAGGTTTGGATTCAATCTTGAGGATTCAATGGTGAAGGATGAAGGAGTTTGAGCTGATTATAGTTATTGTTCTTCCCCACAAAAATACTTGGCCAGATGATAGGAAGAATCAATGGAAGAAGAGGAAGAAGTTGCCTGCAAATTTGTCTCCAATTTGTTTCCAAATTTGCTCATGAACATTGAGATGAATTAAATTAGACATTTCATATCTAATTTGGTAGGTGGATATGATTAGCTGTAGAATATTTTTCAATTGAATATTTAGATTTATTCAATTTAGGAAAAGAGAAGATATTCAATTTAATAAAACAAAACTATAGAAGTCTATGTTTATTAAATAAATATGGAAGAAATATGATAATTAAATAAAACATAGGAAACTTGTTTATTTAATTTAGATGAAATGGTGTGATTAAGATGGAAGATAATTATAGAAGGATTCAATAATAATAATTAAATAAAACAAAGTATTAAATTTGTTTATTTAATTAAGAAGAAATAATATAATAAAGATAGAATAATTAAAAGTGAACTATATAAATAAATATTTATATTTATTTAATAGTAGAAGAATTGAGGGTTAATTAATCAAATAAATCGTATTTAATTAATTAGATTATCAAGACCATTTTTAGGTGTATACATTTTGCCCCTCTTTGAAGTGATGTGTTTACGCATTGCTTCAAAGAAAATTTTGCTACTACTGCCAATATCGACGAAATTTTTTCAGATATGTCTCAGACGTTGATTTTTAGGTGATGATGGATATATGCCCACTCGAGAGATAAATTGTCAAATTTTTTATTTTTATTTTTATTTTTGGAATTTTTTTGATTTTTTTGTTTTTTCATGATTTTTTGATGATTTGATAAAATTTGATGATGAAATAATCTATCTCCCCACATATAGTGTGAAAAATGCCCCTATGATAATATTTGAATTAAGCCTCTAGTAAATAAAATAAATAAATCGCACCAAAATCCCTTTTTATTAACCTTTAAAAAGTTAAAAAGGGGTGAATTTGAATTCATTTGTGCAATTTGAGTTTTGAAAATTTGAGAGAGAGTGATTTGGAGAAAAATGTCAATCTCTTACCACACTCACCATTTTGAGTGCATGTGTCGACACAACCGCCTGGTTGCCTACGGACCTCTGGTACGTACCCGTGAATCTCCTCATTTTTTCGTGTTTTTCATTTTTCATGCACTTAATTCATATTTAAATTTTTTGAATTATTTTAGCACATAAGTAGGCCGCGATAGCGCATAGAATTGTTTTTTTAGCACATCCATCAAAATTGCACATAGGTTAGCTATTTAGCGCGTCAATAGGATGAATTAGCGCATGTGTAGTTTTAGTGCTTAGGCCAAATAATTTAGTGCATCCATAGGCTAGATTAGCGAATTGAATTGTTTGGCGCATTGACCGCCTTGACTCTCAAAAATGGCGCATAGTATGATTTGGCACATTGGTCGCTTGAAATAGCGTGTAGATGTCCTAGAATAGCACATAGACCAAATTAGCGCAATAACTGCCTGTTTATGCGCAATGAGATGTTTTGATGGTGCATTGAATGTTGTGGCGCATCAAAACATTGTTTTGGTGCATCTAAGTCAAAATGATGTATTTTGTCAATTTTGTCCTTGATTTTGTTGATTTTCGATCGTGTCAGTCGTTGATTTTATATGATTAATGATCTTAGTAAAGAAGATGATGTTTAACCTCATGATAGGCAAGGTTTGATGATTGATTGATAATAATTAACCTCATGATAGGCGAGGTACAATTTTTAAGATTGATGATTGACCTCATGATAGGTGAGGTTCAATGATGGTTGCTCACGAGATTTGATGAAAGTCTCACCAGAGCTATTTAGATTTGATAGGTTGATTGATGTTTCATGAATTGACAAAGATTACTGACCTTTAATATTTCATGATGATAGGAGTCATTAACGAACCTACAGGTTCGAGATCGATTTCCTAGGACTTTTGATTTGATACCAAAGCTAGTGCAGACTGAGACAACAGTGATTATGCATTGTGGTTTGTCCTCTCTCTTATCTATGCCCTAGATTAGGATTAATCGGGGTCTCTTGACAACCCTATTAGAGAGGTGGCATAGCGAGCATAATACCTTACACCTTCCTACTGGTGAGATGATAGTCACTCCTGAGGATGTATGGCGAATTTTGAGGATTCTTATTATTGGTGACCTTGTTCTATATGATTCTTCAGAGCAGGGCGGGACTAATACTCTTCGTAGAGTATTAATTCAGGATGATCATATTTGTGGGTATGATATTTCATGGTGTGAGATGGTGGATGCCTATGCCACCCTACCTTTTGTTCTTGTTGGTTTTATTGGAGGGTTCCTTTGTTCTGATTGTAAGTCAAAGGGACTTTTTGTTGGTTGGGTTCATGCATTGGAGATTATGATTGTCCATGGTACCATATATGCATGGGGCATGTGTATACTTGCTCAACTTTATCACGATTTGCTTTCAGTTGTCTACCTTCGAGGTCGCAGTTTATTTGCAGGAGTTACATTACAATAAGTGTGAGTGTGGGAACATATAGTTGTTACCCATCCAGTGATGGTGAGACAATGACCCACCATGAGGCCATATGTGCACATTTATGTAGGTCATCTTACTTAGCCTAGAATGGGTAAGTTGGAGCATTGGAGAAGAGTGTTAAATGATGTTGAGGCTATCACATGGTGGCCTTATCTAGATTGCAAGCATTGGGATGATGATGATATCCAGTTGGCATATCTCTCTCAGTCGTTACTGATTGATCAGACTCATTGGGTTTTGGAGAGATTTTTGTTCAGGGGGGTGCTCAGGCAGTATGGTATTGTACAGGACATGCCCCAAGGTGTTTCTCATTATGGCTGTTATCAAATAGATTTTGTATATTGGGGACCCTATCTTTCATAGGATGTTGCATTTCAAGAGTACTAGGGTCTACAACCTTTAGTTTGGGATATTTGTCTCGATATTACCGAGGCTCTTGTTACAACAAATTATGCAGAGTATCTGGCTCTACATCCCTTTCCATGGATTATCGTTCTTGATGAGCCAGTGCCATTACCTTTGGAGGAGGAGGGTAGTAGAAATGATGAGGAAGGAGATGATGATGGTGGTGATGATGATGGAAGAGGTGGTGATGATGGAGGAGGTGGTGGTGATGATGAGGAGGAGGAGGAGGGAGAAGACGACGATGGTGGTGATGATACTGGTGAGATGGGTGCAGTCATAGATGTGTGGGATTTTATGGTGTCTCATAAGAGGTGGTCATTGATAGCTCCTTCCGAGTAGTGTGTGCATATTGGGGTACCCTCATAGCATCAACAGACTCAAATTGCAAGTTTGCAGGTGCGGGTATAGACCTTATAGGGGCAGGTGATATAGGCTCGGGGGTTATTGGTGCATACATAGACCCAGATGTAGACACAGGCCCAATCTCATGCACAAACTCTTACTTAGGTATAGGGACAGTTGGTAGTCGCTCAGGCTCTTTGACAACCGAGAGAGATGCAGTCAGACGAGTTGCAGAGTAGGCTCAATTGACATCTAAGACATTACAGAGATTGATTGATGGTACCTCTGTGGTTGATTACATGAGAGAGGTTCTTTGTGTGGGTAGAGAGTCGAAGTATTATAGAGGTTGATATCACGATTTTGTTCCCTCCGAGCAGAGAGTTATTTATGCCTAGTCTCGATCAGGCAAGACCCATTCTAGGATTATTAGCATAGATATGACACAACCTCCATGGAGAGACCCGAGAGATCCTGGTACGTCTGGTGGGAGAGGTACTGGCCTAGAGATGCCCGCATCATCTAGAGGTAGCACCACATAGCTTCATGATGTGATTCCATGATATTTGAGACATGATGTATACTCTTATTTTTGATTCACAACCATTTTTGATGTTATATCTCTTTTTATTTTAGAAATCATTGTATACTTCACATTATGTTTTTTGAGATCTATATGATATGTGGCAGATTGATCTATTTATATATGTTCTATATGTTTTATGATGGATGCATTTAATTTCTCTGTTCTATATGTTATGTGATGATCTATACGATACTATTATGGTTGCATCTAATGATCATGTGATATGCTATGATTTATGATGTTCAAATGTGATAACATGAATAATGATGATGTATGGATGCATGATGAGTGTAGTATTTACACGGATAATAGTTGTTTAATAATATATAGATATATATATATATATATATATATATATATACATCCAAATGATATGAATATGTATAATTTTTGAATATGATGTTTCAACAATATATGAAAATGATGTAAATAGGATATGATATACTTTTATTTTTGGGTATTTTAAATGCATATAAATGATATAATAAATAGATGTATGAATGATGAATATAATGGCATTTCGAATGTATGATATATGATATGATGAATGAAAAATGCAACTACATAGAGATTTTTTATTTTTATTTTAAATTTTTCTCATGCAATTTTTTATGTTGTATTTTTTGTTACCAAGACGCTTGTTTGCCAGATTTTCATCAAGGCAACCATTTTTCCAAGACTTGAACCGTGCACTAGGTGATTCAGGTGTAGAAATTTGTGAGATGGATACTGTTGATAGGTTCATTGAATAGATCCCCTTCAGGTGTGGATAGTTGATAGGCTCCATATCCATAGACTGATATGACAACAAAAGGACCTAGCTAGTTAGGTTCAAATTTTCCTTTCTTTTCTCTATCTTGTTGATTTCTAGGGTTTTACTTTAGGACCAAGTCACCAACCTGAAAGACTCTAAGCTTTACCCTATGATTGTAGCTTTTGGATATTCTCTATTGATATGCCTTCAAATGGTTTACAACTTGTTGATGACATTCATCCAACAATTCCAGTTCTTGAAGTCTAGAGATTTTATAATCCTTATCTGTAATTATACCCTTTAGTGATACACTGAGTGATGGTATTTCCATCTCAATAGGTAGTATGGCCTTTGATCCATATACCAAGGCATATGGTGTAGCTCATGTAGGTGTTCTGATGCTAGTTTGGTTAGCCCACAAAGCAGGGTTTAGTTGACTGTACCAATCACGTCCAACATCGTTGACCGTTTTCTTTAGAATTTTTCAGAATTATTTTGTTGGAGGCTTCCACTTGTCCATTTCCCTAAGGATAGTACGATGTTGAAAAATGATGTTGGATATGAAACTTTTCACACAGTTCTTAGACATCCTAATTTTTAAAAGGTCTACCATTGTATGTGACAATGGACTGAGGTATGTCATACTGACAAATGAGGTAATTCAGTATGAAAGAAGAAATCTACTTTCTAGTGATTATTGTTAAAGGAACCTCTTCTATCCACTTTGTAAAGTATTTCACTGCTATGATTATGAATTTGTGTCCATTAGATGAAGACAAATTAATCTTTCCTACCAAGTCCAGTCCCCACTGACAAAAAGGCCATGTTCAAGTAAATGGTTGTAATTCTTGTGTTGGTGTGTGGATTAAGTTTCCATGGATATGACACTTTTGGCACTTCTTAACAAACTGATAAGACTCCTTCTCCATATTCGGCCAGTAATACCCCAAAAAAGGAGTTTCTTTGCTAGGGTTAGCCCACTTGAATGAGTGCCACAAATACCTTCATGAACCTGATATAAGGATGTCTCAGATTCGTTATGTCCTAGACACCACAGAAGAGTACCATCTAGACCTTGATGATAAAGTATGTCAGCAATTAAGGTATGTGATGCAGTTTGGTAGATGAAGTTGCATTTCTAGTTTCTAGAAAGATCGAGAGGAAGGATATTGTCTTTTAGATAAGCAATTGAGGGTTCAATGTCATCTAAATGGCATATGGTTTGAGATTCAAGACTATCATAGGTAGGATTAGACACTTCTTTCACCATAAACTCATAATGACCATGTTTTTTTGGTATTTGCAATAGAGAAGCAATTGTCATCATAGCATCTGCAACTTTGTTTTCTGCCCTTGGAATCTATTCAAACTTGATATCCATAAAGTACATTTTGAGATCATCGATCAACTTCTTATATGGCATCAACTTCTCATCTTTTGTCTGATATTCATCATTTACCTAATAAATGACTAGTTGTGAATCTCCATATACTTGTAGCTTTGTGATCTTCCACTCAACTTCCACCTTCATGCTAATGATTAGTGCCTCATATTCTGCTATGTTATTGGTACATGGAAACATGAATCTATAGGACCTTGGGATGGTGTTCCTTTGAGGTGTAACAAAAAATATTCTCACACCAGACCCTCATTGTGTGTATGACCCATCAAAATAAAGCCTCCATTGTTGTGTTGTTACATTAAGAATGTATGCATCAAGAAATTCTATGTTTATTGGGTGATCATCGGATAATGGAGATTTAGATAACTCATCGGAAATTACTTGACCTTTGACGGCTCTCCTATCCACATACTAGATATCAAATTCACTTAAGATCATGAACCACTTGGCTAGTCTTCCTATTAAAGTAGCCTTACTAAGTAGATATTTTAACAGATCAATCTTTGCTATGATCCTAACTATGTGAGTCAAAATGTAATTTCGCAACTACTGGGTAGAAAATACCACCACCAAAAATTCTTTCTTGATGAAGGTGTAATTTATTTCATAACCATTCAGAGTCCTGCTGATATAGTAAACAACTTGTTTCTTTCCCTCGGGATCTTCATGTGCTAATAGTGCTCCTAAAGAAATGTTTGTTGTTGCAATGTATAGTAACAATGGTCTCTCTTCTGTAGGTGGCATGAGTATGGGTGGTGACATCAAATATTTTTTTATTTGGTTGAAAGTTGTTTCACATCCTTGATCCCATTTGAAAGAGACATTCTTAAGTAGAAAGTGATTAAATGGATGACTTTTGTCCGCTAATTGGGAGATAAACCTCTTGATTGATTGTAGCCTGCCTTGTAGAGACCTTAGTTGACTGATATTATTTGGTGGTGACATTTCCATTATAGCCTTGACCTTGGTGGGATCCACTTCGATACCCTTCTTTGAAACTATGTATCCTAGGAGTTTTATTGATGTAACACCAAAGACACATTTCTTAGGATTTAATCAGACATTGAACTTCTCTAATCTAGTAAAGATCTTTCCCAGAATCTCTAAATGTCCTTCTTTGGTATATGAATTTTCCAATATATCATCCACATAATCCTCCATAAAGGTATGCATCATGTCATGGAAGATGGTGGTCATTGCTCGTTGATATGTGGCCCCTGTATTTTTCAACCCTAAGGGCATGGCATTCTAGCAAAAAGCTCCCCATGGACATGTGAATGTTGTTTTCTCCTAATCATTTGGTGTTATCTTGATTTGATTGTAGCCCGAGAAACCATCCATTATTGATAACATGGCATATCTTGTTGTTAAGTCCACAATGATATCAATGTTTGGTAAAGCAAAATCATCCTTTGGACATGCCTTATTTAGAGCTCAAAAATATATACAAATTCTTATACTATTGTTTGGTTTAGATATAGGTACAATATTAGAAATCCACTTAGTATAGTCGATAAACCTAATGAATCCTGCATCTAACAACTTTTTCAACTCAGCCTTTACCATCAAGGTGATATGCGGATGCATTTTCCTTAGTTTTTTGTTTCACAAGTTTTATTCTACATGGTAGAGATAAATGATGCATTAGGAGATTTGGATCTAAACCTGGCATATTAGAGTATGACCAAGCAAAGTTAATGCTTTTTTCCTCAAAGAACTTGATGAATTTTGGCTTTTCATGTTCAGTCATAGATGTTGCTAGATGTAGTCTTTGCTTTTTTTGTTATGCCAATATTAATAGACTATGTAGGCTCCACCAGTATTGATGATCTTTCATGATAATGCTCTGTAAGGGTGTAAAATCTCCCATATTTTAGTGCCTCAGAGAGGTTTTCACCATCAGATGTGTTCTTTATTTTTACTTTTTTGAGATCTAATGCTGCCATTAAATGGTTTTCACCATTAGATCCATTATTCATGTTTTCAATTTTGCAACTGGAAGATTTGACACCCTCCTGACTGAATGTGTTATTATGAGATTTATGATTAGAGCTTGTGTTAGGTTCATCATAACAAAGGAAACTAACAATAGCGACATCATTCACAAAGATGGGTACATTGATAGGTTCACTTGGTTCCCAGTCGATAAGTTCAGGATGTATTAAGGGAAAAAATTCATCAGATTGGCTAAGGTCAATGATAGTGAGGGTTCAAATAGCTATGTTTTTGGTTGTCAATACTGATGTTGAGGTCTATGATATTACTTTCCTCCAAGTCATCTAGCTCACTCGATGTTTTTCCATCCTCACTTGAGTCATCGATATTTTGTGATTCGAATACAAGTGATCTAGCTCCCGAGATTTGTCCCTCCTCACATATGGGTGCATACTCTTTTATGACATCAATTTGTATGTCTATGTATGATATTTTAGATAAAATATCCCACTCATACTCATTGGAATAAGCTTTAGAACTATCTCTCATTTGAAGGATTCTTTCAACAGCTTTATGAGTCATTTCTTGCTTTGTTTCCTCTATATAACCCAGTCTTGTTTTGTATTTTGACTACAGTGTGAGAGGTTGAATTGGTTCTATGATGCCTTCCTTTCTTTTTCCAATAGGTCCTTGTCCTTCATACCCCATTTTCTCTAAGATAGCTTTTCCTTTTCCATACTGATCTATCTTTATGCTGATATTTTTTGATGTTGATGCTTCTTCATCTTTGTAGAGCCAATTGAGGATGGCCTTGTCTTTTGATTCATCTTCTAGAGTACCTGCTTTTAGAAATCTTTCATCTAGAACTATGATAGGTTGTGACGATTTTTGTGTTATTTTTGATGGTTGCCCATATGATTTTGGAGATGGCAGCAACTGTGAAAGACATAAAGATTTCCCAATGGAATATTCTCCCATGCCTTTGTCGATTAACTAGATCTTTTCTTGAAATTGTTGTGATAAAGAATTCAGGTGAACCTCATTGTCTGATAAAGTGGAATCAACAACACTTGTATCTTTTGATTTCCCATTTTTCTCAACCCATTTAGATACAACGTTTAGTTGCTTCTCACCGTTGGATGAACTAGAAGTGATTGATTCTCTATTATGGGGCACAAAAGTGTCTTGATTTATTTTAAGCATGTTACAATATTGGGGATTGTTGTAGTCAAATGATATTGTTACTTCTTGTCCATTGACTAGAAATTTTAAACACTGATGATAAGTTGAAGGCACCGCTTGCATTTCATGAATCCATGGATGTTCCAAGAGTATATTATATGTTAGCTCTTTTTCTAGCACTTGGAAAACTATATTCTTCATAATTGGTCCTACTTGAATAGGCAACACGATCAATCCCTTGGAGGATCTCTCTTCTTTGTCATAGAATTTTATTATTATTATCCTTCTCTTATTGATAGCATTATCAGAATAACCTGGTGCACAGATCAATTTTAAATTGCAAATGTTTAAACTAGCTCCACCATCTATTAGGACACGTTTAACATAGTGTTTATAGATTAAGACTTCTATATGAAGTGTTGCGTTGTGTGGATGATTAAGTGATACATCATCTTGTTCGGAGAATGATAGACAATGAGGCATGGTTAAATGTCCCACCATAGCTTGAAATTGACAAACGTCCATATTGGGTATTGTGGTGGTCACAAGAGCTTGTTCCAAAACCTCCTTATGAGATGGTGAGATTTTAAGGAGTTCCAATATTGATATTTGTGCTGGTATTTTTTGCAGTTGATCGACTATGTTGTATTGATTTGAATGGGGAGTAGTGGTTTTAGATGCAACTCCTTTCAATATTACCTTGGATTTCCCCCTTGTTGTCATGTTGACCGGTTGGTAGTCTTGCTTTTCCTTGATTTTTATGGCATTGATCTGATTGTTGGATGTGTCAATGTTTGGGATTAGATCTAATGGTATGATGTCATTGGTTCCAACATTATCAATTTCATTATTAGTGATAACATCAGTCTCAACTACAGAAATACAAAAGATTGTGCCATCATAAACGTAATTGACATTTTTACCTTTACCGTTTGTAGAAGAAGATTCTCTCTTTTCATAATTTGGTAAAGGATCCTTAAATGCAGTATGATCATTGTTGCTTTGATGTCCTACAAATACCTTTTTACTATCAATAAAATCTTGGACTAGATGTTTCAACTACATACAATCATTTTTTTGTGTCCTTTGTTTTTATGAAAGTCATAATAGTTTGCATCATTCCACCAAAATGGTTTTACTTTTGGTTCCCAATTTTTCGCTTTAGGTAAGGTGATAAGTCCATTTACAATAAGTTCTCTCATTTTTTATTCTAGTGTTTGTCCCAATGGTGTGAATCTTTGTCAGTTGATGATCTTTGATATGATTGTGGTTTAGATTCTCCATTATTTAGATTGTTGTTTTGATTGACACTTTGATTGATGTTTTGGTCATTATTTTGATTGGTCTTTCCAATAGTTGTCGTCAAATTAAATATTGGTTTCACATTTTGTGTGTCATTTGTAGCATCTATTCTTTTGCCAAAACTTAGGTTTATCATTGTTGCCATAGTGATTTGATGAATTTGCATTGTTTGATCCTTCATTGTAATGTTTTATCACCCCTCTTTTGACCAAATCTTCTTCGATCTTGAGCCCATTTTCAATCACTTTCTCAAATGTAGGTGGACATTGTAGTTCAAGCCTATAGCTCATGTCATCAGTTAAGTTGTCAATGAATAGTTCCATCTTTTCTTCTTCAGGTATAGAATGAGGATATCTAGCAAACAACCATTGCCATCATTGTAGAAATGAGAGGAATGTTTCACCTTTTTTTTGTTTCATGTTGTAAAGGTCTTTTATTGTTACCTCATGTTGAATATTTAAGGAAAATTGTGAGATAAACCTATTGACTAGCTCTTCAAAAGTTTGAATCCCTAGTCGTAGTTTAGAGAACCATTCGATACATTGACCTCCTAAGCTCCTTGGAAATAACCTCATTAGATAAGTTTCCTCTTGTGCAAATTCTAAACTCATGGTTTTTAATTCCCTCACACGGTCAATTGAATCTATTTTACCATTGTACTTATCATATTTTGGGAATTCACAATGTCTAGGAAATGGTATCATGTCCACACTTGGATCAAAAGGATAAGGAAAAATGTCTTGTAATGAGTACCTTTTAGTGTTTCCCTTTTGCATATATTGAAGTTGTTGTTGCAAGTTTTTCATTTGATGTGTTAGGGAAACCACTTGATCAGTGTTTTGTGTGTTTTGTGGTTCGGTTTCAGTTTCTCTAGGTGTTTCTTTTAATCGATTGATATCAAAGTCTTTTGGAAGTTTTGCACCTAGTTCCGCTAGCATCAAAAGGTATTTTTCCATATCTTTTTATAATACTTTTTTCATAAATTTATGGAAATTTGGATCTTGTTGTGTTGTTTGAATGTCCTCTTGGGCTATTTCATTCATGTCATTTTGGTGGAGTCTCCTCCAAGGATTTTCTTCAACCATGGTGTTTGGTGTTTGGTGTTTCAATTTCCTTTTCTCTAAGTTTCTATCTTTGTAACCTTGTCAAAATTTGCATACAAGTGTTTGTTATCCTCACTAAACTTTGATCTTTTTGTTTAGATGAGTGTCAAGGTATT
The DNA here is from genome assembly GCA_007115665.2 of Sequoiadendron giganteum. NCBI lineage: Eukaryota > Viridiplantae > Streptophyta > Pinopsida > Cupressales > Cupressaceae > Sequoiadendron > Sequoiadendron giganteum. Next base: position 4,195,868 of record CM021106.1, on the reverse strand, counting down.
CACTTAAGTCAAATTGAATGATAAATTCTATTGATGAGACTAAGCTAAAAATCTGATTATTTTGTTTTGTTTCTTGATCGTGGGATGACAAAATCCTGATAAAGAAACTTAACATAATAATCTAGAATTTGTGTTTTATGGTTTAGACACTTTAAGGTTGCAAGATATTGGTTTAATTTGATAAATTTTGACTTGTAAGGTCATGTTTTTCCAAGTTTAAGACACTATTTGGACTAAGAAAATGTTTTTGTTCTGAAAAAAATCTAGGTTTTGATGTTAATAGTCTAATATCTATTTCAAATAGCTCTTTGTTTTCTTGTTCTGTGGATGCGCTAAAATGAATTGTGGATGCACTACAAGATATGGTGTATGCATTGAAACAGTGGTTGTATGCGTTAAAACAAACTGTAGATGCGCTAATATATTGGTAAATTATGACGACAGGCTATGAAGATGCGTTGTAAGATAAGACAAATGCACTGAAATAGTGGTTGTATGCGCTAAAACAGACTGTGGATGCATTAAACTGGAAGTTGTCAGGATGTTCACAGTTTTGTCTGTTTGTTCTAGGTTTTTTTTCTCAGTAAGATGATTAATTCCAGGGTGTAATTTTCTAACCACTGAAGATAATGGATGAGTATCTTGCTTGTAAATCTCAGATTTTGATGATCTACTTGGATGATTCTTTCAAAAATGACTTCACACACTAAAGCCAGATTATAAATAGTTGTTTCAAATTCTATGCATTAAACATGTAGTGAGTGTTCTAGAATTTGGTCTGGTTCTTTCAATTTCCATAGGTTTTTGACACAAATACAAATAGTTCAAGCACTTTTCTATCTCAAGTAGGTCACTTAGAATATCACATCCCACAGCTTGCAACTATGTCAATTCACACAACCTTGTCAACCCCTAGAGGGAGCCTGTGTTTTTGCCTTTCCCGAGTCTTAGCCAAAGTTGAATCCTCCACTTTTTGCTAGGGTCTTTGATAGTTATATGGTGAGTGTCTTGGGAGTAGATTCTTCCCTCCCCTTGCACCATGATATACAAAGTGTTCGAAAACTGACACAATTGGATTCTACACTAAATTTTGTGGATAGGGTGTCCGTTCAGAGTGAAAAATGATAAAATCCCTCAAGAGACCTCCCAATATTTAGAACAAAGATTTTGGGGATGGTTATCTTGCACACTTCCATTGAATTGTGGGTTCCCCAAATTCACTTTTGATTATAGTGGGTTGGAAAACCTAGCTTTGGTTGTTCCCACTTAGGTCGTTCCCATAGGGTGAGTACTTTTTCCCACTACGACAGGCCTTCTAAAAGATTTAATAAAAGCCTAAAAAGTGAATCTAGCATTCTAATCACCCAGTAAAGGGGAGAGAATAGGCCTATCACTTCAACCACAGTAGACAAGGTGTTCAATTTGATCCTTTACTTAATCTAGATGCACTATTTTAAACAAAGGAAAAACAATAATTGAAATTAAATCCATACAAACACCATTAGTAATTTATGTGAATTTTGTCTTTGATCGGCGTTTTTTTTCCAGCAACTATCTTTGACAAGCGTATTTCACACCTAGAACACAGAAAACAATTATTAGACTTCAGATTTTTAAAATTCTACAAAAATATTCACACGTGCCATAACAGTTATTATATGTGCCATAACAGTTATTAGATGTGCCAAAAAAAATCCATGCACTACAAAAATTGATGGATGTGATAAAAGAATAGGTCTATGTGCCGAAAGAAAACTCCCTAACTGGTGAAACCGGAATTTCAGATGCACCAAAATAGTTGTCAAGCGCGCTATAAAATTCAGTAGATGCGCTAGAACAATGCTTAGATGCGTTGGAATATTTGATGGATGCGTCAAAAAATCTCTTGATCGTGCTAAAAGAAAACACGTTAGAAGCCTACAAGGACACTTGAAAAATATCAAAATATGGGGTTTTCGGGCCCCACAGTCGGCGCCAAAATGTAAGTGTGGAATATGTAATGAGTAAAATAACAAACAACACTTCTTAATAAGACATTATATCAAGAGAATCAACAATAATTAATCTAATTAAAACAAGAAAACTCTAGAAAGCATTATATTGTTCTTTATCTCCAAAGATTTATTAAATCACAGGGCTCTCAGATTTGGTAAAGCATTGTGACTGTTAAAATGCTAATCTAGAGAATGAGATGTTGCTAAATGCCATAATTAAATCCTATATGATGATGGTTAAATGATATTGATGCAGCTATTATAATCTAAATTGACATGGATACGATAAAAGAAAGCTACAGTAAACTATGATGCAACTAAATGAAAAGATGTGATATTGATTCTATGCTAAAATTCTATGATTACTTATTGTTAAATGATAATTTCTATTGCTAAAATGCTTGATTTTCTCAATTGATATTCTTGTAGAGTAAGTTTGCACAAAGTTGGGATCCTTTTCCTGAAGAAAGAGGTTGTATTTATAGATTCCCGATGACATATTTGTGAAGGGGCAACACAATAAAGGTCTAGATTCAATCTTAAGGATTCAATGGTGAAGGATGAAGGAGTTTGAGCTGATTATGGAGATTGTTCCTCCTCACAAAAATACTTGGCCAGATGATAGGAAGAATCAATGGAAGAAGATGAAGAAGTTGCCTGCAAATTTGTCTCCAAATTTTCCTGTGAAGGTTGAGATGAATTAAATTAGACATTTCATATCTAATTTGGTAGGTAGATATGATTAGCTGTAGAATATTTTTCAATTGAATATTTAGATTTATTCAATTTAGGAAAAGAGAAGATATTTAATTTAATAAAGTAAAACTATAGAAGTCTATGTTTATTAAATAAATATGGAAGAAATATGATAATTAAATAAAACAAAGTAGGAAACTTGTTTATTTAATTTAGATGAAATGGTGTGATTAAGATGGAAGATAATTATAGAAGGATTCAATAATAATAATTAAATAAAACAAAGTATTAAATTTGTTTATTTAATTAAGAAGAAATAATATAATAAAGATGGAAGAATAAAAAGTGAACTATATAAATAAATATTTCTATTTATTTAATAGTAGAAGAATTAAGGGTTAATTAATCAAATAAATCATATTTAATTAATTAGATTATCTAGACCATTTTTAGGTGTATACAGTAGTCACAACCTATCATCCTCTATACTTGTTTCACCCTATTTCAAATTTCAAAGTTCAATTGTGACTAACTTTCTACTTTTACCCTTCCTACTTAGGATTCATTAAATACAAATTTGCGAAATATATTGCTATGCCATTGTATTTAAATAAATTCAATGCATTCATTCTAATCTCTCCTACTAATTAACAATTTCACATATTTTTTTATTCCATTCTTTGATTTGTGCTTTACAAGGAAACTAACTCTACATTAATATTTTAGGAGCATTTGTATGAGTGAAGATTGCCATATTTTAATAAAAATGGACATTTTGAGGGTTGACCAAGGAGAACATATCTCCTTCTGACATATTGATAGCCCTACAAAGATATTTATAAATACTTGTAATGGTGTGAATTTGCACCCTAGAGGAAAATTCCCCATTTCATCACCCCTACCTTAGAAAATATAAATTCAATGATGTAAATCCTCCACCGACACCTTGCTCCATCCACCTGGCCATGTCTTTTTGTGTCAGTGGATGAATTTTTGTCAAGGTCGCACTACCTTCCTGATGGGATTCCTGCCCCTAGAATCAACAAAAACATTACGTTTCCTATTGGGTGCAAAATGTAACATCTCCCACCTCCTTGACCGATGAAATTCACGCCTTTTACCTCCCTTTGCTAATTTAAATCCATGAATTATCATCCTATTCACTCTCTTGGACTCTCTCTACTCTCTCTGACATTCTAAGCTTCATTCTTGTCACACCTCGTCTTGTTGTTACTTAATTACTTTTACCTTCATGGGTAAATAGGATGATAAATGCAATCATGATTTTGATATGTTTAGGAATGCAATATTGAAATAGGTATTAAGATATTATTGCTTGAAAGAGTAATTATGCTTATATTGATAAAGTGCAATGAAAGAACATGTATTGCACTATGAATATGCTAATGTTTTATGATGCATGTGGTTTTTATGTGAATGTCTAACTACCATTGCAAATGTGCCAAGTTGGATGCACATATAGCTTCACGCCTTCGAAAGGGAGGGGAAGTATCACTTAGGAGAAGTGTTTGATTGGGTAACCTTTAATCTAGTCTAACTGAGATTTCACATACCCACTGTTAGAATGATCAAGTCAATAGGTTCAGATAAGCACCTTTGGTCATAATCTTGACTTAATCGAATAATTGGGTAGTCTTCCTTATTTGAGATAGGTTGTCTCTATGGATTGAATTATGTGATTGAGTCTCTTAGATCGTGATCTATTCATATCAATCAATGATTATATATGTATAAGAATGTATATATATATACGCATGTGTGTGTGTGGAAACAATACTCATGCATAGTGAACGTAGATGTGCATGTCCATATGAAGGCAGGAATACTTTCACGTATCATGCACAAATACATTGTATGCATCAAGATGTCTTTTGGACACATATCACTAACACATATATGTGTATATGCATTTGGTATATATAATTGGTGATCGACGAATATGTGAGGATTATATGTGTTTGAGTTTGAATATAAAAAGTAATGATATGTATGTATATATATATATATATATATTTATATACGTATATACTAGTATATGTGATTGAAGTATGTAACAAAAACGTACAATGCATACATTAATATATAAGTATATAACATGTATCGTTACTATCTAATTGTACGTAGATATATATGTGTACATGTGTGTGTGTGTGTGTGTGTGTATATATATAAGAATTATGATATATTATGATACTATTGTAATTAGCATACAACCAACTATAACCACACAAAAAGGGAAGTAAGATTTAGTCAACATATATAGAAACTACACATAGTAAATCAAATGCCAATGATATGAAATGCATGGAGCTCAGTTTTAGTGAATCAAGGGCAACGCCTAAACCTGCACATGTGAGTATTGAAAGCCTTGGTTATTATTAATAACGTGTTATTTATATCAAGGGAGTATTATCAATTTTGAGTCCACATAAATTATCAAGGAGATAAAGCATAAGCTAAAGACCGATTTGAATATATATTATGCAAAGTATTAGAGGTTGATCTGTACATATATACATATATATTGTGCAAGAATAAAGGTCGATTCATACAGTATATTCTTTGGTCGATGAATGAGAAATATAGTGCACTATATAATAGCACTCAAACATATGTTAAGGCATATTTATCATTTTAGATTTAATGAAAATGAAATACGTGAGACTTTAGACTGCTATGTGAGTTAATGGAATTGAAATATAGTGCAATGTATAAACAACATACCAAGTCAAAATGAAAATATAAATGCAAAAGGTCGAATCAAACTATGTGTCGGTTACTCAACTTTGACTTAGTCGACTATGTATGTGCAAAAAAATTGTGATAGATCGTTTCAATTGGTAAATTGCAGGCCTTGTGAATAGGGAATGAGCTACAAACTCGGTGCCAAGGTATGAATTATTTGGTTGATTTATAAGTCTATCGTGCTTGAAATCGATTAGCTGTGTTAAAATATGTGCTTTTTGAATGTGTCAAACCTATTGTGGTGAACATTGGATCAATTTGTTGTACTGATTTGATGACTATCTTCATGAGAATTCACCACCTTTCTTCTTCTAAGCTAAGTTGATTGTAAATGACTAAGAAATGACATATTATGAACAGTGATTATGGCCTTGTGAAGCTAATTTTTGTATATAAATGTAGGTAGATCTCACCTCATTTCATTGCAACAATACACTACTCCATTTCTGTTATACGTGTCATTGAGTGATTCTTAGTTTGCTGAGAGATTTTGTGAGGGAGTTTTTAGTGAGATTTGTGAAGAGAGGTCTATTTCCAAGTTGATAATTAAGAGGGGACCAAGCCAAGGATCCAAATAATCAATTGGAATAAGTGAATATCATGTATGGGATTCTATTCTGAAATTGTTTTATCTTTTATTTGAAAGATTGTATGCTTGTGTGGTTATTTTGGAATTGCTTTAGACTTGCTTGAATAGTGAAATATTTTATTCACTCAATGGAAAGGAAAAGAGTCTTATTGTTATGCTTTCCTTATGAGCATATATTAATATTGTCTATATTAAGGAGTAATTGACATCATTAGTATTATATACTAGGAATGATGAAATTTGATTAGTTTAAGAATAATGATGTTTCTATACATAGATATTTTACACTACATGTATAATGCGATATGTGTCAATATCATGAAGTGACTTAACATTGTAAATTGTAATGCTAGGAAATCGTAGGAATGTCAAGGTTAGCAATACATCACCAGTAATAAGATATGATAGGATGAGACATCATATTGATAATTTATACTTAACTAATCTCATGATCATTACTTTATTATTGAACAATACCCTAGGTTTAGAGTAACCTATTTGGGTCGAGAAGTATATTTGATCAAAGAATGAAACCCTAGGTTAAGAATTACCCACTAGGTTGGAATATTTAATTAATTACTCATTAGAACCAATAGGATGGGAATGACCTACTTGGATGGGTAATGTAGTTGAGCTTCGTTTAAAGCTCATAGGTTTTGATTAACCTACACAATCAAATTTATTGTTGACAATAAATTATATCCAAGATTAGGGTATACCAAGGTTGAGACTCACCTATGTGGTTAGGTAGATCACTCGAGTTTACGAAATTCAACTTGTTTGGAGCCATAGGTGGGATTACCTATTAGGTTAGAATTGTTACCTATTTGGTTACTTCATACTCTTGATTTGAAGTCATATGGCGGATGTTGTGTTCTTTAATCAACTTGATAACTAGGAATACTAATTCCTCAACTTAAGGATTGGACATCACAATAAGCAGCCATAATCTGTCAAAGAACCTCATTTACTTATCAACCCAAGGATGTAGACTTGAAATGGGACAGCAAAATATATGCACTAACCAGCCTTCCAGACATGCATGATTTCCTAAAATGCTAAACTCTAAATTCTGGAATTACTTTACTGAATAACTTGTTGGAAACAAAAATTGAAAGGTAAAACTACTATGTTTCTAGTGGCTGCAGGAACAGTCAACAGTGATGTATTTCTGTTGCTGCAGGAACAGACACATTTAACTTTTACAAAAGAAAGTACAACTATCCTAACCTACAGAATGAAAGTACAGGCAATTTCCTAAGTGGGCCCCCTTAGGTCATGCCAAAGTAATCAACAGATTAGGTGAAAAGCTCCATAAACTTTATTGATTTAAAGTGAACAAGTACATAGCACAATCCTTCTTAGCTATATTTCTGATATTGAAAAAAAATGTATTACAAATGACAAGATCTTCCAACCCATTCTCTGAAGGAGAATGGGCTATTTATTGAAAACTAATCCTAACTGCTAACCAACCTTCCCTTATAAATCAGGAGGTATTTATTACATCCAACTAACTTTGATTAAAGAGGTGAATGATAATGCAAGGACCAAGTCAAATTGGTTTGGCAGACTTAAAGCGCCATCATCCTGGATTTGAGCAACAACAAGATGCCTGGCCTAGATTCCTGGAACATTCTTCTTGCTTGGCAGATAAGTTTGAAACTGTCTCCCCATCTTTAGCTGTTGAACCAGTCTTTGTAGATCTGGCCTTCTACTCTTCTTAAGGTATTTAAATTCCTTCCTCTAATCGTGGCACCTGTAGAATAACTCGCCATCTTTCTTGGAGAATAAGGTTAGCTCAACACGTTCATCTTTAAGACAATCCATTACTTCATTCATTCATTCATTAAGTATTAAACTAAGACAAACATCGTTTCAGATATGGCTGCAGGAAGTGTGGTAGTGGAGGCTGCAGGAAGGTTTTATGATCACAAAAAGCCATAAATTATTTATCAAACTAATAAAACATTAAAGATAATAATCATGAGACTTTTTACCATAATATATTCATCATATTAAGTCATAAAAAGGTCTATGTTTTATCCCATAATCAGACTGAATGTTTGTTTTTAGCATAATAAAAACGGAAAAGTACTTATAAAAATATGATAAAAAAAATGTGTCAAAGTATTGGCTCATCACTCCCCTCAACCAACTACTTGTTGGACCCTTCAACAAGTCTAGCATTCTTCTTTTTGGCAAACTCTCTCAGATCTGCATTCAATGTTGTCCACATTCACCAATCTAGAAACTCCAAAAGTGAGCCCTCCTTGCTTCCATTCTTTGCCATCGGTTATCCTCTGAACTCCTGTTGTCGCCTTGTATAGCCAATAATGGCCATAGGAGAATAGGCGATTGCATAACCAAGGGCAACCAATCCTCCTTTCTTGTTCTAGCATTTCTCATATACCTCTCTGCCCTTCGGGTTGCTGCATACAAAGTGTGATCCTAATAAAATGTTGCTTCCTAAAATGTGAGAGATGTTAGATAAAACTAATAGTGCAATAAAAAAAAACAAGATAATAGGGCACCTCAATGATTAGCCTAAGAAGATGAACAATATGAAAGCAAGATAAACAAATAAATTGTTGTTATACCTTCATGTTGTTGCTTCCTTGGTTGACCCTTGATGTTGAAGTCTTGTGTGCTCCTTGGATGGCAATGAAAATGAAGTTGATGCAAGATGAATTGATGCAATATGGATGCTAAAATAGATGAGAGATTGGATGGCAATTTTGCAAGAGTTTATTTGCAAAAGACTTGATCTCCCCAAAATGAAGGAATTGAAGGGGTATTTATAGGCCAAATTGAATTCTCTAGAGAATTCAACAGTTGGGATTGATCCAACAAAGATCAAGATGAAGGGCTATGGTGAGTTGAGGACTCACAAGCCCTCACATCTTGACATGTGGAGGGTGAGATGTCCTAGGGTGGAGTGATGTGGAGATGAGGTGGATCTTGGGGGATGAGAAGATTCTTTGGAGGAATAAAAATGAATTAAAAATTCACAATGATTAGAAGAATCTAGTGGATAAGAGAGGGTCTCCAAAAAGCTGGAGATTTGTCACATGTGGGTGATGTGACAAGTCCAAGGTTCTAGAAGCCCTTGGCACATGTGAAGTGACAAGTCAAGGCTTCTAGAATCTTGCATGGGGGATGGGGAAGACTTTGGGAAGATAAAAGTGAATTAAAAATTCACATGGGGAAGAGGGGAACCTTGGTTGAATAAATGTGAATTAAAAATTCACATGGGGAAGGGAGTCCATACCAAAAATGGTAAGTGGGAAGGTTGACTAGAAAAGGTAAGCCAAATGTGGCTAATGATTCTGATTAAGGTTGTGCAAACACATGATTAAGGTAATTAATGAGAGATTAGAGGCAAGTGGGAGATTATGGAGGATGTGACACTTAATCTTGATTAAGTGGTGTACATCCTAATCACAGATTAATTAATTTAATCCGGATTAGGAGAGGGTTATGGAGAATGTGACAACGAGAGAAAAAAAATGAATTAAAAATTGATTTTAATTCAAATGGGTTAAAAGACTAAATTAAATAATTTGTCATATTTATTTAATTTAGAGAAGAAAAGGGGTAAGGTAAAGTATTTAATTTATTTAATTAGATACTTTAAGAACCTTAGGTAGAAAATGAAATAATGATTAAATAAATTATTTAATCACTGTTAATGGAATAGATGAATGGAGTAGACGATTTTGACCATGTAGAAGTGGTCAAATTTAGATGTCTATATTTTGCCCCTCTTTGAAGTACCATTAGAATAACTGTGCTTCGAAGAAAAGAGAGTGGAGATGACTCTATAGAGGAAGTACCCGAAAGATGATGCCCCAGCATAGGACTTGAGCTATCCAAATTAGCAGGGAAATGGATGAAGATTATGGCTGAGAAAATAGATAAATGGGAAGGGTATGCCCCCTCGAGAGGGCGACGGGGGAAAAGAGAGGGGTCCCGGGTGACCTCTCGATAGGAAGAAACAGATGGGGGAAAGGATGAGAGATGAGAGGGGATATGAAAATGACAATGTAAAGTGATGAAACAAAAAAAAATGATAAGCGATGGGAGATAAAGGTGAGCACAAATGGATGCAAGGAAAAATGTGATGTTGCCCCAATCCAGGTACAATCCAGGTTGGGCGGATGGTTGATGGAGTGCTGTTGATGAGGACATGATACATCCCAAAACAACACATGGATAGGGAAGGATACATCCTGATGAGGATGAAGATGAGTGTTGTTGACGAGGGAATGATACATCCCAAAACAACACAAGGAGAGGGAAGGATACATCCCACTGATGATGAGGATGAGGGTGAGTGTTGTTGATGAGGGAATGATACATCCCAAAACAACACAAGGATAGGGAAGGATCCATCCCGATGAGAGTGTTGTTGATGAGGGAAAGATACATCCCAAAACAACACAAGGAGAGGGAAGGATACATCCCACTAATGATGAGGATGAGGGTGATGAGGATGGGGGAGATATGCAAGATGATGGAATGGAAAATGAAATGCAATCCTAATGCAATTTTCCATCCTTAGAGCATTGATTTTTGCTATAGCATAAGACACCGGACATCAGGGTATGTAAACCAAGACGGATTAGTGTCTAATGCATAAAACAAACATAACAGACAAGAAGGCTATTCCAATACCCCAAAATCGTGATGACTTTGGTCAGGCCAGGTATTGGAATAACCACAAGCACAAAAGGATGCCCCAGCATAACACAAGACCGCAAGAGTCGTGGTGGGTACTACGTGGGACAACCAAGAAGACAAAAACATAAAAAAAAGATCAAGATACGCCCCTATGTTTACTAGTCAAAGCACACCATGATATGATAGATCAAGGCGACCATGACAAGTGATGATAGGGAGCTCAAATGATAAACAAAATGTCAAAAACATCAAAAGATCACAATCAAGTTTGAAACGTCCTTTGCCATAGGATCAAGATGATGGATGGGGTTGATGAGGTCTATTAGGAAGGATACATCCTGTTGAGACCGATGATGGATAGTAAACTAAAAGATCAATATGACGTAGGATACCAGAAACCGATTGCATCGTGTGATACAGATGACTATTGTTTGATAAGCACCAGCTAGGATAGGGACATATTTGATGACACGACAAGATGACAGGATGACAAGACAACAGGACTAACACACCCTAAAGACCTAGGGGCTCGAGGGTTGATTAAAGATCAACCTTGCCTACGTGAAAGCGCAGAGCCCTCGTAGTTCAGGATAAAAGAGTGGAAAGGGGACTGATGGAAACCAATGGAAGACCAAGACAGACACAAGATAGAACCCCGGGGGCGGATCAAATGACCGACCTTGCCTACGTGAAAGCGCAGGGGCAACGTAGTTCGACCAGAGACCGACGACAGACAATGGATAAGGGATGACGAGATGACCAAGATAAATGGATAAAATGATGGAGAGGATATGATGAGCCAGGATAGGCCGTAGGATTGGATGGTCGATATGTGGGATGTGGGTTATGCGAAGCTCAGGAATGGGATAGTGACCTAGATTATTAGAATATGAATTGGGAGGATGAGAGGATGTATAGATGAATGATGAAGAGTGATAAGATATCAAAAAGATGTAGGAAATAGATAGGAGTGATGATAGTGAGATAACATGGCATTGGATTGCATGAGGGTAGCCTATAGCTAGATACCAATGACAAGGAATAATGGATGGAAATGGATGGATGGATAAGAAGATGCTAGGATAGGTGGATAGATGATGGATAGATGAGTGATGAAGATTGGAAAGATGTGAGAAATAGATAGGGATGATGATAGTGAAATATCAAGTCATTGGATTGCATGAGGGTAGCCTATAGCTAGAGACCAATGACAAGGGATGGAAGGAAAATGCATGGATTGATAAAGATGGGGAGATAGAAAGATGCTAGGATATATGGATAGATGATGGATAGATGAGTGATGAAGATTGGAAATATGTGAGAAAGAGAGAGGAATGATGATAGTGAGGTATCAAGTCATTGGATTGCATGAGGGTAGCCTATAGCTAGAGACCAATGACAAGGGATTATGAGATGGAAGGAAAAGAAGATGCTAGGATAGGTGGATGGATGATGGGTAGATGAGTGATGAAGATTGGAAAGATGTGAGAAATAGAATGAAGATAGTGAAATATCAAGTCATTGGATTGCATGAGGGAAGCCTAGAGCTAGAGACCAATGACAAGAGATGGAAGGAAAATGGATGGATTGATAAAGATGGGGAGATAGAAAGATTCTAGGATATATGGATAGAAGGATAAGGATTCAGAAAGATGACATGGATTACTGGGTGGATAAACGGATGAGGAGATAAGGATGAAAAGATGGAAAAGGATTTGTGGATAGGAAGATAAGGATAGGGAGATGGATTGGATGTTTAGATAGATGAATGGGGAGATAAGGATGAAAGGATGAAAAGGACTATGGGATGAGAGGATGGGGAGATGGAGAAGATTACTTGGTGGAATGGATGGACGATGTCTCCAAGGACCCAATTGCAAATAAGGAGATGCCCCCACTCTATATGTGTCATGCATGACGAGGCAAGAGGGATAGCAAGATGGGTGGATAAGGGAGTGAGAGGGGCAATGGAAGATAGATAGAGGTGGATAAGGAATATGATAGTGTATGGATGGGAATATATGCCAAGAGGTGTCCAAAGCATGTATATAGGTTTGCCCCTACATTTATCAAGATCACAAGGAAGAGGGAGGAAGTGGGATAAATGGGATAGGATGGATAGGATGCAGAAGATAGGCAGATGTAGGAGATGGAGGAAAGGAATGCGTAAGTGGATGTTGCCCCCAATCGTGGAAGGAGATGAGATGGAGAATTTACGCATGATGCTTGTTTGCCAAGTTTTCATCATGGTACGTATCCAAGGCGCTTGTTTGCCAAGTTTTCACCATTGGACGAATTATGATTAGGTGAGTGGATGGGAATGGATGGAGGATTAGGATTAGATGAAGGGATGGAAATGGATGGAGGACTAGGAGGAGATGGAGGATTATGATTAGATGAAGGGATGGAAATGGATGGAGGATTAGGATTAGATGAAGGGATGGGATTGGATGTAGGACTAGGAGGAGATGGAGGATTAGGATTAGATGAAGGGATGGAAATGGATGGAGGATTAGGATTAGATGAAGGGATGGGATTGGATGTAGGAATAGGAGGAGATGGAGGATTAGGATTAGATGAAGGGATGGAAATGGATGGAGGATTAGGATTAGATGAAGGGATGGGAATGGATGGAGGACTAGGAGGAGATGGAGGATTAGGATTAGATGTAGGGATGGGAATGGATGTAGGACTAGGAGGAGATGTAGGGATGGAAGATCAGGTTCTTTGAGAGATGGAGTAGATGGGATGGAGTGATCTTGATTTGGAGGAGGGGATATGCTTGTATGCTTTGGATCAATCTCTTGGCATGACTCATCTTGTGTGGGATGTATGATGATGGAAGAGTGTTGGAGGGGTTCCACAACTGGGGGAGAGAGGAGGATGGAGGATTCATGAAGGTCATTGGATTGAAGTTTGTGAATATTAGGACTAGGAGGAGGGGATTGGATGTCTTCAATGGATTCGGTGGATCTAGTAGTAGAATATGGGGATTCGATGGATTCGATGGGTTTGACTGGCTCAATCGTGTGGATGGTGGTAGGAAGGGTGATGAGAGGGATAGGTGTAGGATGGAGGAGGGCCTCATCACTAGTGATAGTACGTGATAAAGTGGGAGGGCATGGTGCCTCTTCTTGCATGAGTCCTTGGGAAACATTTGGAAGGGATGGAGGATGAGGATTGGGGATTGGAGGATTAGGATTAGACATGGGGATGGGATTGGATGGAGGACTAGGAGGAGATGGAGGATTAGAATTAGATGAAGGGATAGGATTGGATGGAGGAATAGGAGGATTAGAATTAGATGAAGGGATGGGATTGGATGTAGGACTAGGAAGATATGGAGGATTATGATTAGGTGAGTGGATGGGAATGGATGGAGGATTAGAATTAGATGAAGGGATGGAAATGGATGGAGGACTAGGAGGAGATGGGGGATTAGGATTAGATGAAGGGATGGAAATGGATGGAGGATTAGGATTAGATGAAGGGATGGGATTGGATGTAGGACTAGGAGGAGATGGA